>JAHMML010000003.1:4834872-5441775 GCA_020341155.1 Eciton burchellii
GGGGGGGGAGGATGGGGAGAGTGAGAAGAGAGAGAGAGAGAGAGAGAGAGAGAGGGTGGCGCGTACGTGGCCTCTACGAGTGAGTAATAAGCACCTGCCCGCCTTGGAACCAGCGACTTGATTCATTTCGCGGTAAGTACAGAGCGCGCCGGACGGCCAGGCCTCGCAAACGCCTTAGGCCGAGTTCACCGAGGCCTTCCTGTTCTTCCTCTTGTCCGCCTGCCCATAATACCTACGCATTCCCGATCCGACAAGCCCACGTTTCCTCGCTAGCGATTTCGTCCCCGCGCGTTGCCGCTCGCGCTCTCGGCGATCTCTCGGCGGTCTCCCGTCCGCTTCGAGCGAATAATTAGGGTACGCGTGCAGCGGGGAGGGGTGGCAGGCGAGACGGGACCGCAGCGATCGCATCAACCCCTAACGGGAAGACGTTACGTCCGCGATACTCGCTGAATTCCGAGGAAACATCGGCGCGCGGCAAGCGATTCGGCAACTGCGCTGTAATTCGGTGCGGAGAAAGCCAGCGTAATGTCCCACGGAGGGAAGATGTGCGGTAGATGTGCGGAAGGCGCAGGGATGCTGCCGGGGGAGGATATAAGGGTATTTTGTAAAATTCAGAACCGCCCGCCGAGGCCTCGTTTCACGCGCGGTAAACGCGCTTCCGAAGTACAATTTCGCTGAAAACTCGCGGAATATTTCACGATCAGGGCGCAACGATCAGCTGCAGCCCCGCGGAATCTTTATCGCGCGTTCTCACCGAGTAAACGCTCGAATCTCCATAACGTTTATGCCGCCTTTTACTGCTCGCGCCACCAGCTCTCGGCTCGCTAGCTCGCTAACGCGAGACAAAAGCGTCCGCGAATTCCGCGGAAGCGGCCAACTTCCCTCCACGCCCGCGCTTTTTCCCAGATATAGGGGAAATCACGGGGGAAATAATCTACTAACGCAAACGCAAATTATATTAACGTTAATTGAGCACAGGTGTGTACACGTGTACACGGTATTAATCGACGGGTTAATGTTCTAGGGATCGCTAGGGTGAGTTTGACGGTGAACTCTTGCCGCGGTGAACGCCGCGCGAACATCCGTCCTATTATATTTTATATTATTAAACAGGTTTTTCACCGTTTCCTCCCGCATTAAAGATTTAATTGAGCGACTAATGTCGGCCATCGGTGGAAATCCCTCCGCGACGCGGGACGCGTTTTTTAAAAGCGTAATGAAGGAATGAACTTAACCGCTAGCGGGGCATAAAACGGCCATCGCCGACAAGAGCCGGCGATAATTGGTTCCGGGTGAGTAAGGATGCAGGAGGAGCGCAAACACGAAAGAAGCGGCGGCGAGGTGAAGGGGAGGGAGACTCGCGGAGGACACGAATTAACCATTCTATTGGCCGGCGGCGATGGTTTTGTCGAATATTTTTGAATTTCGGCAGAGGCGGCGTCAAATATTTGACTGTTTGCCTTCCATTGCCAAGATCCCTGTTGACACGGCGCAATCGATCGCGATGTCACCTTTGTCTTTCGCCGAATTATTCACGATGTGCCGCCGTTACGATTCGAGTCACGGCATTATCCGCCGCCGCCGCCGCCGCCGCGGGATCGATGCATCGATCTCCCCCGATTGTCGCCGCGGCGATTCGCCGAACGCCGCGCTTCTTCCGCGAATCGCCGTCCGAAAATTCATGGGGATCGATCCGCGATAGCGGATGCCGACATCGTCCTCGTCGTTGTCCGGCAAAGGACAATCCCACCGGGTAAACAACGTCGATCACGTGACGGCATGCGTCCACTCATCGCGCGCGTGTGGCGCCACGCTGATCGGCAATTAGGTTAAGCGTGTTCGAGAACTCGAACGTCAGCGGATCGACTTCGATTCTCGAGATCCGAGTTTGCGAGAATCGCAACGGAATTGAGACTTGTGGCGGCTCGCGGGAACGACCGTTTTTGATGCGGGGACGCCTTTCCAGCGGGGCGCGCGGCGTCGGCGTCGGCGTCGCTACCCCGCCTAATCGGGAGTTTATGCCACCCCCCCCTCCCCTCCCCCGTCTCCCTGCCCTATTCGACGGAATAAAGGGACATCTCTCGGGCGAGATCGCGAATATTCGGCGGCATGGAACATTTAACGCCGCGGCGCAGTAAAAACGACGCCGCGCCGGTGCGACTGACAGGAAGAAGTAGGGCCATGCCATGAAGTAGGGCGGGGGGAGGGGGAGACTACGGAGTGTACGGGCTGCCTGCCACGTATCTGTGCCTACGGTATACTCCCCCGTCTGCGAATTTCACCTGGTTTATATTTCCCGTCGTTTCCGGCGCATCGCGTAATTCTCAACCTCTCCAACCCCCTCCCCCCCTCCCCCTCCTCTCCTGCCATTCTCCCGCGGATTCAGCTCCCGCCGGTACCGTCGTCCTATGCCGACGTTCTCCCGGATTTTTGCGAGGGTAATCCAGACAGCCGCGCGCCGCGCACTGACACTTGTTTCGCTCGTCGTCAGCAAAGGAAGGGAGGGGGAGGGGAATAATCGCGAGGTTATCGGCGCGCTACTGACCCCGGGGGAAAATTGCAAGAAGAAGAATAACGCGTTACGCTTCGCGCGCGCGCAGAAGCAGCACTGGGAGGGTGCTCTCTCCGCGGGAAGTGGCGCGCACATGCATAAATATAATATTCCCTGTGAATCGGGGATGTCGCGGGAGGAAAATTTAAGCGGCCGCGAATACGAACGCACACGAGGGAAAACCGGGGATGGAGGGGAGGTCGGCCGTAGCGACGGCCGCAGCGCGGGAGGGCCGCGTAAACGGTCTCCCCTCCCCCCCCCTCTCTCTCTCTCTCTCTCTCTCTGGCCGTTGTTTTTTGTTTTTCTGTTTTTTTTTTTTTTTTTTCCATTTCATTTTATTTTATCGCTTCTCCTCCGCGTCACGTACACGCCGCGAAATCCTCGAAACGCGCGTCCGCCTGATGTATGATCGTCCGTTAATTACCGTCGGGGCATCGCATCGCACCGCACCCCCCCGAACATCCAGCGCCCAAAACAACAACCCTGTTCCGCGCGTATCGGAAGGAAGGGCAGGAGACGCGCGATGGACGCGCAATGACAAATTTAGGGGATTAAGGCTCGCGGCGCGAGACGGGGGCGGTTTCCGAAGAATACGTGCACCTCGAGCGAGCACGGCATTCGCCCTCCTCTCGTATCTACGCGGTCACGTAGAACATTTTGACGTTGTACCGACACCACGACGTCGCCGAAAAAGAAGCAAGAACGCACGACGAGGGGCGCGCCCCGTCCCGCCCCGAGCCTCCCCGGCCTCGCGCGACCGAGGGAAAACGAGAACGAGGGAGGTAACGCGATTACGTCAGGTATACGACGAGGGGGGCAAGTTCGTGAAACTCGTACGTGGCGCGACGCAAAGTGGTCGGAAACGAGGTTATCATTTTCTCCGGGAAGAGCCGTCAGCTGGACCGACGGGGGGGTAGCGAGCGTTAGACACCGCGAAAGTTGACGGGAAAAACGTTTGATGGACGAATATTCGAAGTTTTGACGGGGCCGTCGGCCGATCTCCATGAATTACAAATGAATTCGACCGCCCGTCCTCCTCCTGCTCCTCCTCCTCGCCCTCCTCCCCGTCGACTTCCGCCGCCGCCTTCCATGTCGGCCGTTTACTCGCCTTTCCGCGAAAACTCGAGATATCCGGCAGAAGTTATTTGTTCCATCCCTGCGAGGCGTCCGTAAGCGAGACGAACGACACCGGCCACCCCCGGACCACCTCTATAAACAAGTCAGCGACGGGGCGAGCGCGGCTCCGTTCAAAGGCGGCAAGCGTCGGATAAATATTTCAGTAAACGCGCGAAAACGGCCAAGTGCGGAACTAGCACGCTAGAGGGCGCCGCGATCGCGAGGCGCGAGAAGAAACTAACCGTGCGAGTGCCGGGCGAGTTGGACAAGAGCGCAAGTTCGCAACCCCGAAGAGCTGCCGAGGTGGTTGCCGAGCCGCGAGTCAGGAGGGCACTCCTGATGGATTTCATCGGATCGATCAATCGACATGAATCGGCTGACGCGCCTAATATGGCGCGCCTAGTGTTTTTTTCCGCGCGGCGGACTTCGCCTCGCCGCGAGCGATTATATTCGTCGCGCTTCCGCGCTCCGAGCTTACTTTTAATAAGTAATCGTCCCTGCGCGCCGCGTATTGCGCCGATTAATAATTCATGCGCGAGGATTACGGATGGACCGGCGCGTGAAGTAATTATCATACAGCTGAATTAAGAGCATCCCCGCTGTCGTTATGATTACGTAATCGTGATAATTACCCCGCGCTGCGTTACCGGTTTTTCACCGTTCAGATCACGATGGAATTGCAGACGAGCAATTTATTTGATCCGATCAGATTGTCGATCCCGAAAGGGCGGACCGGTTTGCGATCGTTCATGATCGGCATTCGCGGCGGCAGAAACACGAGCATTGCTCCTTCCGTGGGGGGAAGGAACAGTGCTCCTTCTTTTTTTTCGTTCATCCCTTGCGCGAGCGTTTCCACGCTCATGGAATTTTGCGCACAATTGTTAATTGTGATTGAAAAAGCGCGCACCGGCGCCGCGCGGACGACCCGTCTTAATTATTTATTTCGGGAACGTTACATCAAACAGAAGCGAGAAATTAAATATCGTTTGCAGCGCTTCGGGTTTGCGCGTTATCCGCTTCCTCATTTCATTTCATTTCATTTTGCGTATTCCGACCATTTTTTGGTCCGAATATTTTTTATGATCGGCCAACTGCCATCATTAACTTTTTCAAATAAATTAACGCACAAAATTCGATACCACGCCGCCTGATTCTCCGCGTCCGCCTGCTCCCTGCTTTACATAATATCGCTATAAAATGGGGAAAAACGCACTTTGCGATTATCTCGATGATTCGAAATTGCGCCGCCACCGCCACCGCCACCTCTTTTGCATTTCGCTGATCCGAGAGATAATTAAATTAAAAAAAGATTTATTTGAAAACCAAATAATCGCAAAAGGGATAATCGTTCGACGAGAAAGTGATCTCCCGCGAGCTTGAACGAGACATCGAACGATGAGGGAAGAAATCATTCGACGTCCGCCTCACAAGCGGACATGCCGCGAAACGGGAACAGAGGGCGCGATCGAAATCGGCCGGCGACAAAGAAAGTCCGACGCAAAGTGGCCGGTAATTGAGGTTATCATCGCGAGTACAGTTCGACGAGCGCGCGATTCGATAAACTCGGTCTCGCGCGGATGCCGCGCGGATCGCGCCCGCTCGCACGGGCGAGTTTCCGCCCGGATCCTCTCGGCTCGGCTCGCCGCCTAAATCGAAGAGGATCGTAATCAGCCGAATAGAGCTTGCGCGAAATATAGGCGCTGATAGATCAAACAAACGTCGGATTGGATTATTTTTATCGTTGTTAATGGCGATGGCTCTGCCGGGTTTCATTTCACAAAGCCCGGCGCTAAAATCAATTCCCTCCTCCTCCCCCAACTCCGTTCGATACACACGCGATACATCGCGCGCTCGCACGCGCACGCGCACGCACCCTCGCGCCGCTCGCTTATAGCGGGAAAAAATGCATTTCCCAAACTCCGGAGGAGGGAAAATCCTTCCGCGACCTTCGAATGACCATTGTGTCCCTTCCGGGCACAACCAGACAGATCCTCCTTGCAGATTTCCATTCCGGAATTGTTCAAAAGAGAGAGAGAGAGAGAGAGAGAGAGAGAGAGAGAGAGAGAGAGGCAGAGGAAAGGCTCCTCGTCGAGTCTCATTTGCGGTGAACGCGCGCGGCCTGAAAGGCTCAATCGCTCGGAAAAGCTCGTGTTTCAAAAGCACGATTTCCCGCTAATTCATCGAACTTGAGTGGCTGCGCCGCTCCTTATCCTACAAAGAGTCGTCGGGCACGGGCGGGAGGGAGGGAACTTACGCCGGCGGAAGCTTACGCCGCCTCCGCGCGGACGCGTATTGTGAGGAATCTTCGTCGCACACGACGGAGGCACCCCAGAGGGTGAAGGTGCCGGGGCATTGAGGCAGCATTTGCGTTTCGGTACGCACGAACGCCGTAAGCCAACTTCAATCGGAAGAAAAGCAGCGTGCGAGCGTGAAAGGTGAATGCGGACGGATGATGTGAAATGAATCGGGCAAACGGACAGACGTGACAGACATAATTCCCCGGTAAGCAGTACTTAGGGGGTGGGGTGCGCCATCCCGCCGGAAAACACCTGTCGATTCCCACCGGGGAAATATTGGACCGTCTTGCCGCGCGCGCGCGCGCTCGAAAAATTCTCTGCAGGGACGAAAGTCTCGAGCCTTTACGCATCGAGGCGTCGCCAGACTCGTCCTCAAATCGCGCCCACCGCGTCTTCCCCGGGTACTTTCTTCCCCTCCCCYCCCCYCCCCCCCCCCTCTCTCTCTCTCGCGCGCGCGCGTGCACCCAAGGTGAGGTTAAGTCGCGGTCGCGTCGACGGCGGCGGCAACGTTCACGGGCCGGCGATGAAGGATGAACACGTTTCCGCGCGATCAGCTCGGCGATGCCTTTACATCAGCGCTCGTACATCTAAAATGTAATATCATCTCGAGATAAAGATCCGACGGCATGATAAAGCGCCGCGCACGATAGGATACCTCCGCGCCATCGGCGCGGCGCTTTAATTAAATGCCGTACCATGGATAATTAGCAATGGGTTTCGCCACTTTTGCCGCGTGCCCGCCGAGATCCACTTTGTAGACAATCGTGATCGTGAGAACGTGGCCGAGGCAGTCACTCAAATACGAACGGCCGCGCTTACGACTCTCTCTCTCTCTCTCTCTCTCTCTCTCTCTCTCTCTCTCTCTCTCTCTCTCTCTCTCTCTCTCTCTCTCTCTCTTGAGCCGCTAATTATATTTGCAATTAACTCCGATGCGCGCCCGCGTGGATTCGAGCGGAACGCAGAGAGGAAGGACAAGGAAGGACGGGGTGGGGGGTGGGGGAGGAAAGATGTATGCGGAGAAACCGGCTGCGGGGATACGCGGTAGGGGCGGGGAGGKGGAAGGAGACGTATGCGAAAGAGCGGAAAAAAGCAAGTCGCTCGGCTGGCATTTTCCTTTTATCGGAGATCCGTTAATTCCGGTCCGTCAGCAATTCCGAGTGTGACAGTTCCTCCGGTTAAGGTTTAACAGGTGTAACTACCAAAGCCGAATAATATCGGAAAGTCGATGGATTTATGAGGGAATCCGCTGGAGGGCGGACGGAGGGCGGACGGTAGGGTCACGCGGGGTCACGGCGGACCGCAACGACAGGCTAACACGATTAACTAAAAAAATATTTCATCGCGCAAAAAGCTCATAAATGAATTTTTCGCTCTTGGGCAGGCCGATCCTCTGTGAAAGCGTGAATGTGCGTGCACGCGCGCGTGCATGCACATCCTCGCGGGCGCGCGCTGGTGTGCGGGTGTGCCCGTAATTTGCATAATTGACATCGGTTCGGTCCTGGCATAATGAAATATCCGAATGTCTTTTTCGACATGCCTTTCAGTCAATCACGCCAGTCCGGCAATTTTATTCGACACTAATTAAAGCTGTATTTGAGTTCATTTTTTACGCGCGCCTGAAAGCCAGACGGTATAAATCTTTGGACGGCCGGGATCGGTTCACCATTTAAACCGATTTACGACTTCCGTCGAACGCGCGCGCGCGTCGCAGCCTGTCAAGAACGCCCGGGAATAACTCGTCGCCAAGGATGACGCGCGCGCGCGCTTAAAAAGCCGCGATTTTTTCGATCGCCGCCGATTAACTCGCGAGCGGCGAGATCAGGGACCGCGCGAGGGAAGCGACGAGCGGGGATTGCGCGCGGTCCCTTTCGCCAGGCCAGGCGGAGAGAGAGAGAGAGACAGAGAGAGAGAGAGAGAGAGAGAGAGAGAGAGAGAGAGGGGGGCGTGGTGGTGAGGGGACCCGCAACTCCAACTGAAATTCGGGATCGCGCAACGGCGAGGGAGACGCGTCATCACTTCCCAATTGGATCATTATTCGCGAGACTAGCTCGCGGTATCCGCGTGACGCGCCGCGAGAGCTATTCATCATCTTCGGACACGCCGAAGGGGGTGAACACCTCCCTTTGCCCCTTCTCCCTTTGCCGCTACGTGGGAGGGAAAAATTGGCCGCGATCGCGCGGGGAAGGCTGAAGGAAGGATAAACGGGATCCGCACGCGGATCCTCGGTGCCTTGAAGCGGCCGGCTCTCCAAACACGAGGACGACGCCGCGACTGGAGCTGCGTTCCGGGAGCCCGGAGTTCTGTTTGCACGCGTTTGCGTAAATACAGCGATAGATATCGGAGCCAACCGAAGCGAAGAATTGATAAATTAGTTATTCCGTCAGTCGGCCGACGTCAGTTGCCGTGGCCGCGTTTGATCCCGAGCTCTCGAATAATCATGGCCGTCTATATGGAGCGTGAGCGCCTGAAGAGCTCTCGCATCGATTCGGAAGAGGCCGACTCGGGACCGACCGGGACGACGAAGCGAAGCTTCGTGAAGCAGTGAAAAATCCCGAAGCGAACTCGCGCAACTCGCCATCAGGCGCGGGCGCTCAAGCGACCTTGGAAAGGCCGGCGACGCGTTGTCGCTCGCGTCTGCGTCTTTTCCAGCTCGATCATTTCGGACGGAACGGCGGAATCCGCGTACGAGCGCGCGACACGAGCGGCGACAAGGTTGGCGGTCGATAACACGTCGCTGCACCTCGAGCCGTGACGGGGCTGCGACATCGGGATTGTGATTAGGGGCTGGTCGGCAAACAATGCCTAATTACATAATTATTGTGCCGCGGGCCGTAATTAAGACACATTACTCCGCTCGCTTGGTAATTCATTACGCTTAATGCCTTCCCTGCCTCCGTCGTTTCATCGCGGATGACAGTCGCGACGGTTCTGCTAAATACCGTTACCGTGAAATATCACCGGCCAGCGCCGGTTTACGGCGATCGAGATCGAGATGGCCGGCGCCGGCCCTAATTCGTCCCGAGGCCATTCATCGCCGAGCCGGGACTTCCCGGCCGTTCTTCCGGCGGTTCTTCCGGCGCGGCGCGTTACGCGAAAAGCAGAATCCGAAAGATCGGATTGCCCCTCCCGCGCGACCCCCCCCCCCCCCCCCGCCCCTCCCCCCGTGGGAGCTCCCGATGCCGAAACGAGGCAGGCGGGAGGTGCGGAAAGATGCGGACGGTAAATCACGGCGATGCCGGTTAAAACCGGCCGCATGCCGGTCGCCGATATAATTGCATGGAAATAAAAGGCGCTTCTTATCGCGAGGCGTATCTCTCTCCGTCCGCAAGAGTCCGGAAGAGAGCAGAGGAAGCCTCCTTTGTGGACGGATGAAGAATGGGAGGGAAGGGGGCGCGCGAGGGATTTATGCCTCGGCAAACATGAAATCCATAGCTTATTATGGAAATTTCCTGAAATTGCGGGTTGCGGAACGCCGAGAACAATGCGAACAGAAAACGGCTAATTATTGGATCGTCAATCGCGGCCCTCGTTACGAATGCCCGAGAAAAGTCGACGCTGAAGACCAGGCGATCCATCCGCCTTGGTGTCGCAACGATTGGCAAATAATCCGCGTAATCGTTCCCAGATTTATTCCCGGGGGCTGCGCCCGACAATCCGGCGGCACGTAGGATTCATCTCGGTAGCATCGACGTCGTTGCTGACGTCGTTTTACGACGAGAGGATAGAGCTCGCGCTCGGCAGACTGCCGTTGTTTCGCGGAGCCATGCCGCGTCTCAACGGCATAAGGAAATAAGCCGGGATGGACGTTAGCGGGTTAATGAAAGTAGCGTTATCCCGATTGTTATCCCGGCTTACGCGTCCAAGATTACTCCTTGGCCGACAGCGCGGATCCGCGCGACACGGCGATCCATGCTTGGGGCGCTCTCGTGGACACATTCGGCAATTGTTTAATTCTCTTGGCTGAACCGGGTGTACCTAGCGCCGTTACCCGCTGGTCTGTTTAATCAGCAAGTGCGAGCGAAGGTTCCGAAAGGGAGCAAACAGTGGCCGCTATTAATTGAAGGAGCATCTGCAAGGCGATACGCGATTAGAGTTACAAGCACCGCGGCAAATATTGTCTTTTCTAATCTGATAGTGCCGGCGCGCTATCTTGGAATTAGCGTGGACGAGGAATCGAATTCTTAGGGAGTTAATTGGATCCTCCTCGGGGATTTGGCTCCCGAGGATTCCGCGCCCGCCCGAAGACAAACGGGGACCGGGCCGTAACCCTCCCTTTTGTTTAACTAAGCTGCACAATGGATACACTCCGCGGCGCGCTACGGTCTCGCTATAACTAATAGTATCTTAACAGCGCGAGGCAAGTCCGAGCCCGCCGATATCTGGCTCAGCCGTTAATGTTGGATAATTTAATGACAATATTTATTTGATACGCAGGAGCAGCGCGGACGGGAAGTCAGAGCCGCGAGTGCGCTCGCTTCGACGGCTCGAATTCGACTCGATTCGCCGGTTATTCGTCCAGGAGCAGCGAGAGCGAGGCGGTCCGCTTCGATGCCGAGCGACAAGGGAATCCCCTAACCTGACCTCCTCTTGCCCTTGGCCGGAGATAATGTCGCAAATAGAGACCCGAAAGCATCGGCGGGACAAACGAGCGGGATTCGAGTAAAAAGGAGAAACACGGGGTGTGGGGGGGGGGAGGTGGTGGAAGTGGCGTGGGAAGCGGCGAAAACACCCCCGCGCGTCGATCGATTCAATTAAATTATTCGTATCCATCGTGCCATCCGGACCGCCACCACCGCTCCGCCGCCCGCCCGCCCGCCCCCACTCCCCTCGCCCGCGCGCCCGCGCCCCCACCAATCCCGTCGTTGGTCAGGGTAACAAACCGAGGCAATTAACAATCAATCACAGGTGTCTCTCGCGTCATTGAAATGACGTCAAACATTGTATTTGTGTAATTGTCCATTTATTCCAGTCTCTCGGCTGTCACCTGACAAATTGCAAGCCTTCAGTACGCCCCTCCCGCGCGGCCCGCCCCTCCTCGAACCCCTTTCGCCCCATCACGAGCACGCGGAGCGTCGCGATGCCGCGCGCTCGACGCATTTTCCTGTCAATCGCGAACGAATTGTCGCCGGTTATATTAATTAGCGGCGGCCCTCCGGGAATCGTTACCTACTGGATAATTGCGATCGCCACGTTCGATCGACGTAACGTCCTCTCGGGCGGGCGCGCCGATTCGTTTCTGCGATAACGGCGGGACAGAATTAATGGTAAATCGATGCGTTTTCTAGGCGTCGCGAGCGGATCGCGCGCTCGAGTTTACGTCCTGTTTACGCGCTATCATTATGAGCTAACGCGCGTGTTTAACGAGCGCCCGCGCGGCCGAAGGAGCTACGCGGCGCTCCCTTTGCTCCGCAGCTGCTGCTGCTGCTGCTGCTGCAGCGAACGCGACCGAGAAATCGGAATCGGCCGGTGTAACGGCGGGTCAGAATGCGCGTTGCTGTTTGATTGAGACGTCACTCAAACGTGTATGTTGACTGATAGCCCCATTAACACGCCGACGCGCGCTATCTATGTTTGCCGGCGCGCTCGCGCCGACCGCCCGCCCCCGCCGCTTTACGCGCGCGCGATCGAGCTCGCAGCGATTCCCAAATATTTTATTGCTTCCTTTATCATGCCGTGGCGTTCTCTCTCGGCGATAATGCCGGCGCGTTTCGTTCGCGAGAGCTCGGAAAGGGCGGTTTGAAAAATTCCCGCGGGATCCCGCGGACTGATCGCGGCCATAAACGAGCGTAAACGCGCCTCTGCCGCTCGGCGAATGTCCGCGCGACGACGACGACGACGACGACGACGACGACGACGACGATGGCGACGGGAGTACGATTTTATTTGGCGGAGAGGTCACGACGGCAAGAACGACGACGACGACGACGACGACCACATCTAAGCGAAATACCGACATCGGCAGGTATCTCGTAATCGGCAACATAACCGGGGAAAAGTTCGGCGACAGTTCCCGACGAGTGTATCCGTCGTCGTGCTCGATCCATTAGTGTAATTGCAATTTATTTAGTAATTACTTTAATTAGTGAGCACCCACCCGTGCCTGAAGAGGTTCGCCGGAGTTGCATCAACCAGGCAGAGAGAGAGAGAGAGAGAGAAACCGGAAAGGTGGGGGGGAGGGGAGGGGAGGGGAGCGGGCGCAGCGGGGTTAGAGGTAGAGTTCGGTGCGCGGGACGGGGACGGGAGGGGAGTACGGCACGGCGGGAGGCAGCGGCGGTGGGTAGGGTACTCTAACGGAATTAATTAATGAATTAGCCTTAAGGGATAAGGCGTAAAAACAAGCGGGGAATCGGGTTGAGGCGGCGGGCGGACGAGCGCCCGATTAAAATAAGTGGACTAAGTAAGCGAGTAACTAGCTAAGTGACGACTAACTGCCGGCCGCGCCGGAAAAGAAGACGGGAGCCGAGGCGGATTCCCCCAGCGTGAGAATTAATGGCGCGCCCGTCCGAAATCCCTTTCTTATTCGGGTCGCTTTAATACAACCGGCCGGCCTGATGCAAATCCCTTTATGGAGCGCTCGCCGACGTTCGTCGGAGCGACACGCGCGCGAGTATCACCGAACTAGCCCGATCGGCCGATCGGCTCACGCCAGGAGCGAGCGCGTTTCTTTCGTCGGCGATCGTTAGTCGCGCGGCGAGCTCGGGGCGAGACGCTCCGTGCGAGATAACGCCCGGAACAGTTTCCGATAGACGCGCTGGCGCTGGCTGATAAACGTCCGAAGCGCGCGGAGATAATGATCGCGACCGTGAGCTGGTTCTCCCGAAGGAATCCAAAGAATGATCCGATCCGATAACTAGCGACCGACTTGCCGGATTACCGAGCCGTTGAGACGCACGGCTAAATTGCTTCGCCGTGCGGGATCGCGCCATTAAATCGCAACGCGCACGCGCTCTACATCGGCATCGGTAATTCTTCGGCCAAGCCGACAGCCGAGCAGCGATTACCGAGCGGTGGTCGCGATCTCGCGATCTCCCGCCGCAACGGGAAAAGCCACGCTGCTTGCCTTTCTCTTTTTTCTTCCTTTCTTTCTTTCTTTCTTTCTTTCTTTCTTTCTTTTTTCCTCCCCCCCTTTTTCTGTAAACCCGGTTCTCCACAGCTACAAATCAGTTTCGCGTGACTCGCGCGGCACTCGGCGCGGCGACGAGAATATAATGCCGCTAATGGAGAAAAATCGCCCAGGTGTGATAACGCGGTGTGCCTCCGTGGCCGCTAATGTGCTACACGATGTGCTACAACTACTATCCGTGCAATTAAGCGAAACATGTCGCCGGGACACAACAACGCGAAAAACAACGAGCGGATGTTGTCATTAGAGGATCCTTCTCGCGACTAGGCGTAACCACCCTCCCCGTCCTGTCCCCTCCCCCGCCTCCTAGAGGGGACGTGACGTAAAAAAATTTTAAAAACGCGAAAAGGAAAGGAACGAAACCAAGAGAGAGAGAGAGAGAGAGAGAGAGAGAGAGAGAGAGAGAGAGAGAGAGAGGGAGGGATACGCGCGATGCGACGAGCCGCGCAACCGCGAGATGCAACCGGAGAGACGCTCGGATTACGTAACAAACCGTACGGCGGGCGTATGGAGGGTCTCCGGAGCGGAAACTGCCGCATCATCGGGGAACGGGGGAGGGAAGGGAGGGATATACACGCCCGGATTACAACAAACATCCGATCCTTTTTGCTTATTGATCCTCGGCGATCGGACTGACCGGGTAACGAGCGCGGGGCGATCGCTCGTTGATCAGATTGACCCGATTTTCCGCGAGATTAACCCTCGCGATTCACTTTCGGCAATCGCTCGCCCCTGCGACCGAGACGCGCGGAGCTTATTTTTACGCCGCACGTCCGGCGATCCGTACAACGAGGATCGAGGATCGAGGATCGAGGATCCTGCGAGTCGGAGGGAATCGGGAGACTGAAATTTTCATTCGAACTGCCAGCGATGGCGGAATGTCGCCGCTGACCGCTCCCTGCTTCCGTCGCTTCCTAATAACTCGAACAGAAGAGGGACGCCGCTGCAGATACGGCTGTAACAGAGTATAATTGAATCAGAAGGACAAATGACCTCCTCCGCTTCCTCTCGCCGCCGTTGCAAAGTCGCCGCGCTAGGAAAATGCTTCATCCGCGGCATTCCCGCGCCGCGGACAACGCAACGCGCCTTCCCTCTCCTTTCCTTCCCCCCGACCGCTCGGATTATCCTCGATCGACCGTCGCATCGTGCTCTCGTAAAAAATGATTAAAAGAAAGAGAGAGAGAGAGAGAGAGAGAGAGAGAGAAATGCGACACTTAATTAATACTCGGGACACACGTAAATTTTATTCCGGCGAGGGCCGAAGCGCAAAAACGAAACGCGGGAGTTGCAGTTAATTAATTATTCCCTTATTACGCTACACCGGGGGGGGGGGGGGGGGGGGGGGGGGGGGGGGGGGGGGGGGGGGGGGGGGGGGGGGCCTTACGGGGGTGAGGGCGAGGGAAGAGGGGAGAGGGGGGGGGGGAGGCGGAACGAGACTGCAGTCGTCTCATTTCTGACTACCTAGCGAAAATTTCACTAAAGTGCTGCTCATGTGGAAATGACATAATTCGCGTGCGGCAAGGGCAATTGGCAGTAATTAAAGTGGAGCGGAGAGAGAGGGGTGGCCGGAGGGCAGCGGGGCATGAATGAAATTAAGGCGGGTAGCGAAGATGACCGTTTACATGGGTCCACGTCTGCTCGACGCGTTTTCTCTCTCTCTCTCTCTCTCTCTCTCTCTCTGCCTTCCCCTCCCCCCGCCCCCCCCCTCTCTCTCTCTCTCTATGCTGCGACAATAAAACGAATTTGCATACGGGACAACTCGCTGCCGGACGAATGTCCCGTCTCTGCCTCTCGAGCGGAACATTTTCCTCGGACCGACGAGCGGAGTCATCGGCGCGCTCGAAAAGGCCGAATTGCCGTGTATTAAGAATTTATTAGCCGACGTACGCCGAATCACAAGTATCGCGACGACAACAGCAACGGCCACGTTGGAACAAATTTCCCCGCACAAGCGGGGCTGGGCGAGGGGTTATCAACCCTCGTGGATATTCGTTCTACGTGGCCGCGCGTCAAGAAGAGTCATTTCTTTTTTATCGGATGATCGCACCGCCGCATCAAACGTGTCGGATCAAGTGTCTTCGAGATCTGACGCGTTCGAAAGCGATCAAAACGGACAATGTCGCGGCGCAAAAACACGGCGAGCGCGGCGAACGAATGCCGGAGCGGAACGCAGCGTTTTCGCGCCAAGCGAGCGACTCGTCGATGTGCTCGCTCGTCCGCTCGCGCGCGCGCGCGCGCACGCTGCGGCGTATTTGCGAGATCCGCCGCGCTGATGGACATATAATGCGACGTGTGATTGTAGGCCCGCCAATCGCGGCCGATTGTGCCCCTGAAGGCCCGCTAACTATCTCAAACTAGCCCCATTCAAGTCTCGCGACCTCTCTCTATCCGCCTCTATCCGTCTATATCTGTCTCTGCAACCTGCCACCTCAGCCACTCTACCCCTTTCGCTCCTCAACCCCCGATCCCTTTCGACCTTCCCTCCGCCGTCACTGCCGCTGCCCGCTTCAAAGCGAGCGCGAGCGCGCGGATCTACGCGCGCGGCTACGCTCGACTTCTCCGCGTTATATACGCGCATCTACATACACACACGTGCGCGCGCGCGCGCGCGCGCGCACACACACACACACACACACACACACATATATATAAAATATATGTATGATATAAGCCACGTAGGACGTACGTGGAAATTCCGAATCTATCAGCCGCCCAGACGAATGCAAATGGCGCATGAAGCGCGCTTAATAAAGCCCGTACGCAACTTGCGAATCGCAATTTTCTTTAGGACGTGCCACCCTTCACGATCGCGCACATGGGCGCCCGGCGCGAAAAATTCCCGGCTCTCGGGATTTCGTGCGAATCGACGCGATATTCATTCGGTATATTAAATAAATGCGTCATTTAGCAGAGGCGTTTTAGCAGTGGGTTCGTGCGTTGAATGCACCCTCGCGCGGACGCGCGACTTGATCGTCTGACCGTTTTTCTTTCAGCATTTTGGGAATAGGTATCTATACGTGGATCTCTCTCATAGGATTACACATAAGCGTATGAGCTAAGAATTATCGCACTCGACGTGGATTTTACTTTGATGAAGCCCGTCACTTCACGCACGGGTTGAAATTAACAATTTATTTTCTATTTATTCTATACAAAAATTGTATATATATATATATATATATATAGTAAATTAGCATTGTAGATATATATTGGCATATAAAAAAATATCATTTTACATTTTCTTTCTTATGCACTTAAATTAAGAGGAGCAATCGACGCACGTTGGGTTTCATCCGCTTCTAATCGATGCAAAAACAAGAGTTTGTAATTCGCAGACTTTCCGCCTTTTACCATTCATTCTCCGTTCCGTTTTCATAAATGCACAGTGCTTTGGAAGAGGCACACAAACAGAAATATTATGCAGCTGTAGACAGAGTTTAGGAATCTCTTGGAAGCGTCACTCCGATGCGAGAACTGCATTCGTTCGATTCGTCACGATGAAGAACGACTATATTCGTTCTTCTTTCTGGAACAACATGAATCTTTTAATCCGTGACCGGATATTATATCGGACACTGAATCAATAATGAATCGACATTACCTGAGTGTCAGAGAGCGAATCCCGCCGAATGACTGTCGGTAATAAATTCCCCGACACTTGCGGGTCGGTCAGCAGTCCATCCAGCTTATTCCGATACTTTTGTTGTGGCAACCATCTGCGAACAAAGGAAAGCGAACATTTCCCTCTGTGATAAAAAATAAAGAAGGCCAGGATAAAAGTTTCCGAACGGCTCGATTACTTGTGAATCACCGGGGACAGCAGATTTCTGTGAATCGATGAAGGATCCCTCGCACCTGTCATCCAAGTGACCAGCCCGCCTACCACAAGCACCACCACCGTGCCGAGAGGGGCTATCCAGTGGTAGGACAACCGATAAAGGGGAAACACGTCGTCTTCACTGGACACCGGGCATGAATAGAAAACAATTCGATGTAAATTAAGAACGTTCCGTCGAAGCAGGCGGACGTTTTTCTTTTACGAATGAACTCGAATAAATCAAACTTGAATAAACTCAATTGTAATATGTCGTAATTCGATATAAAGTCAGTCATTAGCGTGTGGATCGAATTAACTCACTTGCGTGGCTCAAATTGCTTTAGAAAGCCGTAGTTGCTGCTGTTTCCCGCGCACAGTGGAACTAAAAGTTTCTTCGGCACTATCAGACCGGAACCAATAGCCGCGTTCGAACCAAAACTAGCCCATCCAGATATCGCGAAGCCCGCGACGGCACCGACGAAGGCTCCCTGGAAAAATCGAAAAGAATTGTTTAGATCTGATCGTCCGCGAATCAACGAGTCAACGGGACACATTTATTTCGTACCTTGGTATTGGTCCACGGAAAGAGGATTCCCAGGGTGAAAACGCCAAAGGAAGTCCCGGCCGCGATAGCGGCCAAACTACCCGTCACCTGAGCCACGATGAAAAATCGCAAGGGAATTTTAGAAAGTTTTGAGACACGGCGCATGCAAAATTGGAACACTCACAGCTAAAACTCCCCCCAGTTTCTCGATCAGAAACAGAAAGCCCAACGCCAGCAGGCCGAGCACGATGATGAGGATTTTCACGAAAATGGTGGAGCAACGATCGCTGGGCTTCATTTTAAAGCAACCCTTCACAAAGTCCTCTAGAATCACAACGGACGTCGAGTTGAAGCCCACTGATAACGAACTGCGGCAGAAAAATGGCGATTCTAATATTTTTCTCGCGATCAGCGAAGCTAAGAGCTATCGGTTGTTAATTGATTTTCTTCTTTTCGAAGTTTAAAAGTCGTTTTAACGACTTTTTCTAAGCGCTGCTAGAGTCTGTCGATTCGTCCTCGCGATAGCGAGGACAACAAACGATAATTACATCTTGTACAACGCGTTAACAATGTTGCTTATCTTAATGGCCGATCGCCGATACCTGAGAGCTGCGCCAAAAATTCCCGATATGAAGAGGCCAGGTACCCCATGCAAATTCCGAGTGATTTCCATGACGTAAGCCGGCAACAGTTGATCATCGGCGGTAATCAAGCCGGACGCCCTTGGATCGCATTTCGGTGGCGACCACCAAGCGAGGAGAACCAATCCGCACCAGCAGCATATCGAGATAAACAGCATTACGCTAACGGTAAATATCGCGATGGATCTGCAATCGCAACGGGCGAAGATTTGCAACTTGGCTGCAGGAGCGAGACAGGCATGAAGATACAACTAACAGAATAGAGAGTATCTTGCGTCTCTGTCTCTGTCGTATCCATATCCATCTCGATTGAGGATCTTAACAATCGACAATTAGCACGAACAACACGCGTGTAACGCGGACGATACGTCACCGCTATACGCGATCGGCCTGTACTCACAACTGGGATATTTTAGTGCTCCTCATCGACTTGTACCGTTGCACCATGGTTTGATTGACGGCGATGTAAGCGGTACTGTACAGCCAGGAGCCAATCAGCACCGTCCAAACGGTGTGCCTCGTGTAGGGCGACGGATCGAAGCTGCAACGAGCAACATGAGAGAGATTCTCGGAACAGTGTGATCGATCTGATCAAGCGTGAACCAAGTCACTTTGATGCGACTCTTCCAGAGACTTTCTTACTTGAAAAACTCGATGCGATTGGCATCGACGGCCTTGTTCCACACTTTGGACATTCCTCCCAACTGATAGGTCCCCAGCGCGGTAACCGAGACCATCGCCGCTATCATCACGCCGACTTGCAACGCGTCCGTCCATACCACCGCTCGAATACCACCCTAGTAAGACATCAAACGCGTTCGCAACGGAGAATTGCACTCCTCGAGCGAAGGAAGAAAGTTCAAGTCGATCCGTTGGTCTAAGGTCCGCTTGATCAGCGGATATCGTTGTTACCGACTGACTTTTTGTGCGGAAACGAAGGCGGAGAGCTGATCCATGGTGCGCGATTATGCATTTTCTCCATCTCCCGATCGGGGAAGGACATTTCCGCGGTGGCTGTCCGCTTCTGGCGAGGGCAATAGTGTCGGATGCTTCCCGAGCGGCTAGATAGCAGGAGGCTCGCGCGAGGCTGCACGCGCGCGCGCGCGCGCGCGCGCGCCCGCGGCGCATAATAAACAAATTTGTAAAGAGCCATTCAACCACGATAAATTCTCATTAATACGAGATCCAACAAATTGCTCGGATAATTACAGGCGCGCGATCCCGCGATTAATCACTTCAGCGCCGGCTTTGTGATCCGCAGCTATGATAACAACCACTCGACGTTCTCCGCGCCATTGTTTCCCCGCGCCCATTGTTGAGCTTTCAGTTTCCGTCCATAAACATTTCCAGTACTAAGGCTCTCGCGTGAGATTCTTCGCGGTATTGTCCACCGAAAATTGTTTCCTACGGCAGACCGTGTCCGAGGAACTCCAGCCATCCCGCGAGAATTCGACGAACGAGCCACCCCTCTCCTTCCCCTTCTTCTCCCCCGCCTCCGGAAAATTAGCTTAGCTTCTAGTCACGGCCGTTTTCATCACTCTCGCATGCGTCACTCTTATCAACATTCGAGACGCGCGACCCTTGCGCGAATCGCCTCTTGACCCCTCGATCTTTCTTCCTTCTCGCTCCCAGCCAGAAGGCGAGCAAGATGATGAACGTATCAATTATGCCGATAAGGCCAAAGAGAGAATCACGTACCATTGTGATTTGCTATCCGACTTACCAGAACGGTATAGAAAACGCAGACGCAACACACGATGGCCCCGATCAAGTGTACATCGATGCCGGTCACTGCAACACGGATTGGCAAGAGCTTTAATCGTGGTAGACTCTGTAGATTCTGGCTAATCGCGCGGGAGTATAATATGTACTACAAGGTACCTTGATTTAACGCCAACGCGGGTACGTAGACGACGATCGACTGGTAAAGAACCTGAAATCAACCGGCTCTCTTAGTCAGACGGCCTCTCCGGCTGAGGATCGCGTTATGAACAGACCGCAGATGCTGCGGTCACGCTCTTCTCGTTGACTTACCACGTCAAAGAGGAAAATTAAAGAAATGAGTATCCGCACACTGCGATCGAATCTGATTTCCAAATACTAAAAGAGGAGTATTTATTTGTGAAGCATGGCAGAACAGTCGGCGCATCTTGCGGAAATAAAGCTTTCAAAGGAAAGAGAGAGAGAGAGAGAGAGAGAGAGAGAGAGAGAGAGAGAGAGAGAGAGAGAGAGAGAAGATAAAAGAAACGAGTAAATAAACGGATTGCTCTCCGGGAACGAACCTCGTAAACGGAATCAAGTTGGAGGGTAGTGAAGACAGGAAGGTACACGGTGGCGACCACGACACCGGCGAGGAGAATCGAGATGATCGTGATCCAATATTGCGTGCCAAAGTTGTAGATCTCCGCCGGGGTGCCCAGGATCGTCACGCCTGATATGAAGCTACAGTTACGATCGGAATTGATTAAATACATCCTGCATGGCTAATCGTTCAAGCCCGGAACCGGACGATAAACTATGCCAATATCGGTGTCAATACTGCAATTGCAGGAATGCCGATGCAAGAAAGAAAGAGACTGACGCATCCCGTTACGCTCGCGGTTACGCGTTCCCTCGAGGTGTCCTTCCGCGCGAATGGAAACGCCGTTAAATATTACTCGACAGCCGCTTGCGTGTCCTGCCGGCGCAGGGTTAACGGATTCCTCATTTCCCCCCCCCCCCGCCCCCTCCTCCAGAGACCTCCCTGCAGTCGCAGTCCCTCCCCTCCCTCCCCTCCCTGCCCCCCCCCCGTCCCCCGCTTTATAATTTATTCCCTATTCCGTAGTCTCGTCTTCTTTCTTTTCTTTTTTTCCTTTCCGCTTTCTTTTTCTTTCGTCGTCCCTAATAGTCTTACATCCTGCGGAGAGTGGCGAAGCGGGCTCACCTGGCAACTAGAGACGCGGACACGGGGAAGAGGCCCAACTTCCTCCCTCCGAGCAGGTAGTCCTGTGTATTCGACTTGTGCGCCCTGCTGAAGTGCCATAAGCCGGCTGCGGCAGACACGAGCAGCATGAGTGCAAACACCAGCCAATCGATCCAATGGAAGTGTCCCGTTGCCGATACCATCTTTGCTGAAATCAAAGAGCCGAACGGGTATACCGCTAGTGCCGTTTCGTATCGCCAAAACGCAATTTAAACACGCAGTTCCGTCACGGCATCACCGTATGGATCATCGATCTGCGGTATGAGTTACATACGAGTCGTCACGCCGCGACTTTGTCACGCATGATTTAACATTTAACATTCCGTTAGGTATCTCCCATAGCTCGAGGATCTGTTTCGCTGATGACACTGCGGTCTTGACACGCCGCTTGAGCGAACGTTCATAATTACTATTAATTTTACTGATAAAAGCGTCGCGCGCGCGCGTGTGTGTGTGTGTGTGTGTGGCAACATTTAGCAAAATAAATTACCTCGCCGCGCTGTTTAACAAGGCGATTTAATCACGCCAATTTAGCGGACGCTAATCACAATTGGCGCTTTATCGATACGATACGGATGCACGATGCGGCAGGATCGGCGTGTAAAACTTGATCAGCAGCCTTATCGGCGCCGGCCGCTGCTTGTTGTAACCGACAAAAGTCCTCTCGCAACAAGTGTCGATCTGATTCGATATCTGGGTTTCGATATTTAACGCGTCGGCGCGCCGGAAGACGCGAGATGAACGTCGGGAGATCGCGCATTGCGTGAATCATATCTCGGATTACAGAGTCGGTATTTTTAATCCGCTGGTCCTTGAAGGATCCAACGACGGGCATTTCGCCAGGGATACTCGGACCGGTTTTATTGGACCGTATCGCGTGAGCACAATGCGCTTGTTACCCACGTCAGCGTGTCCGTCCAGCAAGAGTAAACGGGTAATTAATAAGGTTCCGCGCGACAATAAGAAGGTAACGAGGATTTATATACTGCCCGCGTCATCGCGGCGTCGCCAATTGATCGCGGAACGCTGTCGTTTCCCCGTTACGAGCCGGTGACCTGTGACTTCTTCGCACGTGATGGTAATTTGGTCTCGTTAACGCTGAATGACAATATCTCGCGCGCGGCAGCGCGTGTCCTCGCTTACGTAATTCACGTAACGGAGCCCGTCCGTCTCATGAAATCTCGCATCCGTGTTTCACGCGCGCTAACGAGATACCAAAGTACGATCACGGATCATAGTTACGGGTAACGCAATCTAATCGAGGCGCGAAACAGGGAGACCCGATCCGAGAGATCCAAAGAGCTGATATTTCGGAGCGTGTCGGCGAGACGACAGTTCACGCGATGCGCGTCGATACCTATCGCATTATCGCTTTTCGTAATTCTTGCGCGTTATCTTATCGCGCGCGTACTACGCCTGCGCTACGTAGAAGCGCGCCGCCGAATTAGCCTGCATAGATAAAGCGTAGACAACATTGTTCTCTCATCAAGCTCGGCACACGCGCCGGGTTCAAAGTTCCCCGATGCTCCCCGATCGATCGCTAAAATCGATCGCCCAGCCGCGCTGGTGATAACAAGCGGAAAATAGTCCGCTGGTGAACCCCAAGAGCCCACGTCGCTTCTCAGAATTTCGGTTTCGTTATCGAAACGCGCGCACGCGCATTGTTGCCAATTAACGCGGATGCCGGCGCGTCTAGTTATTTCTCTTCCGAGGCCGCGTCGAATTGCGGCATGAGCTCCGATTATAACGTTATCCAACCGATAGCGATTCGCGCTATCTGCGATCTAGGGGAATCACGTTTCACGAGGCACATCTCGCAGTATCGTCTGACATGCAAATCCGTTTTGCACATCTATCAATGTCGAGAATACGATATTTCGTGCAAATATATCATTCGTTATCGCGCCGATGATAAATGATCCGAGTGGAAGCTGATTAAAAATTTTCTTCTTATTAATCGATTCCACCCTCCACCTCCCCACCTGCTCCTCGTGGCTTCGCGATGCGCGTTGATAGCATAATCGATTGCGTAATCAGCAGCGGATAATTAACGTTTACCGACCGTCACGAAGCCGCGCTCGGACGGTCGACGGATGATATAAGCGCGCTGACTATTAATAGTCGCTTTTTATATTTAGTACGCCCGTCATGCGAAAGCCGAGGTGAATCCGCGGACGAATGTCCGCGTCCAGTCTCGCGGAATCCCTAGGGATTCGCGATCCCTAGGGCGTTCATGGAGCCGCGATTAATCGGCGATCGGTAAAAGGAGAAGCACGTGGGAAAAGACGCGCGCAGCTGCTGATCTTATTGAATCAGCTGTTTTTGGTTTTTCTTATCAGCCTTTCCATAAATGTATCGGCAAAAACGCGCGCAAGTGACTTGCGAATAATGTGCCTCGACGAGATGGAAGAAATTCATGTTCTGTCTCATCGATCCCCGAAGAGTCGACGCGTAGTTACTGGCAATTTTTCTCCTATCTCGATCGACAGAGACTGAGAATGCGGTAGACGGTCTGCTCTTCGTCGGTGAATGCACGCAATGTTAAAATCGTTCTAGAAACGTCCGTAAACTCGTATCGTATTAGCGCGTTCGCGCGCAAGCAAGCGCGCGAGGCTTTTCGGTTATCTCGATTATATGCCATAATTTATGGCAATCTGTGAGAAGAAACTTAATCAATCGTAATTATCATTTGTATCGTTTAATCGCAGCCCCCAGGCTAATCGGTCGGCTAACGAAAAGTCCCGACATAACCAGAAGAGAAAGATACGAAATTCGCATTAGGCGCTAGATACGCTATAGGAAATTTCCCCTCCCCCTTCTCGTTCGTTCTCCGCGCGAGGAGACGTCTTGCAGACGTTTTCAGGCAGACTCTTCAACAGAATTTTTCATCATCGTTCAGAGTGAATATCAGGTTATCCACTGTACAGCGCTACTAACCTTTCAGACAGAATTAATCAGCTGTTTCATCCCAGTTCGATCGCTCGATCCGTTTGCACGACCACCAGATATAACGCGCGACACTCGCGCACAACTTCAGGGCGCTGTTTTCAAAATTGGCGGCTGCTTTCTTGCGAATAATGAATAACCACTTGTTCCCTCGCGGCAAATTTCGTGGCCGTTTTAACGCATCGTCGACGAGTTATCGAAATTATCCTTTATCCTTCTGCTCGATTAATACCGTCCCCGTGATTTATCAATCGGGTCAGCGACCCGCGTCGACGCAAAGAAAAGAGAAAGAAAAGAGGGGAAAAATGCGAACGTGTAATAACTCGTTGACCGCGTTTCAAAATTGGCCGCCCCGCGGTCATTTGCGCAATAAATTTTCTTCGACGAGATGCTTGATACGGCGATACGTTTCGCTTTTCAATGCAAAAGACGCGCCCACATGGCGCGAGAATTCACGGCGCGCGAATTTGCGGTCTTCGGATCTTTCAGAGTGCTTCAGTGCCTCTCAACGACGCCAAGGCACACTTGCGAGTGCCACGCACATGCGCAACGAGAGCATTAATATTCTGCATAGTGGTCACTAGCGGTCACTAGCGGTCTGCGAGTCGAAACGCGGCTAGGTGGAAGGGGGACAGATCCGTAAACGATGACTACGGACGACTGCAATCGACTGAGCACGCTTTCACGGCGCGATCGCTTTGAGAGACTTGATAGTCTTGGCGCATACGTTCGCCAAGAAAAGGCGCGATCGACAGTCGACAGTTCGATCGATGCAATCGAAGCGCCGCGCTGGGCCGCGCGATCATTTGAATCGTCGTTGGCGGTCGCTCTTGCGGACTTGCGAATTTGAAATCGAATACCGCGACCTTGATCGACTCTAATCGAGAGCCACTAACAGTGGCAGTTTATCGATGTTTATTATTATCTCCTTGGAGTCTGCCGTTCCTATTTTTACAATCGTTTGGGGGATACTTCTTTTACGAGATGTTTTCTCTTTTTGCAATATCCCCGATACACAAAACACGCGCCGGATGAATCATTCGGTCTCTCGGCCTCTCGGAAGATTTTCATGCTCGAGACTCTAAAATTTAGCCAGCCGGACGAACATTTCGAACATTCGAGCGCGCGCGCGCGCGCGAAACCGTTCATCTCGACATCGAAAACGATAACCTTGGCGAATTTATGCCGCTTTAACGAATAAATAATCGTAATCGTTGCGCGCTTGTGTGAGAATGCACGGTGATTTCTTTTCTTTTCACATTTCAGGTTTCATTTAAATAAAGCTGTTTGCTAAATGCAGATTAAATTAAGCTGTTTTTTCTGCTCGAGCTAGTCTGTTATCTTTGATGAATTTTAATTAAAACGCGTGGCATAAAAATTAAGGACAGTAGAATACAGACATCGTAATCTGTCTGTTCTGAACGAACGCTTTATTAATTATTATAAATGTACAATAATATACATCTATCTTTAATCCGGCTTATAATGTATATAATGTATGGACAAATAAATGTTACTCCTCCTCTTTGTATTTCGAACAGAATCATGTGACACAACCACAAAACTGTGAGAATAGCCAGCTCGTAATTAACGAAATCCAGAATACGTAATTATATACTTAACCAACAGATTGTATATATAAGATTGTATCGCGACAATGTCCCGTTTAGCCAGGTGTGCCGTGACGCCTTCGAAATGGAATGCTTTTCGTTGACGTATAAAACTACTAATAGGTACACAATCGAGTGTCGAGTGTAGACGATTAGGTTTCATTCGCGTGATTTCATGGAGACTTAACAGCGAACAGATCTTATTCGGAACCGATATAACTTTACGTATGGTGAATGAAACGTGTGAAACGCTTACTTCATAGGCAGAAGCGTCGTAGTACTGTTGTGAAGAATAGAAGATCGTTTATCTACAAGTTATGTACATGTTATACACGCATTGTTTATTGAGCGTGTCACGCGCGATCAATATTTCTTGCAAATTCGTTGTAAAGACTGTCGAATGTCCTACAATGTCCTACAATGTAGGATAAGGATGTGTGAAAATTTAATCCACGTAACGGCATTCGCAATTAGAACAATGAAAAAGATAATCTCCGCATTGCCAATAAATAAATTTCAATTGTAAAGATTCCGGCTTGATGCTTGATGCAATGATGACATTCGTGACATCGATTATCGGGATAGAGATCATCACTGTCCACAATAAATATAATGATCAGCAGAGCACTACCTCTTGTTCCACGTAAAAAAAATTGACAGTGACGAGAGTTTAGAGAGAGAAGCTTGAAGAGTAAACGATCGGACCAATGGTAAACGGATGAATCAGTAGAATGCGCGTATCTATATTTCCATATCACGTTTCCGCACACGCGCACACTCGCACACCCAGGTACATGTAGACGAGAAAACGTAGGCTCTTACGAATATAAAACACGAAATGCACAAAACTAGACAACAACTCGCGTGTACATTTGCGGGCACACGCGGCCTGATTTTCGTGCAAGTGCCGAAGTCTTCAGCTCTTAACGCGCGTGGAACAAGATCAGTGGCAGAAAAATTACATACAAAAATCTTTAATACAGTCTGTATTCGGTAGAAGGTAATATCATCACAGCTTGTATTGTCTTCCTTCGCCAAAGAGCCACAGGCAAACCCGATCGACTACATACGCCAAGACGAAGTCTGCGACTAGCACTTGAACCAATACTGTACGGAACTGCAACATGCGGAGAAAGTATTTCAATGACATAAGCTCGATGAAAACCACCAGGCATGAAAATAACAAGCGTCAGACTAAAGTAACAAACTGAATCGCTCGTCACATTTGAATTCGCGGAGAACTTACTTGATTTGGAATATCCACGATCTCGAATTGCGTCGCTAGATCCGGCAGGAATCCGCAAGCCAGTAACAAAATCACAGCGGAATTGCCCACGAGACTGAATAGGAGCGCTTTGTTTTGCATTAGACTCTCCATGAATGGTTGGCCCTGCCATAACGTGATAGAACGAGCGTTAATTATCAATGATGATTGTTGTAGTAAGGATGGAGTAGTCGCATGATGAAACACGCGCGAATCACTTACTCGATAATTTATCGCAAAAGTAGAAACTTGAAGAGACATCGCGATTATATACACGGTGCTATTAATCAAATTTGCTTCGAACGGTTCTTCCTCGCCATTGTCGTCTCCGCTTAATGAATTAATTTTGTCGGAATTATTATTATTATTTATATTCAAGATACTGGCCAATTTGTCGTCTCTGTAAACGAGCAATTGAATTAGAATGTGATTACTTAAATTATACTTGGCATTATTTAAATTATACGACTCACTTTGGAGATAAAATGGTCGCTTCTTTCACCAGATAGATTAGAGAGATAAAGTGCACGGCGAATTGCAACAATACAGTTGCGATAGTATACAGATTAAAGATGTTTGGTAAGGGTCTCTGCTGCGATAGGCTCCTTAAAGGTTTCGATCGCGAGATGAAGAGAAAGCACGCCGCCAGAAGAACACCTTGCAGGGTCGCCTGTGTATCGCTGAATTTGATTCCGTCCAGATAAAGTACCGACTGACTGTAGGCGAGTATCAGTGCGTTCAATGCCAATATCTTGAACATCTGTAGAGTCGTGACTAGAGTGCATCGTCCCTGCTTGATCACGTGGCATACTACAAACAGAAAAAGAGCATCTCGATATTTCACTTGCACCTTTAAATGATGAAAAATAACAATTTGATAGCCCAAGCAGGTCTTACTGCATTGAATGGATGACATTTTGCTAGTGAAAGGAGCCGCGATGGAAGCATCGCCGAGTTTTACAATCACCGACTGCTGTTCCTGCACTTCATTATCAATTTCCTTCAGAATTTTCTGTAGTTTTGAGCGAGTGTTTACCGGCGTGGTCCTTGGATTGTTCCTTGTCCCATTGTTCAAAGGAGTCACCATCGTGTCGTATTTTGTGTCCTCTCGCTTGTCGGGCGGACTAGAGAGAATCGCGACACCTAATCAAAGAAAGGGAAAATGCCTATTTGTATAAAAACAAATTTGCTATACTCTTTTCGAGTCAACTTACCCACTTGGGTATGTTTCAAAGCGCCGACATCGTTCGTTCCATCGCCGCACATTAACGTGGTATAGCCTAAGGATTGCAGCGACACGATGATAAATTCTTTCTGTTTTGGTGCGCATCGTGCAAAGATTACGATATGCGGCAACAATTTACGAAGAAGCTCCCGTTGTTTCTCCTTTAGATACGTCAAACCCTAAAAAATCGATACATCGTGACTGTTGCATCCTAAATTGATGAAAGTAAGTTCTCGTTGTTCGTCCACACACCTCGCCTGTTATACAAAGCGCATTATCTTTCCAAATTTCTGTACGCTTTTCAGCGTTTTTCATATTTAATGGCAACTGCATGGTTTTATCTACGTTCTCCCATAACCATTCGCCGTCACTTTCAGTCAGTATGAGCGTATTAGATTTCTTCGTGAAATGTAATTCGCGACTCACGTGACAGGCTGTTAACGGATTGTCACCTGTTATCATCACAACCTACAACAATTTTGCATTTAATTTCGTAAACAATTTTCGTACGCAGTTTTCTAGACATTTTTATGCAATGCATATATTTTTTACGTAGACTTTTACGTAAACCAATTAGAATTTTTCAACGCATATAATTTTTAGCCACTTACCGAATGCGAGGAATTGACGATCTCTTTGATAACGGCTTTCGAGTCAGGTTTGAGGGGGCAACTGATAATGACGAAGCCTGCGAATATGAGATTGTTCTCCAACTTATCACGCGTCAATTCTCTCAGATCTTGCGAAGACAAAGTACCGGGAAGTTTCTGATATCCCAAAGCGAGTACTCGTGCGCCACGTCGCGAGAGGGATAAATAAGTCGAGTCGTAATTTTCCGGTACGGAAGATAACTGAAATGGTTTAATTTAATTAAAAAAATCTGTTTAACCGCGGATATGGGAAATGAAGATCGTAAAGGGGACATTTATTTCGCTTACCATGCTCTTCAAGGTTTCCGGCGCGCCCTTTACTGTGGCCATATAATGAGTTTCCGAAGCGCCGGGCAGATTATATCCCGCGACAACGCACATTCTCTTCAAAGCCGAAGAAAATTGGTATCTCTGTACAATCTTCAATGCCGGAGACTTGCCTTTCTTAGGTATCACGGTATCACCTGGATGGAATATTAGCGTGGAATATGAATCGCGAAGTCTATTGATTTGACACACGCAGTGTGTTAATGCCTGTACCTACTTCTCGTAAGACTCCAACTAACGGCTTTGAGAGTGGCTTTCTCTAGCGGATCTCCGACGATGCCATCATCTAATTGAACGAGAGAATGGCATGTAGCGAGTACTTGAATACTCTCCAAGGGTGCATCCGACAGTTGGATTACGTTCGGTTTACCGCTTAAAAGAGATAAGAATCATAAATATTGCGCGACAATAAGGAAACTTTAGGATAAATAAACTGTAGGATAATTTCTTACTCGATACCGGCGATACCCTCGACAACTAAATTATCGTTAGTAAGGGTGCCAGTCTTATCAAAACAGCAAATGTCGACTTTGCCGGCGAACGGAATTCTGAAGGGTTCTGTACAGAACACGCCTGCCATAAAACAAAATAGCTTTTAACATTTTATATGATTAGCAAAATTAAGATGTTTGATATTATATCAAACTTGTTTCAAGTACCTAATTTCGACAATGCTACTAGGGATGTATTTACAGCTAGCGACAGTTCTATCGGTAATTCTGGCGGTACGACAGAGGTCAAGATCAGAGTACATTCCAAGAATAATTTGTACTTATTTCTCGTAGGATCTTCGCTGCCTGTAATCAAATGTTTGCGTGCTGTAATTTCCCATTGTCTTACATTGAAGCAGGATTGGGATACCTTTGATCCAAACGTATGCAGCGGCGGCGATCGCGAAAATGAGCAGGAACAGAATGAAACCAAAAGTCTCTAGATTGTTGGCTGTAACGCGCTTGACGCCAAACAATATCGTTCTCAAGAGCTTGCCCTGCGACGTAGAGAAACCGGTGCGCAGGACATAAGCGACGCATCCATTATCGGTCGCTATAAAATTTGCATAAAATTGTTAGTGCGTGAATCAATCGTAAAATAATCATAAAAAGTTTTATGATTTGTTTTATCATAAAACAATTTAACAACGATACCTCGAAGGCCAGAAGTATTTTTACTTGGAGATGTATGTTGCACAACTTTCGTACCACCGAAAAGTACGTGAAGTTTGTCATCGCCTTCGATATCTATGGTTCTATCCCCATCGATATCCTCTATCGGTTCTTTCATTTGAGGCACCGATTCACCTGAAAATTTCCAATTGTCGTAGCGATTAATTTATTTATATCGAACATTTGTTTGAGATACGATTTGTTTGAGATACCTGTTAACATGCTCTCGTCGACCACACATGGACCACGCAGAAGTAACATGTCACATGGCACTAAATTATCATGTTGCGACCTCGTGATGGAAACGATGTCGCCAGGAACTAGCTGATCCGTAAACATCATTCGCCATCGTCTATTTCTGTACACCTAAAGGAAAGAGCGAACGCGGTCAAAATTTTGATGCTGTGAAGCAACTGTGAAGAGTCTTTATGTCCATATACCATTATCATGTACGGTTTATTGCCCATTTTGCGTATTTCGGCCATATTTCTCAACTGTTGCTGCACCAGTGTGCATTCAAACATGATAAGCATGATCAGCGTGAAGATACTGTAATACCAATATTTATCTAAGCACCAAAGTGCCACGCAGAACACTTGAAAGACAAAGAAGGGGGCAATTGCACGTTCCTTGAAGAGTTCCCAAAACTCTGGCACAACCATATCCAACCTGGAGGGAAAACGATATTTTCAGAAATGTTAGGGTACGCAAGGCTCAATCGCGACGTACTTATTTTTTCCATATTTTTCCTCTGCCGCTTCAATCTCTTTCTGATCGAGATACCCTTTCCATTCGCAATAATGTTTCACGGAATGATCGATTGGGAACTGCAGCCCTCTGAATGACTTTTTCTCCGGATCCCAATAGTATTTTGTCTTTTGAAAGATAAACCATGGCTCCTGCTGATCCGTGTGATGTAACACAATCAGCTCTGAGCTCCCATTGTTTGGAGTAGGAATCACTTTTACTATACTGGCTTTGTAAGGATTTTTTTCCTAGAATTTAGTTTGCAAATGCACGGAAATGAGGACGATAAGAAACGATTGAATAAAAAATTTTGAAAATAAATTTTGATAACAACCCTTCGGTCCCCCATGATCCCTTAATATTTAATATGATAACTTATCTAATGATAATTCTTAATAATCGCAAAAGAAAATACCAAAACGCGATTCATCACGCGACACTAGAAACGACACTACTACGCACGCGCGTAGTATTAAATAAATAAATTAAATATTGCAATAAAATATAGATATAAACAAAGTATAAAACATTCACGGCATTCAAATGTACCCGCCAAACGGATCATGTGACTGAATCTAGCAGAAGACCGCGATTCGTATGGCTGCCACGTTACACGACATATTGAGCTATCGCGGCTATTAGCGTGCTCGTCCGAACGGCAGCGCTGCCACTTACCGAGCTGCAATTCAGGAACGTCTGAATGTGCACCGACCATTGACAGCATAGGCACAAAAATATGTGCAGCACACCGATCGCCGCGATGCCCACCAAGCCGGCCTCGTAATACTCGTCGACCCCGTAAACGAAGACCCAACAGTAGACCCACGTAAACTGCGCTACTAGAAATGGCAGGATGTAGCCGTTGAATATCAATCTACGCGGATTATACAGACTGACAGACTGCACGAGATCGTCGATGCGTGCCGACGACGCCGCCATGATTACGCTTAACGACAGTTAACAAGTCGCTCACGGCGAGCGAGGAACGTGCTAACGTTCGTCGAACTTTAAGCACTATTCACACCGACCTATCCCCCCTCCCTAAATACTTTGAACGTGCTTCCGTTTCGACGGCGCGATGCGAACGAGTTTTCGTCGCGCTGCAGAACGATCACCGTAGAAAAATTGCCGGGAACCGGCGAGGTTGAAGTGTGGGGGTTATGTAGAAAACGGATGGAATGCGCGCGCCAACGGCGCTACCAGGTGCTACCGCGACAGTATCAATGCGATATCAATAGGCAAAGCAGTTCCTCTACTGAATGCAATGTATAGTACATCTATATATATATATATATATATATATATATATATATATATATATATACATATATACATATCATATATAAGTGTGTGTATATATGTATGTATATTATATATATGTATATATATATATATATATATATAACCAGAGCGCCACCGCGAGCATCGCAGGCACGCCAACGCACTAGAAACGAATATGGCAGCGGAACCGCTGCATTCGAATATCGCGGTTCCGAATCTACCCGCGATCATTATCGACGCTTTATCGTGCTGAGAATCTTGCTGAAGAAAGGTAGCTATGATCAGCACTCTCGCAGCGATTGCTTGCGGTTAAGGCGAAGAGCAAGGATGGATATATATGAAACGTACGAATAAACGTTGGAAGAAACGCGCGAAGATTAACGATGTATGGATTAAATCTTTTCGAAATCTTCAAGCACAGGGAACGGAGATCCTTAGGAATAATTCAAGCAAAAATGAGGAAAACTGGAAATAATGGAATCATTCCGATCTATCTCGATTTATGTAGATACATGCGATATTCTGAATGCGTCGATCAGAGATTGCAATAAATATTACAATCGATTACTACGTCGCATCTAAATACCATAGTCAATTAAATTTATATTTATATATACACGTAACTTGCCTTAAAAGTAAGGAGAATAATTTGTAATGCATCCACTTCCCTTATGCTAGCATTCTTATGCGCGCTAATCTAATTGATTAAGCTTTCCGATCTAATCGACGCGAATTGCTCTTTTGTTTCAGATCCGGAATGTGATTCTGAACCAACGTGGGTGATAGGCTGAAAAGGAAGTTTTACGTATACAAAACTCACTGCACGTTGAACTCATCGTTGAGCGAAGAAAAATAAAGTCTCTCGTATGCGATAACGTGCGATTTAACGTGCATACGTGTCGGGGAGGAGAAACCGATGAGCAGAAGTAGCAGGGACAATCTTGGCAAATTGCGGTTGATCTCAGGGTTGATCTCCGCGAGAGCATTGCGAAAGCCCGCTTCTCGCCGTCGTATTGGGAGATAATCGAGCGCAAGGAGCGCAATTATCGCGATAACGCGCACGTGCCAACAAGCTCCGCGATCACGAGGATTTCTTTGTGCGAGTAGCGCACCGCGAGTGTCGAGCGAGCCGCAGCCTCGAAGTGAAGGAGGTGCAAGGATGTAAAAAAGAAAAAAAAAAAAAAAAAAAAAAAAAAGGGAAAAGAACGTATCTCTGCCCTCGGATGTGCGGACGCGTTTGAATTGTATCTTTTTTGCCGCCACTCGCCAGAACTTAGGCGCGAATGACTCGACGTACGAGCCACGTCGCGGCGTTGGCGAAAGGAAAATTGAGTAAATCCGGTGATCTCTGGCCGGCCAGAGGAATTCTACAATATAGGGAGACAGCATTTCTCTTTTTCTTTCCCGCGCCGTCGTCGCGCCGCGTAATCAAGATGTATCCGTGTCATCCGGAGAAAAAAGAACTCACAGCTCGCGCTGTCATAAGGTCAATGAATCCCTCGCGCACGTATCCAGTGAAAGTATGTGTCCGCCATACCCCACCCTGTGCCCCGCGGAACTCGTGCACCGGATCGTGGATCCGAGGAAGGGATCGGACGAGCTCAGGTAAAGCTCTGCGTATCCCACGTTGCTAGGTAGACTCGCGGCGCGTAGAGCCGAATCGCGCCGCGGAGACTGGACCCAACGTGGACACTTTCGAATCGCACTGGCCAAAAGCGGAGACGTCCGTTATGGTCGATCATCAGTCTGTCGTGGTCGGCAGAGCTACAACGCGCGTTGCAGTAGCTTGAACATCCGGCAGAGACGTGAAGCCGATTCGGAGACGGGGCAAGGGAACCTCCCTCGAACGAGGACTTTACGCGGTCGAGAGGTTTCCGCGGCTGATCGCGGCGGATGAAAGATCTTCATTGATCGAGGAGAAGGAGAATATCGAGTGGTCGGTCCTTTCGAGGGTGCCGCTTTCGAGTGCGAGCTCGAGTCGAGTTCTATCGACTCCACGATTCTATAAAACTCTCACCCTCGAGGCCGGCGATCTTGCTCTGGATCGCGTAATCGCTTATCAGGGGGTGGACGTTGCAGGGCGATTGATCAGCACGCGATGCCAATCAAGTGAAGCACGCGGCCACCTTCCCGCCGAGACACCTGCCGCGCTCATCGCAGAAGAGAGAAGGCTCGGTCACGCAGGGGTGAATCACAACGGTAGATCGAAATGGCGATCGCGTGGCATCTGATGTCAATCGTAAGTGATCGATTCAATTTAATGCCAAGGGTTAAACCGTGTTGCTCCGCGAATCACGCGGAAGTTGGATCTGAATCTGACGTAACGTCGATTTGCACTTTGCACGCCTCGTGCAGCTTTCCAAGCGCGATTTCTATTGACTCATCCGTTGATTTATGATCAGCACTTTTTTTTATCCCGCGCTCGAGTCACGTGTAGGCTGGCAATCAATGCCGGATTGGTATCTTGGTTGCAAAAAGCGCGCGGATTTGTAGAATCTCGATAAGCGATCGATTACAAGCCGGCGCATCATACATCAACGCGCATTCATGTACGATGATGTACAATCGTTTCCGACGAGCTCGGCAAGTTCTGTTCTCGGCATGTTTCACTGACAAAACGCGCGCGCATACGAGTCATCTTCTCGCATACGAGAGGATCCAGGGAGATCCGAGGTGAGCAAAAAAAGACTCGAAACTCGATTTAGAGTCGGTAATCGGGGCGGCGAGTGATCAGAAAGATCATTTCTTTTCTGATCCATTCTGACGTCTTCGCTCATCTCTTATCGCAATTCATGTGTGTGCCAAGTTTTTTCTGATGGTCACTCGAGGCGAGCCCTGCACGGAATATGGATGTCCGGGACGGCCGCAATACGAGCCCTTCGTCCCTGCGCCACCAGGACATACCCCCAGCTGCGCACCACCAGGACAGACCTTCTGCGAAACGCCGGACCATTATCCTCGGTACGTGCATTTTGCACCCCTCCCTCCCTCCCTCCCTCCCTGCCTCTCCTGTGAGCCTGTGAGTAGCGCAACAAGTGGAAATCGAATCGCGGACGCGAAGAGCCACGATCCGGTCGACCTATTTCCAATTGTTGATATTCCTTTCGCTGGCCGCCGCGTGTCCACCTTCCGTCCTGCTCCGCGCATACAAATGACCGGCGTGCGTGCCGAGGAAAAACTTCGGGAGGGGAAAGTCCGCTAAATTCTTCTCCTCCGAAAAGTGAGAATCCGTTTCTCGAAAGCATCGCGTCCGCCGCGAGGAGGACTTACACAACAAATTATGCCGGCCGGAGACTCTCGCCCATAAAAGATTCCCCTCTCGTTTTATGGACGTGGCTTGAACCCGTGGACAAAACTTGTCGCGATCAATCGACGGAGAATAAGGAGATTGCCTCGCGCCGAGGAGGGTGCCCTCCCTCCCCCACCCTCCCACCATCCCCCCGTCCCCCTCTCCCCCTGGCCATTCCGTTTCCGCGCTCGATGTACCGCGAATGATTTGATCGACCTCCTAAATTTTACTGTGCACTTTCACGCCCGAAGTTCTAGCCCGAGAGAGGAGGCCGAGAGAAGTTACGTAAAGTGAACGGTCGCCGTTCGTGTAAGAACGTCCGTGAGATCGTTGCTCAGCGTACCATGACCTTGATGGCCTTGATGCGGTCATACCATTTCTGGATAATTATTTGGCCCGTTACGGTGAGCCCAGATTGTCCACCACCGGTACTCTGTTGTCTCTTCGAAGTACGGGCGTACTCTTGGAGTATGCTGTATAATATGCTGTATAATATGCCGTCTCGAGCAAGCCAGCTGGTAAATGAGGGTGACGAAATGGATATTGCACATGGAGGTTTTCTTTCAGACAAGCCGAACAATATCCAACGATCGGTTATTAAGTAAGAGACTGCGAGTAATGCACCGATAAGCCCTGAGCATCCTCCTCGGCTAATTCTAACAACCGGAGAGGCCTGTCGCCGCGACAGCTGTCACTTCCGACAACCGGCGCGCGTGGAAAATCCCGAGCGTCAATTGGAGACCGTCAGAAATGTCAAATTGCCGACCGACACGAATCAGTCGCGATCGCTCATCGGCGTGTGCCGTTCCGCTGCGAAACACGCGCGGCATCCTCGACACGTTGCTTGCTTAGATCTTAGCCCGTTACGCGTTTGCGCAACTTGTAAAACGATTGAGAACGCATCTGCATAAGTTTTTGTTCATCTGGAAGAGACACATGTCGGCCTGAACACAATGGCGCATCCTTGATTGCGGCAAGAGTCAGTGTCGGTCCGCCAGTGAGCCAAAGGTCGAACTTAATCCCTCCCGTAAAGAAAGCGCGCTTCTTTTCTCATCGGCGCGATGTCTTTCCTCTTCTTCTTTTTTCTTTCCCTTTTCTTTTAGACAGCTCATCAAGTTTCTCGTCGACAAGTGCAGCTTCGACTTTAGCACCGCGCTGCGAGACGAATCCCGCGACGACTTCAACGCTTATAGGTACGTAGTATCTAAAATACGTGACCGATAAGCGGCATTTGCGCACAGGAGCACATTCGAATCAGATAAGTATAAGTATGAGAAGCTTGACAATGCCGTGTCTTTATCATTGATTCATCACGTATTAATTAATTACTTACGATCATCGCTGATACACGTTCTACACGTTCTCGTCATTGTTTTCAAGTTCTCCGCCGGATTACGATCAGGGTTACAACTATCCGCGACATGATGACAGCCAATTGTACCCGCAGCTTCCCGTACAAGGACAGCCAGCTTTGGTCTATGGACCTCCGTCCAACGATAGCCGCTATCACGGGTAAGAAATGACGACAAGGTCAGGATGACACGCTGCGAAGCGAAGCGAACGGATCAAGCGATCACGAGATGAGGCTCCCGAGGTTGATTCTCTGTGAAATTGCAGCTACAAGTATTCCGCACCGCCGCAGTCGCAGCACAACCCTTTCCTCCCGGAAGCGGCATCAAAGTCTCATCAGAATGTCCAGCGGCAGGTCGCTCAAACTTACTCTCAAGACTCCTTAAACGTCTTCGGACCGCACCAGTCGTGGCTGACGAACAGGTAATGAACGCGTGATGAAACCGATACGATATACTTGGGCGTGACTTATATCTTATATGCTATCAAATAAAACAGGTACTCGCGGAGCAACAAGATCGCACCGCGAACATATCGAGTGAATCCATTGTTGGGATACGCGAAACTAAAGGGCGACCGCGTGAAGAGGCAGTCGAACCCGGATGCTATCGCCCTGTGCCCTACGCAGGCACAGTACATCGCGCCTCGAGCCGCCCTGAACAATCAGGGCAACTGGATGTACGTTGTTAATCTCTCGGAACAGCGCGACAAGTACACGCAGCTCGTCAAGAGCGAGAAATGCTTGTAAGTGAGCTTGAAGAATCCACATGTCGATATCCGCGCTTTCGCCAAGCGAAAAGAACTTCGGTAACCACGTGAGATGCGTTCTGCTAAGCATTCATCTCCGCAAAAATCATGAAATTGTTAGTCGAGAGTTATCCCGGTAAAATCACGTTACTCGGTCCAATTATCCATGTTGTCGATAATTCGACAAGATCGTCTCGACGAAGAAGAGGCGATCGCGAGTGCGGTTTCCGCGACTCTCCTCGAAGAAAGCGCGAGAACGCGGAAGATTGCTCGTCTCTTTGTTTTTTAGGAACGACGAGTGTAACGGTATATGCTCCGTTCCCGAGGGATACAGGAGCAGGTGCCAGCAGCAGTTCGTGCAAAAGAGATTGATCGCGCTCGAGGGAAGCGGAAATCGACTTTACACCGATCTATTCTGGTTCCCGCACGGTTGCACGTGTCAGGTCATACCGGAATATTGAGAAGACGACGGATCGCTAGCGAATGGACGCTACTGTCTCCACGAGGCGTGAACTGTACTATAGGACACACGATTATACGTTTATACGATTACACGTTTCCTCGTTCGTGATTAGAAATTCGACGCCGCAGAGCGCGCTTCGCATCGCCGTCGAAAGCGGATACCGATAATGTAGCGTTCTGTGAACATGGCGAGTATCCGAGCGAGGCTCGAGGTGTATTACCAGCGGCGTTAAAGCAGGAGCGAACGAGAGCGTTGTCGGTGCAGCTTGTTTGACGACGTCTCCGTCGTCGGTTGCATAAATCGCAAATCGCGAGCGTGAATTTGCCCGATCGATTTACTTCGATTAGTGTCGAGAGACACTTGGAACGCTCTCGTTAGGGTAGGATTGACAAGAGGTCTTTCAACGTAGATGTCTGTATTCCGATGTCGCATAATATTTCGCAGCCATTCGTATCCTACGTCTAGCGTAATGCTAAATGTAAGGGGGAAGGGGCGGGGGGATATGAAAATCCTTTTTATTTTATACGAGAGATTATCCCGGCGGATGTCTCCCATCGTTTACTTTTCGAAACGGATACTTGGTCCAGAATTCCGCAGTTATTACGAAAATGCACAATTTTGGAACTAGAATCGCGGGAGAATCATCAGAATTCTCGATAACAATGTTGATAATTGCTTTCTTAGCTTTAAGAACAGGTTTAACAGTAAGAGTTCGATTTAGGAATATTTCTGATAAACATAGTAGAAATAGTTTTGATAAACGATTGAATAAATTATCATGATTCAACTTATTCAAACACATATACGCACACACACACACACACAGAGAGAGAAAGAGAGAGAGACACAGAATTTCTATTTATCAATAAAGATGTTTCTTGAATAAAGATCAACGAGATTTGATCGCATGATGAAACTTAAAAGCAGATACTCTTTTATGAAACTTAATATCTACATACGAATAATTAACAAAAAAATGATATAATTCAAGAAATATAATTGCCCTTATTAGTATCAATGTTATTCAAAAACTTGCTAGAAGAATGAAGGAAAAAATCATCCGCCACGTGAAACGATCTTGTGCATTATGTTGATAAAAGGAATCTCTCTCTCTCTCTCTCTCTCTCTCTCTCTCTCTCTCTCTCTTTCTCTCAGTCTGTCTCTGTCTCTACGAGCCTCCATTTAATTTGACGTTACATAGAACAGACAAGAGTCAATTGCTATTCCATGGCTATTCCATTATCTCGCTAAATAACTTATCGGCACCTTTGCTAGCGCGATGTTGCGTGAAATACGACATCGCGGCTCTAATCGTGACACCTTATCAAGAAGGCGGATATACTGGCTGCTTGAGGAATGCGGGAGGGAACTGGGAGGCATAAAATAAAGGATCTCGATTTCGCCGCTACGGCTCGATTAGAGAAGGACGAGAAGAGGGATGAAGACGGGCTGACGTCTAGTGGGATAACGGGGGAGGATCTGAGGTCAGACACGCGCAAGTTCCGCGAAAATGTTGCGGAGCAACGCACGACACCCTTTTCATGGCATGGCATCCTGGCGGTTTTCGCGAGCCCGCTTCGCGGACTCCATTGTGACGTCAGTGAATGGCAAATGTTACGTTTATACATTTCCACAAGGAAATTCTTTCCGCGACAGTCTGCCTGTGTTTTCAGCGTATAAATATACGATATCGCTTGTACGATCCGCGCAGCCCATCTCGTCGTCTCGCGAGAGAGCAAGCTCTTCCTGCTCCTCCACCGTAATCTCTCCGCGTGATGCGCGGATGCAGAAACATGCATAATATCGCGTACAGATCCGTCTGTACGTCGATGGATTTCCCGCCATCGAGCGGGTAGCCGCAGCCGGAGCGCGCGAGAAAGTCGCGCGCGATTTTATTCCCTGCGAGGGCGCGGCAGCCACTGGAAAATCGTCGCTGAAAAGCGCCAGTTTCCAGTAGGGAAACATTTAACGCGCCCCGGATTCGCGTTCCCACTATAGATTCCGTTCCGCTCGGGGAAACGCGCTCTCTCGCACGCACCCGCTCGAGAACCGTCCCGTATCCCCCTCGGCATCCCTTCGGCGTCCCAGCGGAAAGAGGGGTGAATTCTAGGCGTACGCGTAAGTGCAACGCGGTGCACCGGTACATGGTATGCCTATACGCGTGCACTTGTACCTTACGCGTTTCCCTCCACTCGTGCGTGACAGGAGTGTCTGTACACACGAGGTGGATGGCAGGCTACTTGAAGGGTTTCCGTTTATATGCACGCGCGTATGAGCGTGTGTGAGCGTGTGTGACGGGCGAAGGGGGCCCTCCGCCTCAGAGGAGCGAGGTCGTCCTGCGCGATAGCCGTGCGTATACGGAACGGATGATAAGCTATCAATTAAGAGAGAACTCTTAATAATGACCCTTCGGATCGTCGTAGATCGCGACGTCACGCCGGATTGCGGCGCCCCGCGCCGTAATTCCGCGCTCCCGCGCACCCGGCGCAGCCGAGATAAGAGCGCTCGTACGTATTTCCGGAGATCGCGATGGTTTAGGAAATATACACATCCGCCGTGCGTATATATTTACGCGCATGTGTGTACGTGTACGTGTGTTGTAATGGAAACGCCAAATGTTACCGCGCGGTAATTCACCGTTGCAGTTTGCCGCGCATCTGGAGCCTTAACGCGAGATTAAATCGAGATTCCGGGAGTCGATTCACGGTATCCAGATGTCACGTTTCAGGAAAAGGAGGCCCACCTTTGATCCCCGCCAGCCGCAGGACGTCGGGAGGGGCACATGGACCGTAAGCGATGCAGATTTATTGACAGGAACGTTACGCCGGACACCCCGGGACGCAACGGACGTCGGGAAGCGTGTCATGGCGTAATGCGCATAATTAATTCAGCAGAAAATTTCAGCAGCTAATTCCGATCTGCGCGCGCGACACGTTCGGGCTATGCGCGCGCCCCATATTAAATCCCGTTTGACCCATTTCCGTTTCCGTGCCGTCCTAAGCGAGTCCTACGGTCAGATAGGTCAAGTCTGCGAAGCGAAGTCTGTCCGCGAAATGCCGAAGGGCGTTTTCGCGTTTTCTCGCGCGTTTCCTGTCTGTCGGCGTCGCGTTTAATGCCTTTCCCTTTTTCGGGAAGCGCGAGCGCTCGCCGATTTAAGTAACAGCCCTGCCCGTCGTCCGTCTTCGTTCGATTATCGAACGGATATCGGATTATCAGTCGGTGCCGATTATCAGTGAAAATACATCACGTGGACAGAATCGAGTTTATCGTGCGTGAAAAAGACGCCTAAGGTCAGCGCTGACGGCACAGACTTCACCTATGGTATTATTTTTTTTCCCCCGAGCGAGCACTTGCATAAAAAAGCGACCTTGATTACTCGCCAACCATTTTTTTTATTAATGTAACGCAAGTTCCCCAAGCTGGCTGCTTTAACGCACTGCGCGCGCGCGTCATCGCGCGTAGGGTGATGTTAAATCGGCGAGCGGTGGCGTTTCAGGATTTCGTGGTGGGGCCATTCAGGATTTCGGTCATCGAGCGTTTCGCAAACTGCAACCGCGTGCTCGAAGGAAGGAATTCTTATCTTCCATCTTCTTTTCTCCGTTTTACGAGAAATGACAAATTCGCTTCCGTTTCCGCGACGAGATCGGCGCTAGACCCGCGGAGGGTTCGAGAGTTTTTTCTCGTCGAGAAAGGGCTCTCCTGCAGGCACCCCCGACAGAGAGTTTTACAGTAATCTCTGTGCCAAAAGTCGATTGTGCTCTCCATCTCGCTCGGGAGGCATCCGTCCCTCTCGTTTCCTCTTTTTCTCGCTACGAGTCGGTCGGGCCGGCAGCTTCGAGCGCCGGGATAAAGTCACGAGCAGTAATTATGAACGATAGCAGGGGAGAGAGAGGATATAATTGTGATTGATGGAGAGATGAGAAGGGAGGAGCAGGGGGTGACTTCCTTTTAATCTCGAAGCTAACCCTTTCGTTCATCCATTGCCGCTTTTGCCTGACCGACACCGCGCGGCGACGCGATTTTATTACCTCGGGCTGTATCTTCGCGGGCAAGAATTCGACCGGCACGCATGACATTTGTCGCTGAAGCAGAAATCAGAAGCGAACGTCGCAGCGTAGATTTCCCGACAACGTTGCACCTCGATCGTATTTCTTTTCTTCTATTTATTTCTGACGTGACGCCATTTACGCGGAAACGGGCGCGGGCGCGACCGAGTGCGCGTACTTTGCTGTCGGGTAAGTTCAGATCAGAATGTGGATTTATCAGGAAAAATCAGGAGATGAGGTACGTTTAACGCTGGCGCGCCTGGATAGAGAGATTCGAGATCAGAACGACGGAAAGGAGAATTAGTAATGACCGCGCATACGTATCGGGAGACGAAGACAATGAGCGATCCGTGGCTCGAACTGACGCTCTAAATCGTCGTTATAAAAGACGAAAGAAAGCCTAGCATCGAGGAAGCCCGATGTGTCCGCTTCGTACGCGTATTATCCCCGGTGCCTGCCTCCTCGCGTGCGTGCGTGCGTGCGTGCGTGCGTGCGCGCGTGCATGCGTGCGTGCGCGCGTGCATGCGTGCGCGCATGCATGCATTCGTGTGTGCGTATTCTCTCCTCTCCTTTCTCCGTCTCGCGTCTCTACGCACTCGACTCCACGCACCGCCGAGCGAGCGGGAGTCTGCGATCAATGCGTGGCACTGCCACCGGTCGTCATGGCAACGAAGCGCGCCACGCACAACGAGCGAACGATCCGCGTCGATCGTGCGTAAGTGCGTGCTCTGGGCGCGCGCGCGCGCGAGCGCTCGCGAGCACGAGCGCCCTCGCGCTCGCGCACGCACGCACGCATTGACTCGCACGCACACGCACACACACATGCGGGGCGGCCTCCTGCGACGACGTGCCGCGACGAGAGTCGCGAAAGACCGCGTGCAGAGGACGATCGATGGTCCCGCGAACTCCGCCGCGTACTACGAGCACGTGGCGCACGTACAACGGACGGACGCGGAGGCGAATGTTTCTGATCCTTCTGAGCTAAATGCACTCTCTCCGCGTACGCTTTCAGAATTCGAACTCGCTGAGATGAGGGACAGAATTCGTGAGGAATTCGCACGAACGAGCGGACAGAGAGAAGAGAAGAAGAGAAAGGAGACGGAAGAGGAAGGAGAAATTCTTACCGCGTTTGATCGGGATCGTTAATGACTTTCGGCGATCGGTCTTTTAGAAAATAGAAGCATGAGAAAGAAAAGGAAATAATCGCCTCGTCAAAACACGAGAAGAAGGATTAAGACTTGATCCTCGAAGATCCTATGGGCTCGCGCGGCAAAAGTTGCGCAGGTATCTACCAAAATTAGCCGCCGGCGAGACGCGGCTCCCTTTTTTCCATGGATTTTCTGCTGCCGACAGCTGTCCCGAATTTCCTGCCGGCTTTCTGCCTTTTACTTCTGTTTTCCTGTCCGACTCGTGTCTTCTATGAAGGCACGCGTCCGGGCTTTCGCAACGTTCGACCGTGAGAGCAACTGCTCCTGCGACATCGGCAGATCCTCCTGACGATCGTTACTTCTCATCGCGATTCGCGCTAGACATAAATTAACAAGCGTTAATTCAACGCTGCTAACGAGTTAATTCGCATGCAGCATCAGCGTCAGCTAGATCAAGTATTAATTCGACATCATCGGAGCGCTCTTGGGCTCGAGGATATTCCGAGGAAGGGAGAAGGAGAGAAAAATGGCCATGGATCAAAAAGGACAATGGGCAGAAATTGTCCTGATGTTTCGTGGCCGCAGTTACTCGCGCGAATGACGACGTCAGAACGCGGCAGATGTTTCTAACGAGCCTGAGCGCAGGAGAAAGTATCGATCGCGATATCGCCGCGATTAGTCCTCCTCCGTCATAATGGAGATAAGTCCTAATAGCTTTGCCACGCGGGGAAATAATTACACGTGGAGGTAATTACGTTTTGCACGTGGCACGTATTACACGATGACTTTTCGTAATTCTTCAATATCGCGAGCGTCCAACGTGTTGAATTCGTATGCATCGGCATTCTCCGTGAAGAAGTTTTCAGCGTTGCGCAACAAGCGGGATCTTGGCGGATTCGTCTCGCGATGAAAAAATCAGGTAACGCGCATCGACTCTCTCTCTCTCTCTCTCTCTCTCTCTCTCTCTCTCTCTTAGAGATGTCCTACTACTCCGATTATTGCCCTATCGCAGAAGGGCAGAAAAAAGAGCATTTAAACCCTTTTGGTTGGGGTAATTCAGTGGCAGGTCACTACATCGAAGATGGCACGCGTTAGGGAGGAAGAGAGGAGGGAGCGACCCCCAATTCGCTCGAACACCTAGAGTAACCCCTGCACCCTCGCACTGGGGTTCACCCATAGATGAAGCCACCGATCCTTGTCCTATAGCGCCATCGCACGAGCGCACTCAAGGTGCTCCAGATAATAAGCATAAATTTCAGATTGGCTCTCTCGTGCGCCAAGTTACTCGGTGACGATCGCATTGACGTACTCCCCTTCCGGTATTCCTCGAATATCGCTGCGATTCGAAATGATCCCGAGCTATTATTTGAAGGCGAGACTTTACGAGATTTTGCTCAAAAAAGTGAGGAAGCTATCAAGCGTGAGAATAAATTTCTTCCGGATCTCTCTCTCTCTCTCTCTCTCTTTGCCTTCCGCGGCCCAGGTGATCCTGACGACACCGAGGGGGCAGGAGGAGGGAGGGGAGGGGAGGGGCGGGCAAAGGGATTTCGTAAGGCGAGACAGGAATATGGGAGGGACGATTTTTCATTTTTCGATGTCCACGAAGTACCAACAATGGACGCGTATCACGGCGTTGCAGCTGCTTTCGCTATTTGTCGCAACGCGACTCACACACATGGCACACAGGATCGTCCCGTAAAACCGAAAGCACGCGAGCAACCGAATCTTCCTCGGTCGATTCCTTTCCACGGATACGTATTTCCCGGACGCGGATGTTTGTTAGGGTTCATCCGTTCAACGGATACGGATAGTCGAAGTAAATAATTTTAGATTAATAACGAGTGGAGGGGAGGCACGCGGAGGTATCTTCCGATAATACGAGATCTCGTTTGAATGGAAAATAATTTTCAATGGGCCGGATTGCGATTTTCCACGAGAGATCCGAGAGATCGATGCAGTTGGAGGAAGATGCCGAGAGGCGATAAAATATTTCAGATTTCGTCCTGCATCGGGTATTTAGCTGGCCAAAGTTAAAGGTCAGGTAGACGGCCGCGTCTCACGCGCGCCTTCGAGAACGCATCTCAATACGCCTACGCCTCGGCAATTCTCAACAACGCCGAGAATATCGAGAATACGCGAGACATCTGTGAACAATCTGGTCGCGTAAGCGCGACCTAATTCGTCCGATTAAAGCTCGATTATGGCACACGATTAGATAAAATTGTCCCCTTCGCGATGGGGAAGGGACTCGCGGAGATCCTCGTATTGAGAGTCGCTGCTGCCGCTGCTGCTCGTAAAATAGCCGATAGACCATTGGAACTACCTAAACCGTAGCTTCCCACCTACCTGGTTCCGATAAACTGATTTATTTCGACGTCATTGTGATCCGAGGTGGAGCATCTGTCCTTCGGAATTTCATGCGAGATGCTTACAAGATGGCCGATGGGGCGGCTAGTCGTCGCGGATAGACTCGCGCGCGCGATTCACGGTCCACTTTTTGCGACTGATGCAAGACTCGATCGGCTAGTGACGCGGTCTAGTTAGGGTTGGCGGTGATTTATCATGCGGCCGCGTCATTACGCGCCAGAGCAGCAGCCTGCCTCGCTTGAAATCCGTCCGCTGCGAAGGAAGAATACGTATTAATTTATATCTGGCGCGCGGCTGCGTGCTCGCATTGTCATGTTAATCGGCTGACCGTGCATTAGCCGTGCTTCTCGCCGATGCGTCCTCTTGCCCAAAACCGCACGCACGCACGCACGCACGCACGCGCGCGTACGGAAGCGGAGAGATACAGCCGACACACAGTGGGGATCTGGGAAATTCGGGCAGAAGGGCTTTCCGGGATGAACTTGGCCCTGGGCCACCGCGACTCGGCTGATTCGGAGATCGCTTCGATCGCACGACCGCGTGCGGATCAGGGAGGAAGAGGACGCTGAGAGAGAGAGAGAGAGAGAGAGAGAGAGGGACGGGAGGGGGAGGGAGGCGGCGACGGAATGGGAGTCAGGGAGGGAAGAGACATCGCGCGCGCGCGATTTCCGTTTTCGGTGTTTTGCGAGAATTGCGCCGATTTCAGCGGGATGCCGATCCCGCTCGCATCCGCGCCCGCGAACACGAATATCCGAGCCCTTGGCTTCCGCGTGATTCTAATCCTTAGCATCTGGCTTGGCTAATGCGGCCTCTAAAATATGATGAATATACCCGCAGCGCGTGCGTGCTTGCGTGCTGCGGCGTATTCGTTGAAAAGATTACGCCCGTATCTGCGTGTTGCGCATGAACGTCGCGAATAAGCATCTTGTTACCCTCATGCCGTATAGCCGACGATGCGCGCAGAGGAAGGAAGGAAGGAAGGTAGGAAAATCGAAATTTCCACCTCGGGAAATACGACGAGATTATTTCCGCGTAACGCGTCCCGGCCCGCTCCAAGCCCCCGACGCGCTCCATCAGGTCGAATCTTGCTCCATTTACCGCATCTAGAGGCGGGCACGTAGCGGACTTGGGCGCGCGACTTCTCGGCCGCCGAAAATCGCTCGCTCTAGGAGGGGACAGGGGCCAGGGGAGGGTGGAAGGTGAGAAATTCGCGGGAAGGGTTACGCGGGGATGTGTTTCGCCCTGGGGCCCCGAAAAGTCGTTGATATCGAATCCGAGAGGCCGCCGAAATAAATCGTTAGCCCGACGCAGAGGGGAAGGGGCTCCCCGAGGGTCGCGATTGGTTGCTCGGGGATGAAAGTACCCGAGGCCTACGAGCTACGCTTTTACGAGCTCTCCTTTTTTTTCCCGTCTTCTTTCTTTTTTCTTTTTTTTTTTTACGAGTCCCGGAAAAGGAACCGAGCGGAGAGGTTCGCGAATTGGAGCGTAATTCTGGAGCAAAAGAAGGGGGGGGGGAGGGGAGRGATTGACATGGATAGAGGTAGGTGGGAAGGAGAAAACTGGGAACGCCAAGCTGTACGAAAACCTGGTCAGTCCGCGCAACGCTCGACGGAGGCAGCAATTCCGGGATCCAAGGTCGCGCCGGGAGAACGGCGCGAGATGTCCATGAGCTGATATCGCGCTGGTTCCGTCCATACATTTCGTCGTATGGATTCGGCGAGTGTTTTGAGCGAGAGGATAACGGATAACTCGAGAGTGGCGCTGCCGTCAATAGCGGCAACGCTATCCCGAGGGGTGGACGCGAGCCGCGCGGCGGAGGTCGCGGAGGAATTCTCCCGAAGATCATTCGGGACTAACTTCAGTGGGACCACTCGGAACGAAGAAGAAAGAAGCTACTCAGGCGAAGCAGGTTCGTAACATCCCCTTGTCGCCGGCTACGTTCACTAGGGGTTGCGACGCGCGTGCGCAATCTCCAACCCCATCCGCGGACTCCTCCCCGAGCCACCCCCCCGGTGGCCCACCCCACCAGCCCAGCCCGCGGCGCACACGTGCACATGCGGCGAGAGACCGCTTCACGAGCCCAACGGGATCGCGCCGTCCTCCTTCTCCCCCCCGTGTCCTCTCGCTTCCCCGCCGGCCCCGTCGTTGGTCCTGGGCCAAGTCCTGGGTTCCCGCCATGGCGGGCGGGATGACAGCCGACGAGTGCCGAGCGCGGCCGAATCGCCGCCGCGCGAGACGTAGCGGACGAAACGAGCGGGCAGCTGCGAACAGGCGAGCGAGCCAGCGAGCGAGTCCGCACGCGGACAAAGACTGCTACTAATCGGAGTGTACCCATAGTGAACGCGCAGACGAACGCACCGCACTCAGCACGGAGCAGCCCGCCAAACCAAAGGTAGATACAGTTCCGTTTCTACTCGTATCGCTATCGGTGGGCCAGCGAGCGGCCGGCCGGCGCGTTGTGTCCTGCCCGTCCGTCCCGTTCGACGGCGCCCAGCGTACGCGATATGAGGGAGGTCTGCGTCTGTATGTATTTGCGTGCGAGCGTCTGTGTGCGTGTGTGTGTGTGTGTGTGTGTGTGTGTATGAGAGAGAGAGAGAGAGAGAGAGAGAGAGAGAGAGAGAGAGAGAGAGAGAGAGAGAGAGAGAGAGAGAGAGAGAACAAACGTCGTACATGTAGAATTAGGAAGTGGAACGACGCGAGTGGCGGTAGTGGTGTTGGTGGTGGTGATGGTGGTGATGGTGTGCGGCACACGATGGTCTGTGATCTCTCGTGAGGGACAAAGGAAAGGAAATTTCAAGCAAAAGGGAAAAAAAGGAAAAGAGAGAGAGAGAAAAGGGAAAAAAAGAGAAAAAAAAAGGAATATTTCGAAAGCGGACTGGGAAAGAATAGCAATGTCCGACAATCCGCTGTCGAGGAATGCTCTGAGGCTCTGGGGCTTCTTATCGCTACTGAATTTGAAAATAAAGAAAATTGAAAAAAAGAAAAATAGAGAGAGAGAGAGAGAGAGAGAGAGAGAGAGAGAGAGAGAGGAACGAAACGCAAAGTTCTCAAAGAGGGGCGATTCGTATCGATGGCTCCTGATGGCTTCCTAGTGCCTCGAGATCCCGAGGAACTTGGGAATATCCAGAATATCGTTTCTCCCGTCCCGTGTTGTTTCCTTCCCCTCCCCCTCCCTCTCTCCCCTCCCCCTGCCCGTCGACCCCGTCGACGAAACGCAGCTGAAAGTTTCGGAATGGTGCGAGAGGTACACTGCTGCAGCCGCGCGGCGGATGGTACGATGAGAAAGAGCACGGAATCACTCTCGTTTTCGTTCGGCTGGCTTCGACTCCGCTCGCCGCTTGGAAGAGGAATAAGGACGAGCGACGGCGAAGAAGAGAAAGAGCACAGGGTGAGTGTGCGCGACAACACGGTTTCTCGGAGCGGAGAGGTGTGGCGCACGAATTTTCGACAATTATGAGAGACGTGGCGAGGTCGAGCCTTGAAAATCAAGTTTCTCCCGAGGCTTCCTCGATATCGATCGAAACGACTCTCGGCGTCGCGTCACCAAAATCACTACTGGGAAGGTTTGAGAGGTCTCTTGAGGAGGTACCCGTTCGAGGAGGAGCAGCCACCCTCCTGCACACGTATCGCCAAATCGTTAATCGCGATAGCGGGACATCGAGGCGAAAGCCATCGAAGCGAGTCGAATCTCGTCGCCCTGGTCGAAAATGCCGGGAGGACCACGCGGAAGCTGCGGATGCATTTTCGTCGATCTCGCAGCGCGTACATCAGCACCGCCATCACCGGCGGAACCACCACCACCACCACCACCACCACCACCACCACCATCACCACCACCACCACTAGCAGCACCACCACCACCACTATCACCCCACCACCACCAGCAACATGAGTACAATCACCATCACCACCATCACCACCACCACCATACCATCGCCGCCACCACCAGGCACCAGTGGCATCGTCGCAACCACCACTACCGCCGCCACCACCACCACTGCCGCCGCTGCCGTCGCCGTCAACGCCTCCTGCGCTAGCCGGCGGCGGTGCACGGTAGTGTCCTCGAACACGGCATGCACGTATCGTGCTGCGAAAGTTTTACGAGTCTCGCGGTGCGTCAGACGAGAAGCGTGTCCGTGTGCCGACGCCGACGCCGGCGTCGCCGTCGAGACGTGTGAGGCATACCGGGACAACGACGGCAGGCGCGTCCCTCCCCGAAAAATCCGCTCCTTCCTAGGCACTCGACTTATGCACGCCAGCGTCTGTGTGGGAAACAGGTTCTTAAAGCACGCACATTACTCCGTTTCCGTCAGCGGGTTTTACCCGCGCGAATGCTACTCTCGCCGGGTACTTTCGGGCGGACCGCGTCTAAGCCCCCCCGCGTGCGCGACGTCGCCTTAAGTTTGAATTTTAACTTAACGTTTCTCAAGTTAAACGCCGCGCGCCATCAGTCGCTCGCATCATGTGCGCCGTTCCGCGATCGTACGCGCGTCTGAAGAATCCACGAAAATTCCGATCGATCTGACTGGATCTCTGGTTTGTTTCCGTCACGATGAAACGCGATGGGGATACCGTTCTTCTCATTGGGATAAATCGCCGGAGCAGCATCGTGATCGTTTGTGGATAGTGACCAACATTCTGCTCTCTACATCCGTCACAACTTGTTAACGTCACAGTGAACGGCCAGAGCCTTTAGAGCCCTACCGTTGTCAATGACGATAATGTCTGCAGCTTGACATCGTCAGCTTTTTCAAATTTGAAAATCAGCGGCTCATTCGGCTGCAAATGAGGGACGTAAGTCATTTGTAAAACAATAATAATGATAAGTGCGGAGTCTCGGAGTCGCTCCGGAAGATCGCGAGTCGGCGAGGCACTTTAAAACCGCCGCGCCGTCCCGATCAGCCAACCTGCGGCGTTAGTCCTTTTTCCCCGAGGGGCGCGGGGCAGGCAGAAGGAGTTTCGAGACCTAGTACCTTCAGCGACGGAACGACCAAACGGATGAATAGAACGGTGAATACTAGCGAGAAGAGACCGGCAGACTCGCCGCTCGATTCTTTGCTATGCATTTCACTCTCTCTCTCTCTCTCTCTCTCTCTCTCTCTCTCTCTCTCTCTCTCTCTCTCTCTCTAACTCTCTCGAACTTATACGAAACTTATCGATTCGACTGACTGCTTCGCGCGCGACTCCTTCCGCTGCTGATTTATACGACGAGGATATATCTCAGCCGCCAAATAGATTCGAATTGCCAAAAGATTGGAGTCAGGAGCCATAGAGATGAGGCGTTCCTTCGACGATCGAAGGAATTCGTCGCCAACTTGGTAGTTGGATCGGCAGCGATTTTTCATGCTCGAGAATCGAATTCTAATTCCATTCGGATTCCACTTCGCTTCTTGCGCCCGAGTCGTTCTGTTTCCCTTGTCTTTTCTCGGAGATTAAAAGAAAAAGAAAAGAAAAAAAAAAAGAGGAAGAAAAAAAGATCGAAAGAATCGTCGGAGCGGAGCTCCGCTCCGATTTCGAGCAGCGCGATCTCATCCAGCCGCGGAACCGATTTCGTCCGCGCGGCGCTCTTTCCTCTCCCTTTTCCCCTCTTTTTCCTATTTTCCTTTCCTTTTTTTTTTCTTTCTTTTCTTTTCCCCCGAAGTGCCGTGCGTCGAAGCTCGGACGTCGTTGCGCGCATTAATCCGTGGTTTAGCGAACCAATTTAAATATCAGCGGCGCGCTCGACGCAATTTTATATCATTTCCGATATCGCGCGCTTGTGTGGGTGGGTTTAACGCTGCGAAAGCCCTCTTGCCCCCTCTGCTGATCCATACTTGTCCCCCAACCCCGCGCGCCTGGACTGTTCCCCTACCCTTAGCGCGAACCGTTACGCACCTACGCCAGATATGCGTGTTTTACGATGCGTATCGTCGCGTACTCCATCGTCTTCTTCATCGTCGTCATTATCGTCATCGCCGCCGCCGCCGCCGCCGCCGTCGTCGTCGTCGTCGTTGGCGTCGCCGTACTTCTCCTCGTCATCGCCGTTTGTAAACGAGCGTGTGACCAGTTCTCATACGCGATGCTCGTAACGTCGTCACGACGTACTTTGCGGTATCTCGTGAGAGAGAAAGAGGGAGAAAGAAAGAGAGAAAGAGAGAGAGAGAGAGAGCGCATGCGCACGTGCACGCACGTATCGGCATACAGGGTGACCCGCGTTCCGTTTTTGAATTGATTCAGTCGACGCTGAGCGTCACCTCGATGCGGATGTTTCTTCTTTGATACTCCATCGAGGAATCGATCGTAGAAATTTGCCGTGAAATTTCTCCTTTAGAACATAACCTCGACGACCCGCTCCGGCCCTTCGATCCGGCCAAGCCTGCAATAGCCCTGCAATCGGGACACCCTGTATATTTACGCACACGAAGAGCGCGCAGCCGGCCGGCCGGCCGGCAACGTGCGTGCGTGCGTGCGTGCGTGCGTGCGTGCGTGCGTGCGTGCGTGCGTGCGTGCGTGCGAATCAGTGCGCCGCGGCCGAATGTGTCGCGTATGCGTACGTGTTCGTCGCGCGATTTCGGTTTCTTTCGCGCGCGTGCGTGCGCGCGCGCGCGCGCGCGATTGTGTGGGCCTCTTCGTCCTGCCGCCACGAAAGGACGGCGGATTCGCAGCCGAGCATTCGCGGACGCGAACGCGTGAAACTGGACAGCAACAAGTGACTTTGGTCAAGCAGCCGGCGGGTGGTCGCGCGATTCGGCCCTCCTAGTCCCCCCCCGCCTCAATCGCCCCACCCCACCCCACTTCGCCTCTTGCGCGCGTTTGCCCGGTCATTCGCGGGATGATCCGCCGGCTGTGTTTTTGTTAGCTTTGAAATCGAAAGTAGATCGTCAAGCACGACGAAACGTTTCGAGGGCGGCGAAGAGGAAGCGAACCCATTTGGCATTCATCGGCGAATCCCGCTCGGGGATTGGAGGATTCGATAAAAATAATAAGGCGGAAGCGATCGCGCTTGAATCGCGACGAGCGAGCCTGCCAAAGCAGGAGGCCTCCCGTGATCGCGGAAAATTGTCAAGTATCGGAGCGCGGGAGAGACGCGGGACGCGGAAAGAGTAGAGAGACCGCGTGACCGAGTAGCGAGATTTCCGCTGGTCATTTCTGCATGCTGTTCGCCATCGCTGGCCGGTGCAACGAGACGCTATTGTCATCCGCGGTACATCCGCGCAGACATGATCGGGCATCCGCGGCGCGGCCATGGAATCGGGCGAGCCGGAATCTAATAATAAACGCATCTACGTCCGTTTCCGTCGCTCCAGGGAGTTCCGAGCTAGCCGAACAGAAGGAAGAGGGCAAAAATGAGCGCGCGGCCGCTGCGAGCAAAAAAAGGGGCTTCGGGTACACTTTCGCCGACCTCGCGGTGCCGGGCGAGCGCGCCCGCGCGCGCGCCAGCGGCCGAGCTCTTCGGCTCTCTCGCGACAAAGGCCGCTTGATTCAAGGTCCCACGGATGTGCACGCGCACATGCATCGGCCCTTCGTGTACCGCGCGGCGGCCCATTCGTCCACGGCGCGCCGCATCGAGGAGACGCGCGGTCGGGATAGAGTTTCTTCCATGCCTCTCCTAAGCCGAGAGAGAGAGAGAGAGAGAGAGAGAGCAGCCGGGCACTGAAACGCACTGAAATTTTCCTCTCTGAGGAAAAAAATCGCTCGACATGATCTTTTTATTTCACGTAAAATCGTAATCCTCGCGCGGGGATTGTTCTTTTTCCTCTCCTTTCGCCACCCTCCCTCTCTTCCCCCCCCCCCCCCCCCCCCCCCCCCCCCCCCCCCCCCCCCCCCGCCCCTCTCGCGGAATTCCTCCTCCAATCGCCTTTCTCTCCTTCCTTTCCTTCTCCTTCTTTCTTTTCTCTCTCTCTCTCTCTCTCTCTCTCTCTCTCTCTCTCTCTCGCTTTCCTTCTCTTCTTTTTTCTTTTTTCCTCTCCTTTTCATTTATTTATTTATTTATTTTGATTTTGAAGAGAAAGAGATCGATGATTCGTTGAAAGATCTGACTTTTGAGGTTATCCGTGTCGAGCTCGTTCAGTTTAATTTCGGGACAGATGGGAGATCCCGCGAAATCTTCGGGTTCCTGTCGGGAGTTTCGAATGCGATTTGCACGGTTACAGCGAATTTCCCGTCTTCTCTCTCTCTCTCTCTCTCTCTCTCTCTCTCTCTCTCTCTCTCTCTCTATCTCTATCTCTTTTGTGCATTTAATTCCGCTTTCGCTCGCGGTGACATCGCACTAATTTCGGTATTACGACCGGCAGCAAAAATGGCGTACGCGTGTCTCTTTTTCCTTCCAATGCACGCGCAAACAGCGCGGCCTGACGATGCGTGCTCGCATTTCGAAAGCCGGACTAAGATTAATAACAGCCGAAGTAATCGTTCCATGAAACACTTACTGCTCGCGAGTGTATTTAAGAATTACGTGTTTTGTTCTTTATACGAGGCTCTTTCTTTGAAGAAATTACCGTGAGATGTGAAGAGATGACGAAACTGGAAGCTCTAGTCGCCTCTAGTCTTTTTAAATGAAGAACAATATACTCGAACGATCGAGTAAACTCGCGGATAAACTCGGATAAATAAACACGCGGCAGTCTCGTTCGATCTAATCGCGGAACAGCTTTGATGAGGAACAGTATGTCCGATTCAAGCCTCTTCCCCGGAGTCGGACAATGATGTAGAGAGGCAAACAATATGACGAGTTATATCTGAAATATAATAACGCGGGTATCACTGAGCGCGCGCTCGGTTCAAAGTAAACGAGCTGGGATTTAGCAAAGTTGACGACGAGGATTGCTCTGTTCGCGGTGCGCGAGAACATCCCGCGTTGCGTCAAGCCGATGGAATCCCGTGACGAATGAGAATTCAATTTCGCAAATCGCGAAGCGGGTGCGATTTTTCTCGGCGACGTTTCCGTTAGCGACGCACGGCTAATATTAATTCCAAGCGTGTGGAATCTCCGGATCTCTATGGCAGCTGGTTTATATGCGCTTCTCGGAATTTGCGTCCTGCACTTGGCCGCGGACGAAAGAATCCGCAAACGACTCGTTCTCCGCGGCGGCTATACGGAGTGTTCCAAAAATGGTGTCCCGCCCGCACCTCGGCACCTTTGCCTTCCATTCCCGAAGGAATTCCCCCTGCTGTCCCTCCTGGAGCGTCCGTTATCCTTGACGCTTTGATATCGGGGAATCATGAATTTGATATGACGGAACGATCATTTGGAGATTTGAATTCCCCGCCGAGGCTAGCCGAGACGCTACTCGCGTCTCTTCCATCTTCGATGTAACGTAATGTATATTTACTCGTCGGCAGCAGATCGCAATTTTGTACCATCAGGCAACTCGGCCGGCTCGCACTTGTCGAATTTCCGTCTCTCCTCTTCGACTTAAGCTCGGCAGATTCGGCGAAAATGCGGCGATAGGAATCAGCAATCGGTGCATACTTTCAGATCACTCGATATGTGACGCGCGACGGTGATATTGAATTTTTGTACATGCATCTACAGTCGATTCGACGAAAGTGCAACCGGAGATGGCGAACTAACGGGTGTCACGAACTATTCTTACGCTTTTGCATTATACTCCGTCAACGGCCTCGACAGGATCGAAAGATGTGCCACGACGTAAAGATGTCGGGCGAGTTTAGCTTTCGTGCGTGTTAATAACATTCGCACGCCCGTTCGGGCCGCGTGTCCGTTCGGAAGAAAGAGGCTGGATCAAGTTCAAATTGCATCCGAGATTACTTATCGCAGATTATTTAACTCTGCCGGAACGTACGCTTGCTCTTTAGTTTCTCGCTTTTAGGGAAAATTTATGACCAAAGAGTCCGCACGAGTCTTGCTCTCTGATTCGACTCGCTTTACTCACCAATCACTTTCGCTTACGTGAGCGGGCCAGGCAGGAGACAATTTTCTCGGATTTATCATTCATTGATATCATTCCACGTCCCGGCCTGCATAAAAGGGTCCTTTTCAAACAAGAACAAGGCTACCATCCAGAGTTTACGCGGCACACTGAGATTCGCGACCTTTAAAGACTAAAGTTCGCGGTATTCAGTCTAGACCAAGATTTATGGGCATTAGCAAAGTTCAATTGCCGAGACGAAAACGTCGTCCCCGCGCCGGGAAAATGGTCAATTCGATTATCGGAATCCCTAATGAACGGCGCGCGCCGTTTAAGCGTCGCGGATTCACGACTCGATCCAATTCGAATTCCCACGTTCGCGTCGTTGCAACTGCACGCGACAAAAGGGTCGTTAAAGGCACAGCCTGGGGAAACGGACGGACGCGCGCGTGCGCGGCCAAAAGAAACCCGATCATCCAGGTCGATTCAACCCAAGTTGGATCGCGCAGAATACACGCACGCTGGGTAAACGGTATCACTCGCATGCAGCGCGAAATAGTGGAAGCGTATCCGCAAGGTCGAACCGCGAGCGAAAGTGCCGGCCGAACGACAGTGCAAGTTTCCAGCGATAGCGAAAGCACCGGGCGGTCACACGGCTGTAAAGCTATTAGAGTTCGGGGATGGAAAACGGGAGCGACAGGGACATGAGGGTGGACGAGCAGCCGTTACATGGCTGAGAGTTATTTCTCTCTCTCTCTCTCTCTCTCTCTCTCTCTCTCTCTCTCTCTCTCTCTCTCTTTCTACATATATATATATAATCTACCTGTTTCGCGAAGCTGCGCCCCTACACGTGTTTACCAAAATTGCGGACGGGATGGAAACGAGGCAATTTTTCCGGATTAACGGTTCCGATACTGAAACGACTCGATTCTAGATTCTGAAATAGCTTTCAGCCCTGGAATAATCTCTCTCCGTTCCGATTTCGAGCGGCGTTTCTTTGCAATTTTAACAACGAAACAACGTGATTGAATAACGGTTCGCCGGTATTCTATTCGCCACCCTGTGGGAGAGTTCATTCCGTTGACGCGCGTTGGCAGCGGATTGCGCGCGAAAGGAAAGGAGAGAAGCGGAAAGAGACGAACAGCAGAGAGTGAGAGAGAGAGGGAAGGAGGGAGGGAGGGAGAAAGAAAGAGAGGGAGGACGGGAGAGAGTGAAAGCATCGATCGATATTTCGCGGAGGTCCGGTCCGATTTTTGACGATGGCGGCGAAACCCTCGCGAGCGCAAACAAATCTCGGTTGGATTATGACGATAACGGAGCGAGTGCATTTATCAAAGTGCAATTGTCGCGAGCGGACGCCAAAAGTATCTCGAATATCTCGCTAATCTGTCTTTTAGACACGAAGATCCGATGATTACATCCGCTGATGCTCGCGATTCGAGAGTTGTGTTCTCGAATGTGTTTCGACTGATCAGCTAAAGCAGCGTTCGACGATCTCGTGGTCGTCTCGCGCTTGTCCGTCTCCGTCACCTTCGATGGACCGTTTCGCGCGCAACAGCCTGCACGCGACAAGCAAGTTCAAAGCTGTCGTTAGAGAGTTCTAAGCAACGTGAATGAAATAGCCAGGCACAACGCGTACGCGGGTATCAAAGCGAGGGCGTGCGAGCATTGGTGTGCGAACACGCCGAACGTAATAGTAGCCTTGGCTTGGCGATGGTCACGTTATAAGCAACGTCTGTGTCACATTCTCGTGTGGTCTCGCGGCGTCACGTGCGCGCTCACGTGCGAGGCTGCTGCTGTGTCATTTCGCGCTAACGCAAATTGTCGAGAGTTTCGGCCGTGTTTTCCTTTTTTTTGTTTTTTTTTTTTTTTTTTTAACAACACCCTGCTCCCTCGGTCGCCGGCAAAGTGGCTCGAACGTGAGAGAGATCACGTCCCTCGAATACGTGACTCGTAATTAGCGATGCTCGCTAATCCGCGCGTTTCTCTTTCTCCTGCTAGCTTCTTCGCCCTTCGCGTCACATCGCGGTTCAATCGCGTCGGTTACGTTCGTCGGCTTCCTCGACCGTCCGAATGATCTTACTCCCCCGCCATGAGGAAGACAGTATGGATTTTTCTAACGCACGACTTTACCATTTCCTGTTTCAGATCGTACAAATCAACCGCCTTCTAACAAGCCACATTAACCTCAAGTGATTTCTATTTTCTTACGAAACGTGAAAGAAATATGTAACTAGTATGTTTATATCGACGTGAAGGAGGAGCATACAAAAAGAAAAAAGAAAAAAAAAGAAAGAAAGAAAGAAAGAAGAAGAAGAAGCAGAAGAAGAAGAAGAAGAAGAAGATATCCCAAGAGCTTAGGAAGTTCGGAGGAAGACAAAAGATTTTAAGAGCTATATTATCTAATAAGTGTACAAAGTATATCTACGAACGAAGGGGGGAGAAAAGGAAACACATAAAAATAAATAAACAAACAAACAAACAAACAAAGTCCGCCAGTGCCAAATCGTGGAAGAAAGCGAGCTGAAAGTGATTGTTGTAACACAGAGTAAGAGAGAAGGAGAGCTAGAGAGAGAGAGAGAGAGAGAGAGAGAGAGAGAGAGAGAGAGAGAGAGAGAACGAGAGAATAACGTAAAGTAGAATAAGAATTATTTTATCTTGAGATGATAATCCTTTAAGACGCACGCCAAGTAACAATCCACAAATCCCTTAAAAGTAAATGTAAAAGCGTCGACGTTTCATCGGAAAAACTGAAGGAAAAGGCAGACCGAGACACAGCGACCGAGTGATAAAAGCGCGAGAACGACAGAGCAAGACCATAAACCAAAGAATCTACCATTTCCCTTTTTTCTTTTTCTTTTTTATTAATCATTCATCGAGTAACGATTAACCTCTCGTCAAGTGAGATAATAGTGAGACACCGAGACACCGATTCCTTCGTCAGAGCCGATTAATCAAGCGAACCGGCACAGTTTTGTAAAGTATAGAGGAGGTCTGTAGAAATAGCCGTAAAGAGTAAGTGCATTGTTTTTTTTGTTCTTTTTTTTTTTTTTAAACTGGACGCGTCACGTGACAGATTTTCGCCAAGCGAAAGGAAGGGGTAGCAGACAAAGGGAGGAATCAACCGGATTCGCTTGAACACTCCCAGAGCAACCGATCTACTTCAGTTCGTAGCCTAAACCTGTTGAGTACAAAGCGACACAGAGCTAAAGATATAGATAGACAAAGGCGAGAGGAGAGACAAGACAAGAGAAGCGAAAGGAAAATCGAGCGCGAGGAGGAGGAGCGCGGGAGCAAGCAAGATTCAGGAATCAATAGACAAAGTAAACGACGGAGACCATTAAGAGGCAATCGTGACACGCGAGCTGATCGCGAACGACAGAGTCGTTCCGGAGTCGGAGGATTTCGGAGGGAGAGAGTTGCGAAGGAGAAGGAGAGGCGCGAATGCTCGCGGTTCGCGAACGTCAACGTGCCATCGTCATCGGGAGAACGGAAACCTTCCACCTGGACTCGGACTTGCGCTAACATCGGAGCGCGAGGAGAGCGCCAATGTCGCGTGCGAGGATCTGCTTGGTCATCCGCTGGAAAAAGACGAGATAATCCCGCGCCATATCCGGAAGGAGGATCCAGGAGTTTCGGGGTGGAGGAGGAGACAAGTCTCTCGCGAGATTGTCAAGTGGAGAAAGTCGGAAGTGAGGAAGAGGGAGGGTGCATCGAGAGCGGAGCAGACGAAACTCACGAGCGGGCCGGGGGGGTTGAAATCGCGATGACGTGGCGGGGAAGATGAGCGCCGAGGTGACGAAGGAGGTCGTCGCCACCGAGAGGGTCCCGACGAGCCCTCCGGCGGCGGTCGCGACCTCACCGGACGCGGTCGGCGTCGGCGACTCGTCGGTGCGGCATTTGCCGCCCTTCAGCAGCTTTGTCGCCGAAAACGCGATGGACACCTCGACGACGCTGACGACGCTCCACTCCCAGGATTCCATCGGCCTGGGCACGATGGGCACGGCGACATCCTGGGAATACTACGGCGAAGGTCTGACCGGCCGGCTGATCGACTCCCGCGGCGAGGTCGTCCTCGCCAGTCAATACCGACCTTGGGAATCCAAGGGCGCGGAGGGCCTGCCCAGCTTCGCCAGCCAATTCACCGCGCCGAGCGAGGCCGAGCCGCAGCTGACGGCGCTGACGCCACTATCACCGGCGTCTATCTCGCATTCGCCGCCGGTTACGTCGGCGGTAGGTCTGCCCAGCTTCCACACGCTCGGCACACCACTCCCGACACCGCATCCGCATCGCGGACCGGTCGGTTATCCCCTGGTACCGGCACCGGTGCAGGCACGGGAAGTTCCAGCACTTCAGCAGCAGCTACTAGACGAGCGTCACATACAGCTTTTGGGTTCTAGCCCGGTCCAGGCGTTCCCGCCACCACCGCCGGGTCATCCTCATCACACGGTGCTGACGGTGGTGAAGCCCGAATACCCGCAGCTGCACCATGCCAATTTCCAGAACCCGATGTCGACCGTGCTGGACTCGTCGCCGACCTCGCGGCCAATCGGCATCGACGGCCGCAAGAAGGAGCGTAGAAAAATCCGCGCTGGTTCGATGGAGTCGGAAGACGGCGGCGGCGGCGGCGGCGGCGGCGGCGCCGGCGCCGGCGGCGGAAGTGGCGGCGGCGGCGGTGCTGGTGGCGGTAACGTGGAGAGTTCCGGCCAGGTAGCCGCCGTGTCCTCCACCGCGAATCGCGGCATGCACCATCTCGGTGGTGGTATGACCGACGGTGACGGCGAAGGCGGCCTCGGCGACAAGCCGGCGAAGAAGAAGCGGAAGAGATGCGGCGAGTGCATAGGTTGTCAGCGCAAGGACAATTGCGGGGACTGCGCGCCGTGCAGAAACGACAAGAGCCATCAGATCTGCAAGATGAGAAGATGCGAGAAACTCACGGAGAAGAAGGTAAGTGTAATCCCGAGATTGGACTTTGGAGAGAGCGGACAGACTCATCTACTGACTTTGACTCCGCGAGAGAGTCCTGCGCAACTCGCTGCTCGACGTGCTGCTCGACTGCAATTAATGTTAAATTAAAAGAAAAAGATAACTGACGCGACTTTCGATGCGCATTCATTCCGCCGTTGCGCCGAACGATCTTCGTATAACCGATGGTATTATACGAACGTTTTGGACGCACGATGAAGAATCGTCCACGTCAAGGATCGCTGCACCGGAATACCACGATCGGGCGATCAGGCATCCTACGTTCCATCGAAAATTGCAAAGCAAACGTTGGCTCCGTTGGGTCCGTTATCTTTTGGAAATTTATGTCATTTTCGCGCAACTGCGATATCGGGGCCGATATTTGTACGGGCGAACTGTTTGCAATACGGTACGACATACGCGAATGCAACGCCTCGGTTTCATGGCAATCGGTTCTACGAAATTCCAATGGGCACGCGCTACGTACGCGGTCGTAGGAGGGTATAAACGCACAGACAAAACGCCGTTATAGAACGTTATATATAGCTTGAACTTGGCCTCGATGCCTGAATGTGGCGAGAATCCCTCAGAGGGAAATACAGAAATACAGATAACTGAGGTGGTTTATTATTGTAGCGACATTGAATAGGGGGTTGGTGAGCCGACTGGCTGACTGTTCAGCTGCTACCGTTGCTAGGAATGGCGTCGAACCGCCCGCGATCTCACGCTTGATCAACTTTGCTCCGATGCATCCGTTGCATCGGAGATGATCTATCTCTCCCTCTCTCCCTCCCTCTCTCTCTCTCTCTCTCTCTCTCTCTCTCTCTCTCTCTCTCTCTCTCTCTGCCGCGTTTCGTCTCCGCTCTCAGACGCGGCGTTGCGTTCTCTCGCAACGCTGGGATGAGCGATGAGCTCGTGAGTAAAATGGCGAGAAAGCCAGAGAGGATTCGCGATCTCGAATTCGCGATGGCGAATCGAAGCGAGGAAAGCGCAGCGATCGTACGATCTGATTGACGGCTGCGCGAGCGCGCCGCGGCGATTATTGGCGACGCCTCGAGCGAGCGAGACACGCGGCAACAACGGCTCGTAAACGGCCGCGCTTATCGTAGGGCAAGTTCAAGGCTCACCGCGGGTCATAATAATCGCGTATCGAACTTCGTCTCGTTCAGAAACAGACGTGTTGTTTGCCGGCGACACGCGCGCGCGCGCCTCGCCTCGCCTCGCCCCGACGACGCCGCGCCGCCAACGCGGTCTTTCCTCCGATAACATTCCGTTATTTATCAATTAGCGGCATTTCGCTGCATCGGTGCACGCTGTATCTAATCGGCGGCCGTGCCAGGGCCAGATTCCGCGCGACGATTCGCGCCAGAACGGTCGTTGTTTCCCGTTGTTAACCGCCACGCGCTCTTGGGCATCCCCGGAGCTCAGGGGGGTCAGTCCGATCCAAGGATCGGAGCTCGATCCTTCATCCGATTCCGCTGGCGGAAACGTCAGATTGCCGGCGGCATTTTTGACGATGTCAAAAGTCACGCGGGGAACGAGGAACGAGGGATGATAGATCGGTGGGAGAAGTCGAGGACCGGCGTGCACGGGCGGCATGCCGTCACAACAACCCACACTCCCTAGAATTTAACACCCTCTTTATCCCAGGGGAGGGCACGGCCGTCCCCGTCCTCTGTCTTTCCTCTCTCTTGCGAGAGGAAGGACTCTGCCCTCGAGAGTTCATCGCACACCTGCTGTCGAGAGGGCCGCGTCCGATTCCCTCGCTCTCCTCCGTTCTCTTTCTCTCCCCTGAGCGCTCTCCTCTGATTTTTATCGCCCTCCTTCTTGTTTTGACCCGATTCCTCATAAACACGCGGATCATCGACCCGCCGACCATCCCGCGGCGTTTCCGCAGCGACTCTCGCTTTACTCGCGGACGCGATCGAACGCAACGGAAGCTCAAGCTGGTATGGTATTTCCAATTGTGCGCGACGCGGAGTGCGCTCGCGCAGATAGCCTGTGTTGGTTAAGTTAACGGAGAATTTTCCACGCGAATTTTCCACGGATGGAGATCGCGATGCGCGCGTCTCTCGCGAAAGACGAAATAAAAACGAGCGAGCGGGAGGACGATCTCCCGCTCAAGTGGCGTTTCGGTTCCGGTTTCTCGATAAATCGAAACAACGGAAGCCCGTCAAAGCCACCGTCAGAGCACAACGAGAGGGGGAGAGAGAGGAAAAAGGGGAGCCGTTTCGTGCGGACGAGGGTTCGGTTACGTTAAGTGCGCTGCCGCGGCGAGCCGCTCGTCGAGACGAGCAGCGAGCGGCTCGCGAATGCATTACAAATGCTTTTTGCGTTATTCGCATAAAGCGATAACCGCACGATAACCGGATACAATTCTCGGCTGCTCAGGGTTATCTGACGGCAGGCCAATCAACCCGCTCGCTCCTCGTCACGGCAAAATAATGCGCCGGGCTCGTGCCGTCGACACGAGCATTAAAAAAAACCATGCGCTGCGCATCGGCGTTTCGATGTGTAACACTTTTAGGACAAGCTGCGTCGCGAGCGGCGTCGATTAACGCTCGATTCGGATCGGGAGGCACGAGATCGTTCGCCGTATTCAGCATAGCGATCCGATGACTCGATATTACGGAACGATAAACGCGACGCGACGTTGAGGATGACAAATGTCGTAGCCGCTGTCGTAGCCGCTGTTTGTTTGCGAACTTGGACTGACTTGCGGATTTCTTTGCTCGAATTTCGTAGGTTCGCGCTATCTCTGAGCTCGCGAGTATTCACAGCGCGATTAAGCACCCCGGGCTCGACGATAACGCTTTTAAAGACGCAGGCGGAAAAACGCAGGCGGAACGGAGTTATCGCGAGCATAATAAAAAGCGCTCCTCGCCCGTGAATTTAAATGAACAAAATGGATCGCTTCCGATTCCGCCCGAAAATCGAGGGCCGCGACGGGGCAGGGAGGGGGGGGGAGGGAGGGAGGGGGCGGCGGCGGCGGCGGCGGCGGGGCAGGTAAGAGCGGGGAGGAAGGAAAACGTGCGAAAGGACCGGGCTGGGCCGCGGGGCGCGCGGGTGGAACCTTGAAGCTACGCAGTTCCCGCTAACGGCAGGAGTGCTTCTCGAGTCGATATATCGATCCCCACCCCCACCCGTTGTTTCCTGCCGCGGGAACAGGACTCGCTCTTTCTCCCTCTCCCGCAGGATGAGTCACAGCCTCCCCGTACACACGCAGGCACGCACGTGCGACGGCCGCGCGCGCGCGCGCGCACTTATGCGCGCACGCTTCGGCGATCTCTCAAATTCTCTGACGCGTTTACACGCTGGCGGAAGATACTCCCTTCTCTCTCGCTGCTTCGCGGAATTCCGTGGAAATGGTTCGCCTCGACGCTAATCGACGAACACGATATCGGCAAATATCAGTCGCGTCATCGTCACGAGCGATCATTATCGGCAAGATATTGATTCGAGTCTCGTAATATCTCGACATCTCGCGCGAATACACCGTATTTACATAATTTAGATTAGGGGAAGATTTATTATCGGCCAGATCTGTTATCTTGGCGCTCTCCACGGAAAATTCTCCACGCTCCACGTTCACGGGGGAGCAGAGAGAGAGAGAGAGAGAGTGGGAGAGGGAGGAGAAGGACGAAGGGGAAGAGAAATATTCACCCCATTTTTCTCTCTTCCCCTCCCCGATTGAAATTCCCGACATGCCATATACTTGTAGAAAAGACTCTCTCTCTCTCTCTCTCTCTCTCTCTCTCTCTCTCTCTCTCTCTCTCTCTTCCTCTGCATTTGCCCGCGCGGGCTATATCGTTGTCTCGTTTCGGCCGTTTCGAATTTTCCACCGCGCAAGCGAAGAAAACGCACGCGGAAAATGTTTGCACACGTATTCGATCGACCCGTTTGCCATGATGGAGATTCCTTGCACACCCCTCTACACCCCAGCCTCCCTCCCTCCCTCTCCCTCCCTCCCTCCCTCCCTCACTCTCTCACCCTCCGTATCTCTCTTCCTCCGTAACTCCATCCCCTCCTCTCCCTCGTCTTTTCTCTCTCCCGCAAGCGCGCGCGCAGGTGTCGTCTTTCTTCCTTCTTCCTCTCCTCTCGCGCTAGCGTAACCCCGCGCCACCCCTCTTTGACGCCGACATCCCCGCTAAGACTATTTGCCGGGACGCAGGACGAAATTGTAAAGCCAGTTCTACATTATTCAAGCTGAATATTCAAGGCGGTGCCGCTCATACGTGAGAGGATACGCAGGCTTGGACGTTAATTAATCGCAAAATCATTAATCGTTGCTGATCATGTGTCGGTTATTACAATAACGGAATATCGGCCGAGTTTACAGCCGAGAATCCGACGTGATGTTCGATCAATCCAAGAGCCGCGCCTGAACCGCGACGCTCATCGTTTCGAGAATGTCATCGCGCGCACGTGCATTTGTTCACGTGCACTTAATGACAAAGCAGAGTTCCTCGTAGCACCGCGCAATTATTCGTGAAAAATGTATAATTCTCGAGAAGCACATTGCCGGCTACGGCGGGATTGGAGCAACGTATGGCGCGCAAAGCAAAAGGGGTACGGGATATCGACATTTGCAAAAAGCGTTTTGCCCTCGTCGGAAGGGAGGAACAAATCAAAGGATCGTCTCATGCAGAAGTCGAGGAAACGTGCGAAACTTGGAAAAATTTTTCATTGATGGAAAACCTGGAATTTTATGCGTTTCCCGTCATTACCCATCCATTTTCCCATCCATTTTACCGTCTTATTTTATTATTTTCCAATTGTTTTCAACGAGACTTACTTGCCGCCCCCCCCCCGCCTCCCCCCTCTCCTGCCGGCTGGTGAGATTTCCAGTCTCCTTTCAGACGTCTCTCATTTTTCATCTGTACGCCGATCGATTATCCCATCACCCCCAGCCTGCATTCGCTATCGATTCTCGACTGGGGCTAAATATCAGCATCACGGTCTCAACTGCGGTCACGATTTACGGCGGATTACGAGTATTGTGCGAAACCCCGCGAAGGACATAATCTGGCTAGATTCGCTATATCGATTTTGAGTTGCAGCTTTACTCTGCATCGGGCGCGTGCGTGCGTCCATGCGTGCGTGCGTGCGTGCGTGCGTGCGTGCGTATGTGCGCGCGTGTGTGCTCTGAGTCATACCCGCGCACGTGTGTGGGTGACGCTGCGTACGCGTTGCACGCTCATCGGATCCTTCGATCCCGTGACGAATCGATTGCGCGATATTACGTTAATGGCTTCCTATTTATCTATTGAATTGGAAACAGCGGCCTGAGAATCCTATCGGCATCAATCCTGGGTGGGATTTGAAAAATTGTCGCCCTTGTGAACGATTTTCTAGAAATTGTATAGATTTATTTTCCTCGATGTGTGTGTGTGTGTGTGTGTGTGTGTGTGTGTGTGTGTGTGTGAAGTAAATTAACAGTTAAATGGATAAAAACGCGAAAAACGCGTTCGATCTTGGCGATATGTTCCTCGACGTCAGGGTGCCTCGAATTTCCCTTTCACGAGAGTCCAAGGTCTGTCTTGGCTTCAGGGTCGGTGCCAGGGAGAGATGTTCTCTCTCTCTCTCTCTCCGCTCTCTCGCGTATCGATCCGACCGCTTGCCGGATGTAACGTCTTCGAGGCGTTCGCGATAGCTAAGGGCGAACGCAGCAAACTGCCGCCTCCGTTCTTTGCACATTTACACTTTGTGTAATGCGTGTTGGATATTGTTGGGCAAACGATGCAAATGAATGAGCAGGATTGACATATTCAGTTGGTATTTTTCATCGAGCGATTATTCCCGTCTGACAAATTATAAACTGCGACGAGGGATTCTAACCTGCACGAGCAGCGATCATCGATCCGTCCGCGGCAACGGCGTACTCGAGTATCACAACTTGAGAAAACTTGAGAAAAAAAACAGCTTGGCTTAGCTCGAACGATTTCATCGAAAAAGTAGTAAGAGTAACAAAGAAGCCATTAACCGCTGTCTCGCGAAGGAGAACAATTCCCGGCTGATAAAGGCGCGGCGGGACTTGCACGATGTGGAAATCGACGCGAGGAGCCGTTTCCTGTTGTAGATTCAGACCACTGATAGATAGATCCAGCGGTCGATCGCTAGCGTGGACTCCTCGCGAGCGTGGATCACACGCCGCGATCTACTACACGCCGTTTCAACGGAGCAGTTGGAATCGTACGCGCGATTATAGTAAACGCCGAGCAGGTAAAAAGCCCCCGTACAGCTGTCTGACAGCTGCCGCAGCAGCAGCAGCGGCGGCGGSGGCGGCGGCGGSGGCGGCGCGCCGCGCCGCGCCGCGCCGCGCCATGCCACGCCACGCCACGCCGCACCGTCCTATATACATACGTGATGAACCACCCTGTACATAGACCGCGGCGCATGCGTCTGAAAATACATTTCGCCTTGGTGCACGTGCACCGCTCCGCGCACAATGCGCGCCGCGCCGTGCCACGCCGCGCTACGCCGATGACGAACGTAACAGAATTAGTGGCGCATCATTTCATTCTTTTTCTGGGTTTCCACCCTTCGCCACCGGGAGGGAGGCGGGGTACGGATTCACCGTTTGATATTGATTTGTCTCGCGCGCGATTCGCTCGAACGATCCAATTCAAGCGGCGTCCAATCGCCGCAGGACCCCAGCACGAAATATTTGTCACGCCGTGTTTCGCGTATCCGCGTTTGATCTTTATTTTTACCCCCCACCCCCACCCCCCGATCTGTATTCTTATTTCTGATTCCGGTCTTTTTTCTCTCGCGAGACGGGAGAGAATTTTCTTCAAATGAAAACGGGAAAAGGTGGAGCCTGATTCTCGACCGAGTCCTATACCTGCATTTTTGTTGGATTAGCGAACCGAGAGGGTAATTACCCGCAGTTAATTGAGAATGCTAGCGCGATCGCTCGAAAGTAGCCGCGAGTATCGCACACAGAGATCGACCACAGAATCGAGGAATCGCGTGCGTGTGATGCGTGTTCCCGGTTCGTAGGGTCATTGCGCGATACGTAATCGTTGCGACAGTCAATCGCGCTCGGTCAATTAAGAACAGCAATTTGAGGGCTCTTCCATTTTCGCGCGGCCAATTTCGAGCGTGTGCGTCAACCGTTGTTATACGCTTCCTCTCTCCTCCCCCCCCCCTCTCTCTCTCTCTCTCTCTCTCTCTCTTTTTCGTTCCGTCCCGCCAAACGCGACTCGTTTCAATTCGGCATTATTGCTTCCCATCGACTTAACTTCAAAGTCACCGTCCTGCGAAGGCGAGCGGCTGAAAATACCTATCCGTGTACGTTCACACGTGACGTGAACGAATCGTATACAAGTCTCTCTCTCTCTCTCTCTCTCTCTCTCTCTCTCTCTCTCTCTCTCTCTCCCTTCCCCTTCTCTATTTTCCGAAAATTCTCGCGACATTCGTGTCAGTGAACGTGCATCCATGCTATGCAACTGCAGCTGCAAAACACAATTGGAGTTTGGGGAAGTTAACGAAACTTGTCCCAGTGCTCGTCTCGTTGCCCGTTTAACGTGTTTCACGCTCGCTCTCGGCGAGTAAGGAAGGCGTATTGCTGAAAGGAGCAACGGGAATGATATCGAGTCGGTTGGGATCGAGCGAGACAACGCCGCGGGAATTATGTCGACAATGCTGCTGATTGCCGGTTCATTATGACGTCATAAAAGCGAATCTAGCTGGTACGGTATGTACCTATTGCTAACGTACCGCTGCCGATCAAGGATAATCGCTCTTAAGGCGCGTACAGTTCTCTTCAAAGTGCGCGAGACACGAAGAAACACGCTCGGGACGTATTCGTGCGCGAAATCCGCCCTACGCGGGGGCACCGCGCGCATGCGCGTACGCGCCGAAGGTTAATCCCGCGATTTCGCGCCTTGGCGGATTTCGGGAGGAGCATTCGCTCGGAGGTCACAGCTTGGCCGGAAGTTGAAGCACAGTTCAAGTGATGGAGAGGTGATCGGAGTCCGAACGGAGTCCGAACGGAGTCCTATCTTTATGCAAATGAGGATAATTAGCGTGTAAATATAAATCATGCACACGTGAGACACAGACACGAAAGATACATATGTAGAAAAAGGTGGTCGACTGCGCGATCGATCAACAATGGCGGCCGCGGCGCGCGCGCAAGGGTGAGAAAGGGAGTCATTACAGTGATTCTCGCACTGAGAGATGTAATGCTGACCCGATTTTGATCCAGCGATTAAAATTAATGGCCATTTGTAATTGGGATTAGCCGGCGCTTAGGAGGATCGCGCGGGGTGCAGCCGACGGATTGGAATTGTAATCAGAAATGCCGAGGCGACAGCTTGCGAGCATTTATTTCCGCCGGCGCGACGCGGATGCGAGGGGTGGCTCCTCTTCGTCATCGATCTTCCGGGATCGCCTTTTGTCCCGGGATGTTAATGGATGCCATGCGCTAGCATCACCGAGCGCGATCTCGAACGCGAAATCATCTTCGGGTCATCGAGCGATCGGTATCGCAGATATCGCAGATAAGATGACGGGATCGCGCTTGCGCCGAGAGATCCCCGCCTGAGAGTGTACGATCCTCGGCTTGATCTCTGTGATCTCTCGAAATTTCTCGAATTTCTGAATTCCTCGAGCCGGCGACTGTTCGCCGGGAGAGATTAATGTCCGAATCGATCACGGTAAAATTTGCCCTCTTTCGACTCCTGCCCCATCAGCCCATCAGCCTAGAAACTAGATCCGCACAGCTGCCGCGTCGCCGTCGAAACCGGAAGCCGTCGGCCATCTTGTTTGTACAGTAGCCACGGGGTTACCATGGGTGATCCTGCGTGCGAGTGAGGATCCGACACGTCGTATGTACACGATCCGTCGATCCGTCACGGATCTTTTTTTGACGGCCGATGCGTCGCGGACTCTCATTGGCGAGGCTGGTTTTAGATTTCTGGAATTTATGAGTCGATCATGTCGTAGGGCCCGAGGGCCGGCAGAAAGGGAGGCAGGACTTTTCGCTTCTACTTCGCGACCCCTTTCCAACGGGGAAAAACTGGCAGATGGCGATTCTCCGTTGCGTTTAATCGGCTTATCTCGCTGGTCCACCTTGAGAGATACGATCGCGCATTCGCTTCTTATTATATTCGCGGTCGCGAGGAACGTCGAGATGATAATCGATGAGATAATCTCAGTTTGTGCTCGAAGTTCGAATCTCTACTTGGATTTTTAATCGTGAGTCATGAATCATAATGGACACGGTTACATTGTGTAACATGCAAGAGATGCATAAGTCATTGTTTACGTCGCTCAATGTGACGAAACGAATATCGGGAGTTGAGATACATCATCTCGAATCAGAATGGAATTCTAGCGAGAGCTGAATTTTCTGAATTTTAGAGAGCATGTCAATCTCGTATGACCTGCGATGATCCAGATATGCGAAACATAAGTACAAGATAAGCAGAGAGAGAGAGAGAGAGAGAGAGAGAGAGAGAGAGAGGGAGGGAGAGAGGGCCCTTGTCGTTAAGCGCCCGAATTGTTGTCACCGAAATAAACATCCGGGCACATCTGCGCGCGCATTTTTCACAGCCGCCGTAAAAGGAAATGAATTTCCTCCGCACGTGGCCCCTGTTTCATTTCGATTCAGCAGCAGCTTCGAAAAGCTTCGGAACATCTGTCCAAGTCGGGAACAGTTGCCAGATTTTTCTCTCCCAGACGAATCGATTTCGAGCGATTCGAGGGAAGGTATGCGGGAAAATAGCGGGAAATCTGGGAAGCGAGCCTCGCTAACTCGGAAAGCGATAATGAAGAGATTGGCAGCTCGTTTCAGGACGTATCGGTTCCCCCGTCCTTATCGTCTCGACGATGTTTGGAGACGAGCGGAAATATTTACCGAAAGACCGAAGGAAGGAATCCAACGGTTCAACGGAAAATCCGGATCGATAGCTCGCAAAAAAGCTCGCCGGCACGAGAGATTACGCGCGGGTTTAGTCCTCCGGAGCAGGACCAACGGACGCTCCCGTAAGTAACAGGATGCGTCTGATGTGTTTAACATGACAAAGAGAGGATAGAGCTGGATGCGCGTCGCAACATCGGTTCTCCCTAGAATCACAGTAGCAACAAAAACCCAGGTATATGTGCCGGGGGGTGATCGATACGGCGAGAGCGACAGCGAGAGCAAGAGAGAGAGAGAGAGAGAGAGAGAGAGAGAGAGAGAGAGAGAGAAAGCTCTGAAATATAATAATCGTAGACAGCTGTGCGCTGGAAGAGGATCGGTTGCTTTTGACGCTCGACGCTAAATTGAACGCAGCCCTTCTTTTCATTTAGAATAATTTATTCGTGTGTCTCACCGCCTCTGTTTCGCTTCGTGGAAGCTTTGTACGCGTTGCCGCGCGAACACGCGGAGTATATTAATATAGCGGCTGGCTATGGCGTTTTCTACCAAAGTCACAGGGCAGGCCGCTGGCGTAACACCGATGGCTCGATTGGAGCCGGATGAGGAATTTCGGACAAACGTGGCAGGAGCGAGGAGACAGAGGCGCGTTGAGGCGCGCGTTAAAGCGAATCGGCGAATGCCGCCTCGCAGCATGACAGAAACTAGACGGGGCACTATTATCATACATGTACGTACGTAATGTATGTCTGTAGGTTAATGCAATTCGCTCAGATCTCATTGCGAGAATAGTACGGCAGGGAATTGATTGATTGGCTCTTTCGTTTCAGCGCGGCGATACGGGTTACGGTCTGTCGCGCGCGAAAATGGTAATACCTTGACCGTGAACGCGCCCGCGGAGGCATTGCTGGCCTCTTGGCACGACCGGGTGCTTTTTCTCATTTTTCCCGAGCCCTTGGCCCACGGCCCTTCGACCCAGGTAGCCCAACAGCGGGGCCGGGTCATCGACCCACCCTGTCCCTGCATGTCAAAATTACGCTCGCTAATGGCGCGTAATGGTTCCCGCGTAAAATCCGCCGCCACGGCGCGGATGCTGGTGTTTGCGCGTTCCTTGTTGTTACTATTATGCATCGTGATGCATTTTATCGCACCGCGGATGGATCGGCAGACGATCGGCGAGATTGGTCACGCGAGAAGCCGAGCCTCTCGCTCTATCCGTCCGCAACATCGGAATAGGCCAGTTATCGCGCTACGGATTCAAATCGCGAGCAGCGCCCCGATTGGCCGTTGATAATTGAAAAAAGGCCAGTGCAGCGGCCGGGAGACAATGGCGGAATATTTTCATAGCGATTCGCGGCGCGGCGCATCGCGTCGGCAGCTACATCAACATGACCGGTTTCCATTGGGCGTTTTAACATCTGCCGCTTCCAATCTTTCGACTGTGCGAGCGTATGCGTGCCTGCGTGCGTGCGTGCGTGCGTGCGTGCGTGCGTGCGTGCGTGCGTGCGTGCGTGCGTGTCCTGCCACGCAACGTCGCACGCACGTTTTCCCACTGGCTCTCCCCGATCGAGAGAGGATACACGCCAAAGAGGAGATGTACGTGCCACTGCGCTCCTTGCGATTTGTGAGCCCAATTCAGCCCTTGGGAGCAAGACGCAACGATCGCTATCGGCGCTCCGCCGTTTTGCGGAAAACTCCCGGGTGGGGGGGAGGGGGAGGAAGGGGGGGCGAGAGAACGCGCGTAGGGGTCGCGCGATGAATCATCGCGTTCGACGAGGCCGCCGTCATTCGGTAGGGTGGTCCCGAAGAGGAGAAGCGTGTCTCCTCCTCCACGGCGGAGACGCGGAAAACAAACCGGCCGCGACGCTGCTGATCGAGCATTTACCTCCCGCCCCGCCCCCCCCCCCCCCCCCCCCCCCCCCCCCCCCCCCCCCCCCCCCGCCCCCGCCCCCGCCTGGCCTGTCACGTCGCTCGTCGCTCGTCGTCTACGTCCGCGCGTAGTTATGAACGAATTCTTGAGGCGGCGAGCTGCCGCCGTTCCGGAGGCAGCTTAGCGATTTTAATTAAAGCGGAAGACAGGCCACCCCGGCCCCCGCGCCCCACCAGTCGAGCTGCCGCTGCAGCTCCGGATTAATCCTTTGGAAATTTCTCATCTGGTCTCACCGCGTCGATTTTATCGAGTTACGCGGCAGAATTAATCGTCACGTCGCTGACGCGCCGCCGCCCCGCGAGAGATCCTCCGATCCTCCGCGTTTCGTTTCGTTAATCCCGGGGTATGGACGGGGCATTTGCGCGTTTATCTCGCGTCAACGTTTATCTAGGACGTTCCATCCTATCCGTCACGCTTGAAATAGAGATCACGAGATACGCGCGAGATAAACGATGCGTTCGCTCGTTGATAAGCGATACCTCCCGTCCTATCGCCGTCGATCCCGTCGATCGCACGAGTAAACCTGACGGTTTCCCATTTTCGAGTTTCGAGCAGGCTCCCTCCGCCCTCCGTCCTACCCTCCGTCCACCCCCCTCTCTCACTCTCTCACTCTCCCTTTCCCTCGGGAAGAGAGGAAAACAAACCGACGCGCGCGAGCGGTCACTCTCTTCTCGCTCGGCTCTTCGTCGGTCAATTTGGTGCACTCTTTTTCGCCTCATCCGTCTGCGAGACAGGAGACGAGAGCGAGAGGGAGAACGCGTGACCGTACGTGCGTACTACGCAACGATATAAATTGAATAGGTAGAGGCGAACATGGCCGCGCTCGCTCGCTCGCTCGCTCGCTCGCTCACTCGCTCGTGGATAGAAAAATCCTGGGAACGAGACCCCTGTACAAGAGGCTCGGTGCGAGCCAATGAAAATAAAAAGGATGTCAGATTGTCGCGGCGTCGGAAGTTACGGATTAAGTTAGGAAGTAGACAGTTAATGTCGCTTCGGAGAGAGAGAGAGAGAGAGAGAGAGAGAGAGAAAGAGAGAGAGAGAGAGAGATGGAGAAAAAGAGGAGCGAAAGAGACGCATGTACGTGTAAATATATGCCGGACGATTCTGCGGACACTGATCATCGTACGGGGAAGCTTACGGGAGGCTTACTCTGCGAGAGATTGCCTCAAAAGTATATTTTTGTCTCTCAGAAATAGAGAAATAGAGACCTTTATTTCGATTAAAGGTCCCATGCCGCTTCTGAAACGCTGAAATGACAATCTGAAGAGGATTTCAGGAGCGATTCAAACACGCGACACTGGAATTTAGGAAACGCTAATTGTTGACATTGTTCACCACTGCCCCCGTTATCGGATGAAAACAGGTCGGGCTATCTCGAGCTTGCTAGCTAACGTAACCACCCTACTTGCGTCTTGTTCGTAGTCGCGCGCTCTCAAGAGGGTTGCAACTACCGGGATAGGTCGATTCGCATCCGAGGACAGCTCGCTTTCTCATCCTTTCTCTCGTCCCATGCTCGATTTAACCGGTCCGTGTACAAGCGATGAGTCGGCCCCTGATTGGCGGACGGGAGACGGACCGACCGAAGAGGTCGAATCGAAAAATATCAGAGTTGTAAAAGACACGAGTCTCTCTCTGCAAACGCGATACCGAAGGACAAAGGCAGGAGGACGTTGCATCCTGCCGAGAATTACGAGGCTTTCCCAAAGTCTTTAACCGATTAAAGACGACGAGGTCGTCCGCGGGATCGCTGGTTGACGGAGAAAGGTCCTAGGGACACCCTCCCGCCATGTCCAGGGGATGGTAATGCGAGGAACTGACCTAGCAGCCGTCCTCGCTGGCGTCCCGTGTGGCGAAGGTAGTGGTGGCGACGGCTGCCGTTAAGTAAAATATGACGGCGGCGGGGGAGGGCGCGTCCTTGACTCGGCGGAGATGCCCGCCTCCACCCTCTCGCGCGGTCCGTATTAAGATATCAAATGGCCAAATCCGAGGGTCCCCCTCCCACTCTTGAGACGTCATGTGCCTCGGCACGGAACTACCCTTTTCTGGTGGTAATGTATCGCTTGCCCGCTTGCCTGCTCTCGCAGTCTCTGGAGAAGTCGGGCAATGGGGGTGGCTTTCGGGTGGATCATGAATGAAATCCCTCCTGGTGGCTCTACCCTGGGGTGTCCGACCCTCCGTACCTATTCCCCTGTCCTACTCCTGGGCAGGAGTAACAACACCCTTATGTTCAAAACAATAACATGACCACGTGCGACGGACCACGTGGTGATCCCTCTGAGATTTCGAGCGATCGAGCGTCGAGAGTTTGATCCTAGAGTTTTGTATGCAGCTCCAATTGGGACAAATTGGAGCTATTTGGTCGATCTTGGTCCCCAACGGGGAGGCCCGATGCTCGGTTCTTGTTTGAATTTTTCTTCAAACTTCATCTGCGAGCATCCGCATGCGCTGCATGCATGTGTGCGTCACCTTGACACGAGGGAGCGGGTAAAATCAGGTGAAGCGGATGCGCGATTTACGGATCGTTAAGGCGCGCATGGTCGAACCGTGCGAACGGTCGAATTCGATAAAAATAACTTTGGCGTGGAATTATAATTGTTGGAGCAAACGTATAAATTATAGCAACGATCGTTTAACGGCGACGCGACGGCCGTCCGCCATGAGATCCGTCGTTCCATTGAATATTTCGACGAGTGAAGAAATTACGTCGGGCATCGTGATAATAGCTGTCCTCGTTATAAATAGCACCTGATGCAGAAGAAGTATTAAGTATTCCCCTCCTGCTTTAAAAGCATGTTACTTCCATTACTTACACCTGCCAACCGAGTCGCACGCAGTTCCGTCCTTTCCACGCGATGAAAATTGCGGCCTTCGGCGCCGTCGAACTTTATCCAGCGTTTCTTATCCAGGAGATCAACGCGTACGAAGGGAAATAGATGTTCCCGACATCGATCTCTCCCTTACGAATTTCGCATGTTTTTTTATAAAAACCTACCCACCCCCGGAAAGGCGTTTGTCGCGTTTGCCTTTCACGGGCGATCTCGAATTAATCTCGCTCCGCGCTTTTCCTCGGAGATTCATCGAGATCACTCGCGGTCGCGAGACTCGGAAACGTTGATCTCGATTTGAGAAAGGGACTCTGTTCGGTGGAAAGACGTCGTCGCGTCGCGTCGGTTTGCATGGCGGTGCCGCCCTTGTTCCGTGGGCCGCAGGGTTGTATGGAAGCCAGCTGCGAGTCGGCGAAGCGCGACGGACCGAGGCCCGCGTGTACTTGGAAACGTTGTAAAAATAATTATTAAAACCGTTACCACGCCATACTACTTGTTCGCCCGTCCGACACGTGTACCGGCGACGATGGCGACGATGACGACGACGCCACGGATGGTGGTCCAAGGCTCGTCGCGTTCGTCCGGAAGTTGCACGGCCGCGCCGCGACGCGGATGGAGATTCCTATAGGAATGGAGATTTCTTGCTTATTGGCAAGCGAGCTGTTTCGAGGATATTCGAGTTATGAGAATATTCTCATAGGAACGACAAGCCGCAACAACGAGTGCAACGAGTGAAAGACGCACCGACCTTTTGTCCTTTCTCCAAGGAAGCATTTCTCTCGCGACAAGCGGAGCGCAGTTGTTTAAAATCGTCGATCTTGAGGCGAGGATCGAGATATCATTCGAATGATATCACGTGATGAGTAACCGTGCGAATTTTTCGGTCGCGCTAATCTGGATCATCATCTGCAATAAGCGCCATTATTCGCGCAAACCTCAACGTATCGTCGTTTTTACACCGCAACCTGTCCTTCCTTCCTTCCTTCCTTCCTTCCTTCCTACGTATCTACCATTTTTAACCGCCGCAGTTCTAATGGGTGCAACGGCTTTTTCGTCCGGCGTCGCCGGCCATCTGTCGCGCGGTGAAAATGCTTTGATGAAGTTAAAGTCAGCTGATCGAAAAACCAGCGCGGCCTTAACATTCGATGATGCTTCCGGCTGCGTTGGAGCGCGCTCGGAATTGATTCTTCTTCAATCGCCGGAAGAATTATCGTAATCGTTTATCTCGCTCGTTATCATTCCGCGTCCTCGTATATGGGAGACCCACGAAGCTTCCCGCGCGACGTTTGAAAGTTACCCCGAGCGGGAGAAGGCTGAAGAGGACGAAGAGAAAGAAACGAAAACAAAACAGAACCTGCTGCTTACGTCGATTACGTAAGCAGTACAAAAAAATTCCTCTTTTTTTTTCGTCGCCAGAACGCCAGACAGGCGTTTGGCAATTTTATCGGGCCGCTTCAGCGCGTGCACGTGACACGCGCGCAATGGATACACAAAGAAAGAGAAACGGATCCCGCGATGACGGCGAGACGTCCAATACCTTTATTGACCAGCGGAAATTCAGGATTTTCGTCCGCCGCTTTTCCCGTCTGCCGTCCGCGTCCCCGCGTCCCCGCGGCTTTGAAAACACAATTTTCTCGACTCGGCAGCCGAATAAAATAGAAAATGCCAAAGATGCCGAGAGAGATTGACGAGAAATATTGAAATCGACCCGACGCCTTTGCGCAAATTCGAAACATCACGGAAGGCTCTGGAAGAAGGGCGCGCGGCGCCGTTTTAAGTCGTGCGGCGAGGGGCGGGCACTTTTAATCCTTACGGGATCTTCCGATAATTCTCAATTGTCACGCGAATCAACGTACGCGAGTGCGTGACAACGCGATCGGTTAATGCAACGTCGTCACGTAACGAAGGAAGGAGACGCTCGTGCTACCGACAGGCTACTACTGTCTAGCTCGGCAATTAGAAGCACGCGTTCGCGAGCGGGCAGCTGCCGGGCTGCGCGCGATGATTTGCCGATAAGGTAATTAAAATATTTCGTAAATACATTTCCTCGTGCCGGCAGATGCGCGGCGTCTGATAAGACGAAGGTATACAACGACCATTGTCCCGAGCGTCCGAATAATATCCGTGAACGCCGTGATACTCGGAGAGTGTCCCTCGGGATCGACGATACCGCTTCCGGTCACCGTTACGTCGATTGGCCCGCTTCCTCGTGATCTGGAAGATGCGCGCGGCAGATGTGCCGCACCGTGGAACGAACCTTTGCACTTAATGTTTTCTCCGGGGGCAAATGTTCGGCCGAGACTTAAATAAATATAAGCACCGGCTGCCAGCAGGCCGCTTTCCTCGCTGTCGCTGCAGCGTAACTCGCAAGTTCCTTAAAGGGCTGTTTACATTGCGAGCCGCGGAGGCTTGGATGGAAATGCCCGGGATGCGCTCTCGTTAACACGAATATTTGTCGGACGAACGAAGGAGGGTAGGAAGAACCGAAACCCCCGCCTCACGCGGGCGAGTGATGATTTCACGGAATGCGTGGTTCGATTTCTCGCGACGCGAGGAATAATTCGCGATAGGGCGTAAGAGCAGAGGGTAAGAAAGAAGGGCAATGAATCGATCGAATGAGGAAGGGAAAGAGGGGAGAGATTTTTCGGCTCGGACGATTAATTATGCCCTCATTCCCGCCCTCTCAATGATGCATCGTCGATATTGACATTGCCTTGCCTGTCTGTTCGTTTTTCTCTGCTTTCCTCCGCAAGGGAGAAAGCATGCGAGCTGATGGACAGAGAGAGAGAGAGAGAGAGAGAGAGAGAGAGAGAGAGAGAGAGAGGGATCGGATACGTACGTAGATCCTCCGCGTGGCGGAGGGGGTGGAAAATCGAGAGGGCCCCTGCCCGCTGCCCCTGCCTCTCAAGCGTGTACTTATCGAGTGCACCAGCGCGGTCGGCTCGCATTTTTTCTCGTTAGCTCACGAAGAGGCAGGTAGGTTGGTAGGTAAGGCAGTCAGGTTTGCTAGGAATGCGCGTACAAGGGAATTAGACCATAATCGCCCACGCGTGTGCCGCCAAGGGGACGTTTTCCGCCTACCTTTGGACCCCGATGTTCACTCGTTGCGCGTTGCTCGCCCTCGCTATCGTCCTCATCATCGCCGCACCAATCTTGACCTCACCGCACGGCGGATTATCCTATGGCCCTCTGAGTGCGGAAAAGCTCTCGAGTATTGATAAACATTTGCGATGTGCTCTTTGCGAAATGGCAGATCTGCGATCACGCAACGATTCTTGTACGTACAATTATAACTAAGAACTATAACTAAGGGAGCTGCAAGAGGAAAACACAATTCGGCCAAGAGAGAAAAAAAAGATGTATATATATGAGCAATGGTTAATTTAACGATCGATTAATCGCTTTCGGTTCGATTCGGTTCAATAAGCCATAGAACAAGTAGCCATAGAACATTCTCGGATTTAATTTAATTTGGATTTATTAGATGCCACTGGAGAGTAACTGGGTGGGAACATCCGTCTTGACAGAGATAGGGAAAGTTCCCTCGCTAATTTGGAATGTGCCAAACACCGAGATGCGCGCCTTAGTTATCGGCAGTTATCTGACGTTTCGGTATTAATTCTCATAGCTACTGTCGACCGCTACTCGGCAGCCTGTTCGCAAATGTAGCAAGATTTTTTTATTGGCAGTAGGCGATTATTTTAAATCGTAGAGATACTTCAAATTTCCATTATTCTAAGCCACTCTTAGACAACGTGATCGTTTTAAATATCCGTGTTATCTTGCTTGAAGCTTGAGCTTAGAAATCATTTGTCCTTTAGAATATTTTTCTCGTCTTTGTTCTCATTCATTATGAATCTCCTCTTTTCTTCTTTCATTTCCCTTTATTTTTAGCAGATTATAAGTTGAAAATTAAATTTCTATACAATTTCATCTTTACGATAATCTATGATAATCTATTATGCAGTGTCGATAAAGACGACAGAGGACTCTTAGACGATCTTTTACTCTTGAATGCACGTGTCCTCCGGACGATATACCATGCGTCGGTAGTTGCACCGTCTCAGCGGATAATGCAGTTTTCTGTAACTATCCGATGCAAATGAATCAATTTCGTTGTTGAAGGAGAGTAATTTTTACGCAATTATATAATTTGTATGCCATTTATGAGGATGTTGTATTCTCAGGTAAACTTTGCGAGGAAAATCAAGATAAAGAAAAAAAAAGAAAAACTCCATGGATATAACAGTTATTTATATTACCGACGCACAATGAGTACAAGACTGTTCGCAGCCTTCGCAAGTTGCATAATGAAGAGAATATGCATAAACGTCAACTTCATGTTGCTGTATACACATGATACGGCATTATGCATAATCTTAAAATTCTTAAGGGGACGGGAATTACGTAATATTACTTACGCAATTATGACACTACGCTGCGACTCTATTATTAGCGGATGAGAGGAAACTTGAGAATTAATAAACGGAACTTATCATCAGATGCGAGAGACACAATCGTACACAAATAATTAAACAAACGCAAGATGATGCATGAAGCATGAAAGATCTCTGGACAAGGATTTACGCGTGTGTCGCATTGCGAATAGCGGATAATCGAGAGCTATGAGCAATCCGTTTAAGCACGCTCTAATCCGGATCTATATCTTTATCCTAGAACCGTCCAGAATCTAATCTAACACGTTGGCCATAGAAGTTATACTTTTATTACCAGTTCTATTGAACTTAACGAGGTCAATTGGGATGATACGGTTGCCTTGATTTTACGATAGCCGAACGGCGATGCGGCGATAAACGGCGATCCCGCCGACCATAAATTGCAATCCACCCACGCATTTAACAGTCCTCTTTTACGTTTCAGCACCTGTACCACCTGCAGACCGGTGAGGGGGCGTTCCGGGAGCGTGGAAGGGGACGGGGCAAAGGTGCCACCAGGGTGAGTGAAATCTCTCGGCACGGATCCCAATTCCCTATTTTAATTCCACTCTCTCTCTCTCTCTCTCGTCCAATGAGTGACGCGAGTGACGCGCCTGTTCATTACAAAACATTAATCATGCCCGTTCATCTTTTGGGGGTCGGAACGGATTGATCGAATTAATTAACAGATTAATCATCTTCCTCAGTCCTCATGGAGATTATGTCGCGTAAACAATTTTCTCTCTCGATCGATCCTCTCCTATCCGTCCAAGTGAAACCTGGATCTATTCATCAATTGCCAACCAAAGTAGATGCTCTCTGCTTCTCCCGCTACTTTTCTAGATTCTAGATTCTCCAGAACTCGAGAGGCGTTATCTCGTATATACACCTATATCGCGCCATGTATCGCATTGGCTCCGTAGCGCTGACGTAGACGCGCGCGAGCTATCTCTCAGCTACCGGCTGTACCGGAGTTTCAGAACTGATATTAAGCAAGGTGGTTATTGATCGGCGCGCGTTGCGCCTGTCCGCGTCCCTTGCTGCACCGCCATGTTTAAAATCCGCTTGCTTAAGCCGCGTACGAACTTGAGCACGCATGCGGCGGAACGGCAGCGCGAGCGACGCTCGTCTAGGGAAATGCGCGCGGGCGAATTCTGCGTTTCGCCCGCGTGTCAGCTTTGTCACGTTTTTCGCGGCGCGTTTCCAATCGCCGGGACGAGATGGAACACGGAGCGTGGCGGTTCTTGGCGCGGCAGGCGTGCGCCGAGGGTCGTCGCCTTGGATTGTCGATCACGAGTTCCTCCCCCCCCTCCCTCCCTCCCTCCCTCCCTCCTCTCACCCCCTACCCTCCTACCCCTCCCCCTCCCCGCGCCTTGGAATCGTCATCGCGTCACCGTGAGAGATCTCCTCTGGCGAATAATCTTCCGTTATTGTCGTTTCTTTTTCTTTTCTTTTCTTTTTTCTTTTCTTTTTTTTTCTTTCTTCTCTTATTTTAATCGCGAGCCCGTTATTTTCATTGCTCGCCGTGGCGAGCGTTTGCGGCGCAAAGAGAAAATCAGAGGCCCCAGGCAGACGACGACGACGACGACAACGACGACGACGATGACGACGATGACGACCCATGGGGCCTTTTCTTATCTAATCTGTGAACACAAGGATAAGATAATTCTCGACATTCCCATATTTTAGACCACGTTGATAAAGCGAGATAGGAAAACTCGTATTTGTTGTTTGCGGCCAACTTGCGCGTCCTTCCCGTCTTAATTGCGTTACATTTTGTCTTGTATTCGTCTAACACCGACGATTACCCGAGGCGGTGTATCTTTAAGTATAGTAACAGTGATATTCGCAAAACGAGGATCGAGCTGGGGAAGGCTTAAGGTCGTTTGCAGACGGCTCGTTTATTAACGTCTCTGCAACTTGTTGCTGAGCGCGTTGCTGGCGGCCCTTCCGTGACCTCTTTCGGGGCATCTCCCGGTTCACACCTCGAGATACATCAACTCTGATGTATTTCCTGATCAAATCAATCGTCTTTCGAGCAATCCGCATGTGTAATTCCGAATGCAAATGCTCAGAGTCCGTTTTCTTTCATCCGGACCAAGGTGGAATGTGAATAGAGGAGTCCGTTTCCGCAATGCTCGCGATGCTTGCAACGAATTAAAGCTAAACGATATTTAATGCTTAATGCTTTTCTCATTTCAACGCCTAGAGATTTCAGATCTCACGTGCGGAATTAATCGACAATTTCGAGAGGTGTCTCGTGCAGCTTCGACTCCGCCCGTTGCGATTTTCGTTTCTTCCGATATACAAACGTTTCTGCGGCAACGGCAGGTATTCTCTTCATTCCTCCGGCAGCTCTGCGTCCCACCCCTGCCGTCGCATTCAGCCACCTCCAGTTACAGTGACGCGCTGGTGAACCATCCCCTCTTTCTCGCAGCCGCCGCCGTCGTCGTCGTCGTCAGCAGCGATGGCGGCGGCGGCGGCGGTGGTAGCGGCGGCGGCGGCGGCGGCGGCAGCGACACTAACACCGACATCGGCCCTATTGCGCTACCACTGAGATCTCTACCTATGGAGAGCCATAGCGATTCCGCGATGGGAGTTTTGTTTTTCTTTTCTTCTTTCGCGGCCTCGCCGAAGCCCGCAGTCTCGCCGCTGTTTGAAACGTGTTTTTCTCGTGCGATATCTCGGCATCGCGCGTTTTCTCTTTTCTCTCGCAGAATAGACAAGGCAGAATTGATCTAGTGAAATTCACTAGAATAATTATACAATTGAGTAGTCGCTGCGACACTGCGGGAGCATCGCAGTGATATATAATCGCGGCTGTATAATCGATCGACGAGATTGCCCGAGAAGATTTCAAAGGTGAAAACTCGTGAAAACTTGAGCGGCAACTGAAAGCCAGCCATGCTGTTTGATCGTAAGCGAAACAAGACAACTAAATCAGGCCCCTCGTCAATTTCGGCGGCGCGCCGTCCTCTCCCCTCACGAGGAACAGTTGAAAAGGCCAGACGAGGGGAAAAACGAAAGCAAAACGATCGAGGGAAAAATAAAGACGCGAGAGCGGAGGACACAAAGGAAGAAGCGGGAGGCGCATCGTGTAAATCGACACGAGCGTACACGAGCGTTTCCGAGCGACGCGAGTCGTTCTATATAACGTGGAAACGGCGTCGCGCGTGCACTCCGCAGCGGCGAACTACTAGACAAACGTGCGGCCTGTTTGTTTACACGTCCAACGAAAATACATCGGCGGGAGACGCGACGTCGATATGCGGGGATTCGAAAGGCGCTAGAGTAGTAGCCAGCCGGACTCACAAAATGCTTAAGTCTGATCCGACCTGATTAACTGATCCATCCATCCATCCATCCATCCATCCATCCATCCATCCATCCATCCATCCATCAATCAATCAATCAATCAATCAATCAACACTCCATTTATGCGCCATGATTACTCGAATACGTGACGCATCGAGTATACATATCGGCGATGCGGGGTAACTTAATTGCGATCAAATGACACATGACTCTGCGCGACAGCGTGCCCAAATGCATCGCGCGTCGTACATGAAGAACGTTGGAAACATGCTCGATCGTAAGGCCCATCAATCGGCCCATCTTTCGACTTCCGGTATATCCGCGGCGGGAACCGGCATGTCGCGAAGTAACGCTCCGCATAGGAATTCGTGATATCGCGCCGCGATAACGCGCGACGCGGCAGGCCCGCGGGGCGGGGAAGTGGGAGGCCGGGGGAGGGGGAGTTAGGGGGAGAATAAGGGGAGGCGAGTCGTGCGAGAGAAACATGAGCGCGACCGCGCGGCACATGCACACGCGCGATTGCGCGCGCGCTCGTGCTCACGAGGGAATGAGGGAAGGAGACACACACACACAGAGAGAGAGAGAGAGAGAGACAGAGCACGCGCGACGGAGAGCGTGTGGCAGGAAGGAAGAGGAAGAGAGAGACGCTGACGGTGGAACAGGCGGAGAAGGAGAGGAAGAGAGGGAGAGAGGCAGAAAGGTGGGAATTCAGAGCGCGAAGAGGCGCGCGCGGCGGCAGTAAGAGGAAGAGGCAAGAAAGAGAGAGTGAGGGACGAGAGGGCGAGGGAATGAGGGGGAGGAAGAAGAGGAAGAGGCGGAGAAGGAGGACGAGAAGGGGGAGGGCGGGGGAGGGGGAGGGTTTGGGGGGCGGCGGCGGCGGCGGCGGCGGCGGCGGCAGCGGCGGCAGCAGCGGCATCGGAGGAAAAGGGAGAGGCGTCTCATGGGAGTTATTCGGCGGATCGCTCCGCGGCCAGAGTGATCTCTCGCGCGCGTCAGACGATCGATTCCGATCGCTTGCGAATTCGAACGCCGGCTTGCGGGTGCGTGCGTGCGTGCGTGCGTGCATGCGTGCGTGCGGCGTGTATATGCCCTGTATACGTGTGCGTATAGTCGTCCGCAAGCGCTCTCCCGGTGGGAGGAAGCCTGGCACGAGGTTCGTTTCTAGCGTGGGTATCAGTCAGTCAGTCAGACCGAGAGGAGGGCTCGCGCTGCCGTGGAGAACGAGCGACCGAGTCTCCGATCTCATGTGTTGCGTGCGCTGAGTGATAGATTATATATACATATATATATATATATGCGTGTGTGCGTGTATGTGCGTGTGCGTGATGTGTATACGTATAACACGAGGGTGAGACGAGTCGAGTGTAGTAGTGCGATCGGGAATTCAAGTGCTTCCAAGACGCCGAGTGGTGTCGCCGAGTGATCGGTGAAAGTAACGGAGGGGAGGAAGGAAAGGAGAGGAAGCCACGAGGAGAGCAGAAAGACGCGAAAGCCGACGAACGAAGTGAGTCCCCTCTTTGGGCCTCGCGCGCTTCCAACCCTCCGCGCTACTACCGTAGCAACACAAAGAGCCGCGATTGTAGCGAGGGAGAGTGACGCCGATGATCTTGTGCAATGATACTCGTTTATTGGGACTTGTTCCTTGCGCGCGCAATGGAAAACATCGACGTCGCGACGCGTCGCGGGAAGGATTTTTCGAAATTTCGAATCAACGTCGCGTCACGTGAACCCTCAGCTGTCGCGCATCCCCCAGCTCGTGATTTGCTCGTCGCAAATCACACACGGATCCGTCGTCGCAAATAATTGGCTACTTATCGAGGGAGCCTCCGTATACCGTATCCCTCCCTCCGGAAGGGCTGACAGGGTTCTCTTAACAGCGAAGGTACGCGATTATGACACGTGTTCCAAGTACACGGCCGCCGTTCCCGCTCTTCTCGTCCGGCCGGTAAAGCCAATGATTCGTGTTTCCCCGATATGCGTGTCGGCGAACGACAAATTGTAAAGCAAGAGAATCCGATTCTCATCATGATCACCATCGCGTCTTCTTGCGAAACTCTTCGGCTCTCGATCCAACTCGATCGAAACTCGAAGATGTTGCGGAGATGCACGGCTCTTCCCGTGTCGGTTATCAAAGAAAAAAAAAAAAGAGAGACAGAGAGAGAGAGAGRGAGAGRGRGRGAGAGAGAGAGAGAGAGAGAGAGAGAGAGAGAGAGGAGAAAAAGAGAAGGTAGCGTTTCAGGTGATTCGCAATAGTAATAATAATAATAATACACGCACACGCGCGTGCGCGCGCGCGCGCGTGTCCGAACGCAGCGCGCCGGCCGCATTCCGATAGCTCGCATTCCGATTACATTTGCGCTCCATTATTTATATCTAACGAATCACGCGGCCGTTCCTGAGAAAAATCGCGCAATGAGAATACGCCCGCTCGATAATTAACGTTGTAGCGCGCGCGATAATATCGGAAGCACGCCGATAGAAGCCTCGAGCGCGTCTTTGCGCTGTCGGATTTCATAAAAATCGATCGAGCGACCATCCGCGTAGCGCGAACCGCTCGCGGACGGATCTAAAGTGCCGTTCACAATGACGGAATCGTATCGTAGCAGCACGTAGTGCGCCGCGGATTATGTAAGGCAACGGCACGGACTGGTATCTAGCGAGCCGAGGCCCTTGCGTCAAGGACTATCGCCGCCGAGTGCAAAAGCAACTTTACGAACCGCGCTCGGCTGGTTACGCAAGCGACATTCGTCTATCATGATCGCGGAATTTAGGTCAAACGACGTGTCCTCCGCTGCTATCGGCGCCGGCCAGCGAAACGCCATGAATTCCGCTCGCTTTATTAGCGCGCGCATCTCGCACTCTTTCCTTGTCCCTTCCCCCCCCCCCTTTTCTTTTCTTCTTTTTTCTCTTCCTCCTCCTTTTTCTTTTTTTCTTTTGCCGCTTTTCCGACATGGCCACGTGCGCCCGCGCGCGCGCGCGCGCGCGCAGGACTGCCGGACGACGATCAAGGTGATCTATAATGGAGAGAAACAAACGCGCGCGCCGGCCTCCTCCGCGATCGATCGAAGCTAGTCGCTGAGAGAGAGAGGAATAAAACGGCCCCGCCGAGTCCAAATGACGCAATTTTTATGTTTATCGCGAATGCGGCGGTAACTGTCCAAACATCGCGTTCGATATCTCGCATCTGCTATCGGTTCAAGTTCTTCCCCTCTCCCTCTCCCTCTCCCTGCCCCCCCCTCTCTCTCTCTCTCTCTCTCTCTCTGCCTCTTTGCTTAATTTATTATATCCGGCGACATTTAACGTCGTCGGTATTAATGCGCGCGGTATTAATATTCGTCGACGTATTTCAATACGTCGAATGGTCCGATCGGTCGATACGCCCCGCTCGGAATCTCGCAAGGGTAGAGCGTCACATCGTGCAGAGACCGGACGACATTAGCGTCCATCGGAAGCACTCGCGAAGCGGAGAGCAGCAGCGAGGCCCTGGATACATCGCATGCGTCTAGTTATACTTTCGTTCGGCTCAAGTCAACACTCAATGTGAATCACACCGCGAGTGGAATGGCCGACGCGCTGACGTCGAAATCGGTTACTAGCGGCCGGTCAATGCCCACGCGCCGGACACGTGGTTTGACAGAGCCCTCCATGCCCGATTATTTCCAGAGCTCTCCCCCCACCCGGAACAGCACCGCCTAATAGTAATTGTCAATCCAGACCCGCCAAAGTCCCACGTGCTAACGCCGACTCCCATTAAACTTGCAACGGCGACAGAAATATCGCGATCGATGGGAGTCTCGGATGAGACCTGCGACGAGCTCCAACAGCAATGATGAATATGCCATTCTCTGTTCGCCCTGGCTCTAATTGCCTCGCGAACAAGGCGAAAAACCGCGAGCGGTTCCCCTCCCACCGCGAACCTGCACGCACGATGATCGTCCTGGCGATCGAGAGGGCTGGCGGTCGATCGATCGATCCACGTCCATGCGAGAAGGCAAATCGCGAAGAGATATTGGTGAAAAAAAACAAAAAAATGAAGAAAAGGAACAGATATAAAAGAACGGCCAAGTGATCCGTACTTAAAGAGATCGGTTGTTCTTCGTACATTTCCCGATCGATGATTGGCATCTGAAAGAGATCCATCATCTTTCCGCCCGAACGTTGCTCGACGAGGGTCTGCTTCTTGGATCGCGATCGGCATGCCTGTATGAAAAGGAATAAAAGCAGCAGCGGCTTCCACAGAGCCTTGGTTGGGCCGCGTGTCCCTCCGAAAGACGCACGAAGTTGGAAGTTTTGGATGAGAGAACTCGCGAATGATCGTAAATGATCGCGATACGTCTACACATCAATCTCTCTCTCTCTCTCTCTCTCTCTCTCTGATTGTTTCTGATGTTTAATCAGGAGTCGCCGAGCAGCAAAAAATCGACTCGGTTTCTTCCGTTCGGCCTTTCCCTTTTTCCTTCTTCCACTAGAAGGACGACGCCGCCGGCGATTTCCGAATGTTGGAATTTCAGTCGAGCGTCTCAGCGGGTGACTTTGCGAGCGAAGGAACTCTCCATATAAACTCAGCGTGGGTCCACGACGCCACGTTCTGTCTATTTATAAATCGATGCATAACGTAACGCGCGCATTAACCGCTACCGCGTACACGCGGTGAAAAAATAACGTGAGCGGCTTGAGAGAGAGAGAGAGGGGGGGGGAGGGGGGGAGTTCGACCGGGCGTTATGACTGACGAAATTCGCGTAGAGGGACGTTCATCGGGGTGACGGGAGGAGGAGAGGGAGGAGGAGGAGGAGGAGGAGGAGGAGGAGGAGGAGGAGGGCGGAGAGGTAACAGCTCGCAGCTTACAGTTCCGTTGACGACGCTTGTTGAACTATGGAAACCGTTTCAGCCGCCTCGGCCTACTTAAGCCGCGTTATTTTTAGCATTAGGGTCACACCACCGTATAGCTGACTCGTAGTACCATCTTTTCTTCCGACGATTCAGACCGACCAACTTTCACGACCCTTCGCGACTCGGATCTTGCCTCGCTCGCGGATTACGCGATCTCACTCCCGGCGATCAACTCGCGTGTCGATCGAGAGGTCTTTAGATAAGGAAACAATAAGCGTCATAGCCGAAAGAGAAGAAGAGGAGCTTTGAGGAGGAGGAGCCTTGCGATTTCCGATTGCGCGGGAGCGTGCCGACTTTGACGCTTCAACGTTTGATTTCTACTGAGAAAATAATGATCGATGCGTTTGCTAGCGTTATTAAACGAACGATATCTGTGTTGCGTAGAGCTATCGGAAGATTGCACGGCAAGTCAGCACCCCTGACAGCGCACCGGCCGGTCTTGGCAGTCCTCAGGCCGGTATTGGCGGCCTGCAGCAACAGCATCAGCAACAAACGCAACAGTCTTTGCATCAGCAGGACCCCATGCAGCAGACTAAGGACAATCTCAACCCCGCGGCGAACCAACAAACGGGCGCTCTGAGGAACGGCAACCCGCCACCACCTGTCGTCTCTATGGTGAGTTTCCTGTTTCAAATAGTTGAAATTTGACAGAAGCGACAAGCTTCTTTCACCAGTTTCTCCCTCGTCCCCCCCCCCCCTCCCTGTTCGACTGTCCGATCGGTAGCGGTATTTTCATTGCGAGAGTAAGAGTATCATCTGCAGGTATACCTACCTGAAGAATCAAACTTAAACGTCGGGATACTCCGCATACGGATTTTACGGAGCTTACCGGATGATTCTTCATTCGGATGAAGAATTCGCGCGAGTTGAAGAGCTCCGCTCTTCAATTTAAGGGGGGTGGACTAAGAATGTGGACTCTCGTTAGACATCAATTGATCTACCGGCCGCCAGATCATGCGGGAGCGTATCCGAGACCGCTTCGCGGCGGTCCACGGCTGCAAAGGAATCGGCTGCCGAAATAGCGGCGTAACAGCAGAGGGCAAGGGTAGACTACCGGCAGACAGTGAGTGCGGGGGCGGTGACCGGCCGCCAACGCGAATCAATACCCGCAGGAACAGGAACCACCGACCTACCGAGAGAGAGAGAGAGAGGGAGAGAGAGAGAGGGAGGGAGGGAGGGAGGGAGAGAGAAAGTGAGAGGGAGCGGAGAACGACGTGTCCCGGGGACGAAAGGAGAGAAAGAGAGAGGAGCGATGAAAAGCGAGCGGTATCAAGAGGTGGAGTAGGAGAGTAACGATAGGAGAAGCCGGCGAGGGTGGGTGGCCGCTCGAGCGGGCGGCACCCCCTCTGTTGGGGGTTGTAGATTCCTCTCCTCTCTCATTCATATACGAGTATTTTCTTTCGACGTGTACCTCCCTCGGAATTTCGGTTTCCGGGATCCCGGTCTCTCGCGAGAATTCGCGAGAACTCTTGCCGACGATCCTCCATGATTCGATCCGCTTCGGGCCGATTCACCCTCGCAAAAATGCAAACGCGTACCGGTTAAGTCGAAGCGCAGCGCTGGTCGACGCGACGTGTCGATTCGTCGGCGCCGACCAGGACGCTAAACGAATTCTCTCGTTCCACGCTAGCTGTCCATCTACGCGCGTAAAACCCTCCACGTGTGTATTCCCTAATGAAATAAACGAATCGATACGCGGCGGACGGGAGGAGGGAAGGAATGATCGCGCGCGTCAGCGATAAATTCGTAACCTTGCGATGCGTTCTTTTATATTTATACGTATATCCGATTTGTCGATTACGCTCGGTGCGAGTCAACGCTTTCTGCTCTCTTTCCTCTTTTTACACGAATTTTTTACGTCCGGCGCGTCATGCACGTGTCCAACGAGACGGACACGTCCAATACGGATGCTCGTATTTGGCGGAATGGCGGGGAGATGGGGGAGATCGTTAAAATAAACCGAGCGACTAAGACGTTTCCTCTTTTAGATTTTATTCGATTTATAATACACTTGTCGGGCTCTAAGCTCGTTACATCGATGCTATTGCGGTTACAAGCGATACCGTTTCCGGCCGAGCGTGAACAACTTACGTTTATGTAGTCGCGAAATTATGACGGACGAGATACAATCGTCCTGGTACAATCGCTTCTCCTTCTCCGCTCGTGCTCCAATATCAGGGCATTTTCATTGATGACCATGCCCGGCGTTAATTGTGCATTTCGCACGCGCGTTAAACGCGGCCGAACGTGTCCGAACATTACGCAAACACACGGCTCGGGCACGATCGTGTGGCGTGAGCGCGTGCGCGCGCGAATACGATAATTGCTAATGCCGCGGTGATAAAGGAATCAACGTTGCAGAGCGGCGGTATTCATCGAAACGCCCAATTATGCAATAAACCAAAACCGCGAAATGCCGTCCCGCCCGCTCGTTTGTCAAGTACGCGCAAATTGCGAATCGCCGTCCCACCGGCAGCGTGCGGTCGAAACCGCACGCGATTTCGCTCGCGTCCCGCACGCGTCCCGAATTTTTTCGAGAATCCTCGACGTGAGAGCCGCTCAGGTCGATTATCGGCGACGGCAAATCGTCGACGATAACACGGCGATAAGACGGTGACCCGTTGAGGAGCAGGGCGGTAAGAGAACCGACAGAATCGAGAGTAGGTGAAGAGCGGTCGAGGTCGACAAACTCCCCCGGGTATTCGCCGGAAGGGCAACTTGCCACCCGAGGGCTGTGTTTGGGTGCTGTCACAGAACGTCCCGTTTTATCACGCCTGGGTCTTAGCTTGCCCTAGGTCACGATGCCACGAGAACGGAAGGATTTTCTCCCCGAGGGAACGTGCACGCGCTCGCTTGTCCGCCCGCACAAATCCATGTCTCTCTCTCTCTCTCTCTCTCTCTCTCTCTCTCTGTGTATGTAGGGGGGAGGGAGTACGTGTGTACATGTGTGCATGAGATAGAAGAGGAGAGGATGGTATACCCAAGGAATCCCTCGCCTCGTTTGCTGGCGAGACGCCCAGGTCTTCGACGCTATCAACCTCGACCACAAACACCGATTCACGGCCACCGCGAGGGTTCTCAGACTCTCTCTCTCTCTCTCTCTCTCTCTCTCTCTCTCTCTCTCTCTTTCAATCTATCTTTTTCTTTCGTTTGAACAAACAAGCGAGAATGTTCGGCACAAGTCGTCATGATGATGATGGTGATAAAGTATTGTCACAATGCGATGAAACGATTAAGACGGGATCGCTGTCGCGCGTCATGGTCGCGCGTGATCGCGTTTCCTTCCTTGAGAGCTTTACAGAAAAGAAAGAAAAAGTGATGGATTGATTCGGATAGATCAAGAATAGCAAATTAGCAGGCCTTTCTCTCCGTATTTCAGGGCAAATCGAAAGTTCCCGGCTCTCCTTAGATATCCCGTTAAACGTTTTAATGTCGACCTTATGTCTCTAATTCTTACGCCGATGCCGGAAAAAGCTGGAGATCGTTTCAGCCGCTTCTTGCAGCTTTGGGAACGTAAAATCGTGAATACTCTATCAATTAATGATTACTGCGGGATTTCGAAGACTGCGCGCAGTCATTCGATCATATCGCACGGAGCACGAGAGACTCAACATTGAGTTGAGCGTCTCGGTCTAGCGAGCTAAGCGGATTCGGCTTGATTGTCCAAAGCCCAAACGGATGCACGAGTCTTCATGCGGCTACTCAACTTTGAGTAGCCACGTTGTTCCCGTGTACGTAAACTTCCGTTCTGTAAGATTGAGGGCGTATTTTGTAGGCGAGCGCGCTTCCGAAAGCAGATGACAAAAGCGCGGCCCTGCTACGAACGGAGGAACGAACGAACCAATCGTCCTGTGACTCTTGCTCTTCTCGTTTTGTGCAAAGTTTTACAGTCTGGCTGCGAGGTTGCCGGCTTTCCTCTCCTTTGCCTCGCATCGCTGCGGACGGCTCCTCTCTACCTCTCCCCTCGCTCGGGCCTCGACACGTCCTTTTTTCCCTTTAGTTCCATCTCTGTCGCCCTATCCCCGCTCATCGGCGATCTCTCTCGCTCTCATTCATGATCTCCCAACCCCCCCCCCTCCCGCGTCTCTTCCTCCCCCGTCACCCTCCCCCCCTCTCTCTCTCTCTCTCTCGCTTTATCCTGTTGACAGAGAAGGCGAGATGGGGAGGTAAAGCCGAAGGGAAGGTACAAGCGAATGAAAATAAACGAAAGTGAACTCTCGGTGCAGCTCCATTTTTACACGCGTTATTTTATTCCGCGAGAATAGGATCGTCGTTATCGTTGCTGTTATTTATCACGTGATAAAAATGTCCCGCAGTTGTTTTACTTAAAGAAGTGAGATGTCGGATCGCTCCGGTGAACGAAGGAAACTCCAAAGTTCAGGGCTGAATCGCTCGATCTGCGATATAGGATATAGAAACACCACACCGAGAACTTTGACTCTGGATACCTTAGCACGTCGCTGATTAAGAGAACATCTCGATAATGATCCTTACTTTTCTCTCTTTTTGCAGTCACCCGGAGTTATGCCATTTTACGGGGATTCCAGTGCCGGTTTCCGGCCAGCAGCTGGTTTCGGAAACACGGTCTGGCATCAGGGAGTCGGACCAGTTGGCGCGGTTGCGGTCGAGACGTCACCGGCGCCTTGGCCGCCCCAACAATTCATTCAGCAGATTCCCGCGCCAAATCAACTCGACGAGTTGAGGTATCACACTCAGTACGGTGCCGCAACGCCGTATCATCCTCAACCAGGTAAGTATAGTGGAGATAATGGCAGCGTGAAACGGAAACGTCAGCGAGATAACAGCGATAACTTTCTGGGAACTGAACGCATCGCTGGAAGAAAAATATATGATTCATATTCGAGATGATGAGTAAATAAAGAAATGGAAAGGAGCTTTCTGAAAATTTAAGAAAGAATTTAACTTTAATTGCATCCTTGAATTAATTGTGTCATGTTATGTGTATCTCTCGGCGCATTCCGTTAACAATTTCGTAGATGAAGGACGAGTATTCCAATTATTGGAACGAGTTACTCTCCCTGCTGCTGATAAACAAATTTCGGTCTATTGCAAAATTGGGTGCTAATTAAATACTAAAGTTGGAAATTGGGTGCTCGGGCTGTCTGGCGGAAAATTGGATTCATAGTAGGAGAGAAGAAAGTTGATTTTATCTTAAGCTAAATCTTTTCTAAATTGAAAGGTAGATGTGTTGATAATATTTACATCGAAAAATAAACATATAGAGATATAAATCAATCGATAGAAATATAATTTTATATGGTCTCTCTAGCCTTGGATTTTGATTTGGAAACGACGTGTCCAATTTGAAAATACCTAAACCGAAAACATAAAATATTATCATGTTCCACTTTATGATCTTTATGATATTTTAGCGATATCTTTTTTTATGTCGCGTGTCGCAATGAAAGGATTGATGACAAGTGTTCGTTTCATGACGCTTAATCGCATGCTCGCGTGTCTACATGTGTCTACACATTCCGTGTTAATTTAAATGTTATAGTGCCGTATCAGCAACAAACGTTCATAACGGCGGATCAGTCCGCATTTCAACGCGCTGGGACGACAGGACAGTATACTATCACAGGGCAGCCTTCGCCACTGGCACCTGTCGGAGGACAAACAGTAGTTTCAACACCTCAGAGGCAGTTGAACGGACAATTTGTAGATCCTACGACTACCGCTAATCAATCAGTTGCTTATGAGAGACAGGATTATGTGAATGGCTATCAGCAACAGGTAAGAGTCACCAATTGGATACAACAAACAAACTTAATGATTTAAATTAAAAAAAAATTGAATTAAGGAACTATTTTAAGAAATTATGGCATTCTTTGAACGCTAGATGGAGACATTGGCCTTTTGCAGGATGTAACGATGGCCCCACCCTCATCGACGCCGCCGAGTCGCAGCAGCTCTGTGCACATGGATAATCAACAGCAACAACAACAAGGCGGTCCTCAACAACAACCACAGCAGCAACAGGCTGTTGCGGATACGCAAGTGAAGGGATTCGCTGCAATTACCGCCACCAATGTGTCGGGAAACGAGATGCCTGGGTATCCACTTCAACCGGACCCACAGAGTTTACACAACTCTAACGGATATCCAGGCTACGTGGAAATGGGTCAACAATCAATGCAAAACCAATGGCAAATGGTTCCGCAGCAACACCATCAATCGGCACAGATGCAACGGCAACAACCGGCCGACAATAATCAACAACACATGTGGTCAGACGCGCGTGGCAAGATGAGCAATAGCAATATGAATTGGCAGGAGGATACGACAATGCAGCAGCAACGAAAAACCTCACAACAGCAAAATATGCAGAGTGGCTTAAAGTCGCAAGTAGAACAGTCACAACAACAACAGCAACAGCAAGCTACTCAGATGCAACCACAGGAACTACCAAGACCGGCGAGTCACATGAGTTGGGAGACTGGCAGTGTGAAAGAACCTCAGACGCCGCAATCATGGTCCGAGAACGCTGACAGTCAACAGCAACAAACTCAGGGAAACTGGTCACGACAAAGCCCGAAATTGAGGGATCCGCAGAATTCGCGATTAACACCATCCAATCAGCAACAACCGTCCCAACATCAAACCTGGTTGCAGCACTCCCCGAAATTGTCGGACCATCAACATAACACTCAACAAAATGCAAGGATGACACCTTCTGTCCAGCGTAACTGGCAACAGAATAGTCCGGAGATACAAGCATCTCAGCAGAATCCACGGCTGACACCTTCCGGACAACAGATACAACAACAACAACAGCAGCAGCAGCAGCAGCAGCAACAGTCACAGTGGCCACAGCAAACCAAGGTGGAGCAGAATCCCCGACTCACACCATCCAATCAAATGTGGCCCGATACTCCAACTAGTCAACCGAATTGGTCACCGAATAGCATAAAAAGTGATAACAGTCAGCAGCCGCAACAACAATGGCAGGATTCCCAACCGAGCCCTAAGCGGACTCCGAGTCAGTGGCAGAACCAGTTAACGCAGGAGAACAAAATGGATGCGCGAATATCCTGGTCGCCGAATTCGGTGTCAGAGAATCAATTAAATTGGGGACAACAAGCGACAAAGCAGGATATGCAAAACTCGGGGGAAAGAATCGCGTGGCAACAGCAAGCTATGGAAGCTAACAAGCCAAACGGATTTCCAGAGAATCAAGACAATCCAGACATATATGCTCAATCTACACGAGTGAATCTCAATAGTCGGTTAAAATCGATGATTTTAAATAAGCAGCAACAACAGCAGCAACAACAACAACAACAACAACAACAAATCCATCAGCATCATCAAATGCAGTCGCAACATGTTGGCAGCAACAATGGTTCCGCCGCGGAATACACAGGCAATCGGATACATGATGCGCGCGAAAGCGAGAAAGGGCAAGAAAAACGCACGGATCACTTTATCAATCAATCGAATATTTCGATGCCGCAATCTACTGAAAACATGACCGGTAATTTTTTATCGCATAGCCACCACCCTCGGGTAGGTAGTTTGCCCGATGGTGGTGGCTTATGGGAATGGACGGGTGGGGAACATGATCACGATAATGATAATCGTAATAAAGATGATGATAACGCCACGTTAACAGAAAATGGAATGACAGCCCTTGAAAATTTTATGAAACTCGCCGCAGGGAACAAAAGCAACACTGACGAAACATGCGAGAAGGTTGAAACTCAACAATCCTGGGAGGAACAAGAGAAAAACGATGAAAATCGTAATATTGACGATAAATCTTTCCAACAGAGATTGTGCATGGATCAAATCGAAAATGCGTCGTTCGGGGAATCTCAGAAAACATCTGACGGCGACGAAATAAAAAGCGACAATTTAGACTTTCTAAAAACGACAACAAACACTACTATGCGAACACCTTCCCAAGATATTAACAAGCGTGTGATCAAGCAGGAAGGAAACATCGGAGATTATGATTGCGCTGATACATCTGTTCGTGACGAGACTACAGCCCACATCGATAATGAGGAAAATCGGGACAACATTCCAGATTATAAATTTCGCGGCGATGGAGGCCCCGCAAAGATGTCACCGGGAACCGGCTCGTGGTGCTGCCGACGAGGTGGGACCGAACAGCCAACGCCCGAGCATTTGAGGGATGGTTGTTGTCAAGGTCTACAAACCAAGGATGAAATGCTAGCTGATTCACCGCAGAGAACCGAGCTAAAGAACGAAGGACCGCATAGTCCGCGCACATCATCTGCAGCATCCACTACGACAAAATTGCAAGATCACTTGGACAAATTGAAGAATGTCAGGACCGAAGTGCCAGACTGCAACTGCTTCCCCGCCGACAAATGTGAGTTGCAATTGCGTATTCTGCACTACACTAACATTGAGAGAACACACTAACTATGCAAGCACACGAAAAAAGAAAATTAGGACTAATATACATTTTACGGCCAATAACTACACCGACTGATCACGCACCTCGAAACCCGGAGGAGAATGTACCTAATATATCTCCCTTTCGCCACGACCTGCCACATGCGCGGTATAATAAATGTTTCCGTTTTGTTGCTTCCTTTCGTTGACACGTCGGTCGTATGTAAGTAAAATGAGGTTCAACCACAAGGTCCTCCAGAACCCGGCTCCTACTACACTCACCTTGGGGCGGCTGCAAGCTTGCCTGATCTGCGAAACGATCTTGAACGAAGAACTGGTCTTAAGGGTGATGCGATAAGATTCGAAAAAGTCATCTATACTGGCAAAGAGGGCAAGACTACACAAGGGTGTCCAATGGCCAAGTGGGTAAGTTCTTCTTCTGATATAGTTTTACTTAGCAACGATACGTAAGTTCTTCTGAAAGAAAAATAGTTGTATTTACTTATATCAAATTATATCTATCCGCTATAGATTATACGACGATCGGGCATTGATGAAAAAATTTTGACCATCGTGAAACATCGTCAAGGTCACAAGTGCCCAACCGCCTGGATCGTTGTAGCTATGGTTGCCTGGGAAGGAGTACCGACTCATGAGGCGGATCGAATCTATTCTCTCTTAAGTCATAAACTCAATCGTTTCGGTCTCCCTACGACTAGACGATGCGGAACCAACGAACCGCGAACCTGCGCGTGTCAAGGACTCGATCCTGACTCTTGCGGTGCTAGCTTCTCCTTCGGCTGTTCCTGGTCGATGTATTACAACGGCTGCAAATACGCCAGAAGTAAAACCGTCCGAAAGTTTCGATTGTCTGTACGATCGGAGGTAAGTGACGTGAGAATAATTTGGATAAACGTCGGAGGAATCAAAAGAAGATCGTGACGAAGAAAATATTTCAGGAGCAAGAAGTCGAGGAGAGAATGCATGTTCTGGCAACACTTTTATCGCCCTTATACCTCAGCCTGGCGCCGGAGGCCTTCAATAATCAAACACAATTCGAGCGGGAAGCAAGTGAATGCCGTTTAGGATTTAAACCAGGCCGACCTTTCTCCGGTGTTACAGCCTGCATCGACTTTTGCGCGCACTCTCATCGGGATCTGCACAACATGAATAACGGATGCACTGTGGTATGTGCGTTTGATACAGCAGATTGATTCGGGATGAACGTTAATAAGAATGTCCTCCCAATGAAAAATTTAAAGAAGTTCTCTTTTATAAATATTAAAACATTTTTTGTGATATGTATCATTACATTTTCTAGGTAGTTAGCCTGACGAAACATCGAACATTATCGAAACCTGAAGATGAACAGTTACACATATTACCTCTTTATATAATGGATGACACAGATGAGTTTGGCTCGAAAGAAGGACAAGAGAAGAAGATTCGCACCGGAGCTCTTGAAATTTTATCCAAGTAAGAATTTTTCAAAAATTCTGTGCTAGTATTCGTAATTATAATCTATGTTCGTAGCTTACGTAGAATAGTCTATATATATACAAAATCTATTCTACAATCATACAATGTTTTTATGTAGATATCCATGCGAGGTTCGAGTTCGATCGGTTCCACTCCAACCCTGCAGACGTCACGGCAAGAAAAGGAAGGAGGACGAACCTGACATTCCGAGCGGCAAGAAGGACACTGTAAAGACCATGACGGAAAAGATGACAGATACAGGACGTTCGCCAGGACACGCCGATTCTTCCAGGTCGCAGTTGAGAGATTCGCAATTATCGCTAGAGATGACACCTATGTTTGAAGGAATCGATGCACAGTTACAAAGTTCGCAAGTGTCATCCACAGTTTTGGATAGTCCAGTATCTATGTATCAAGGATGGGGAGCGTACCAAGGTGAGCAACAGTGGAATCGAAACGGTTGGTTGGAGCAGCGAAAGGGCAACTGGCTGAATCCATGGGGCGAGTATCCCTCGTTCGGCGGTTTAGAGAGAGAGATAAAAGTGGATCCAGATAGCACCAGTTTAGATGATATCAGACCCAGAAGCACCATTTCTCAAGAGGAGCATAGACCAGGCTCAAGAAATTTATCAAATTCCGCCATGGATTCCATCAGAGGATGTTACGGAAACTCACCTAGAACTCATCCCGTTTCACCGCGATCATATGCAAACATATCCGGTGAAGCATCTAATAGTGCGTCGCCTAGGAGTTGCGTTTCGACGTTTCAAGATCCGAAAATGATGCCACCGAGAGGACTGGAACATCTGAACATTGATAATAATTACAATCATCATGTGGCTGAAGCCTATCATACTTCCGATAACAGGCAAAACGATTGCTCCTCGAGAATTAACGCTCTCAATTCGTCCTTCAATGCAGAAGCTATGCACCATCGAAATGCACCATCTAGGATGAATCCATCGCCAATTATTCATCACATTCGCAGCACGGGACAGGATTACATCACTAATCAATCGAGATTACCGTCTCCTAAGTACGCGGGAGATTCTAGTCAGCAAAAATACTCAGATACTATGACGCAAAGTTATATGGATAACGAAAATACTACGAAATTACAATTACTGAGACCACAAACTGAGCAAACATTTGCCGGTAGAATGCAACATTCTTATCCGTCGCAACAGATGCAATCACCTGTGAATCCTGGCTACCAAAATCAATATAACGATACCAATGCGACGAATCTGTTCTCCTGTATAGATAATAATAATCATAAGCAAATGGAGACTCCAAATTCGAATATTCTAGTGCACAGTTCGTTGCACTTGCCGACATTTGAACAACGAAACGGCACGCAATGTTCGTTGGTACCAAACGACCAGCGAAAGTCCGTTTATCACGCGCAAAGACAATCGGAATCGAAGCCCTTCGTGGTCAATCATCCTCCATTCCCGTCTTCCGACCAAATTGCCTGCTCGCGGAATTGGAATATGGTAAATTCGTGGTGTCCGAATCAAATGAAGAATCCACACCAGCCCAGTGATCAGATGAGCGATAGAAAGATCTGGAGTGGTAAATTGGCAAGGCCGGATCAAGCGAAAACTGCTTCCTGGGAAACGTCCTCCGAGCCGTCACCATTCCGGGTGCCAAGAGGAAGGCCGCCCTCGCGAACGATATCTAATCAGAACCCGTCCGCAGAGCCCAATGCATATGCGAACCCGTTAGCCAGGACATTCTTAAAACCGCAGGAATCCACGAAGCCGACCATTTTCACGGATGGCCTGAGCGGTAATTCAATTCAAAATGGGTGCATACCCAATCAATTGAAGAACAATTGTACAGAAGATAAATTGCGAGAGGGTTTCTATGACGGTAGACAAGATGTGTCCAATTCCAATCCGAATTCTTTGGCATGGGCTGAAGAGATGAAGCAAGTTCAAGATTTCCATGCTATGTCCGGTTTAAGTCATCATGCATTTCCTCAATACGGTTATCCGACATACCCAGTATTCGAGAAACCTTATGCAAATACGTGGGAAGGTTACAATTATGGTCATCATCAATCATATCAGGCTCCGGAATATCCCCAGCAATTTTATCAGCAACCCAAACGCGAAGGTTGCTTCCACTCGTCTCAATATCCGTACCAAAGTCTGAATCCAACGTATCAAGGTCTGAATCCAGGTTGGCCAAGATGGGACACGCCGCGATGGGACATCTACGGAGCGCCGTCATATTTCCCGGTATTACCAGAGCCACCACCAAAGGCAGAGCCGCTTGGTGAAGTAGCGGATTATTCCGACAATGAGGAGTGCTTCAAGGATCCCCAAATGGGCGGCGTTGCAATTGCCCTAGGTCATGGTAGCGTGTTGTTCGAATGCGCAAAGCACGAAATGCATGCAACTACTGCTCTAAAGAAACCTAATCGCCTTAATCCTACCAGAATCAGTTTAGTATTCTATCAACACCGTAATCTAAACAGACCTAAGCACGGTTGGGACGAATGGGAGGAGAAGATGCGAATGCGAAAATTGGGTATGACGACATCATCGACCACCAGTGCGTCCTCGTCAACGGCAAATTCATCGACGTCGACCACCGTGACGAGTCCTGGCGGTACAACAAATGAAAAGACGTTGCCGCTGCCACCGCTTCCACATATTCCAAATGTTCCCAGCTCGCAGTTCATGATGAGATCACCTACTTACACCACGATGACTTGGACGACGCTCTTCCCGATGCATCCATGCATGATAACTGGCCCGTACCAAGAAGGCGGTGCGATTGGATGAGTAAAAATCGGGCAATACAGCTTTGACCATCGATGACCGAAGCTTGTGCCGAGAGATGTTATCATCAGAAATCGAACCGACTGAGGATATAGGATCATGTGAGATCCTGAAGAAGAATAGCGACGTTTCCGAGGATGAACGACGTGAGGCGGTGACTTTACCACGAGAGGTTTTACATTGTTATTATCGTTATAGTTAGTTGTTCCGAGAAAACGAGAAACACACACACTTTGCACTGCCATTTTTCTATTTCGGGTTTTACGCAGGATTTAAACATAGCGACGAAAAACATGTTCGAAGGAAAAGCCTCGGTATTATCAGATCACCGTTCGTCGGGGCTCGTGTTTTATATCGACTTTTTACTAAACTGAACTCTCTCGAAAGAGGCTCTCGCAATCGAGCCGGAGGCTGCAAGATCGAGAAGATCGCAATGACCGAGGCTATTGACGTATCAGGAAAGCACCGGATGACCGGTTGCGCCTTGCGAAGACTTTGATACGATAGATTTTCGTATTCTGACTCTGTACACTTTAAGTAATATTGCTACGCATACGGTTTCGTGTTGGTAGAATTGTAATCTTATTAGCTAGTCGAAGTCTAGATGATGAATCACGCGACATCACACGTACACATTGAGCACATATTAAAGCGTACATGCACACTCCGAGACACTCGTAAATACTTGCACAACATAGTCTTCGAATTATCGCGCTTCTTCGACTCGCGCTTCCTCGAGGTAAAAACGAAATTAACAAAATCATAGTGAAAAGCTCGCGCTCAGAAATATCTCGTATAAAGATGACGGAGATAAAGACTCGTATAAGGAAAGAAAATTTTTGACGCGAGATTATTTTGATAATTTATATTATATAACTTGTGACGTATATTATTATGCATAATAATATCATTGCATTCGTGCCAAAATCAGTTTTATCGCTTGAATCGATTGTACTTTATCCATGGTTCTGGAAAAATGAAATTGATTGACGGAAATAAATTGCAATAATATTGCAATAATATCATGATATCGTAATTTAACTTATGTTAACTATGTTCAAATGTACGCTTTCGAGTTGCAATAATTGTACGGTCGATTCTAGATTTCTTTTCGGAATAGGCCGGAAGAGGAAGAGCGATAGTTCCGAGAAGCACCTTTTTTTATATTCGTTAATTGAACTTCGCAACGGTCCAAGCACAATCCTAAAAAGATTCGAATGACGACACACGACAATGATCTCAAGTCTTTAAATTAATTAAACGATATGTAATGTATATCTGATTTCTCTAGCCTTTGTACATTTCGCTTCTTATTCTTGTATTTATTTACGTGTTTGTACTCGTAGCTAAGTACTACATACGATTAATTCAAGTGGCACGCGATATAATACTAACCACACACGCGCCCTTCGGGTCGGTTGAGTACAAAGAGCATTTATCTAACAATCATGTAAGACGCGTAGGTAGGGGTGTATCTATTGGTCGGCGGTATGCAGTGGATACGCCAGATATTATCTTTAACAACAGTTTGACGTTCTTCCCTTACTGCTTGTTCCACCTTGATTTAACCCTTTTTACTCAAACCGATGATTAGCAGCGCGACTTTACTAGCTAGCTCGTGATTTGCGACAAAATTTGGCGTGTTTCAATTAAATTCGATAGCTATATGTGTGATTGCCAGCCAACTTTTTCGTAAAATCCAAGGATTAATTATATCCTAACAACGGGCGAGCGTTCTTGTCCGATGTCTCACTAAGAGACGCAAGGACGATTGATTCGGCGGTACGACAATAGAAATTTCGATCAATTTTCCGGGATTCAGCATGTCGTTATTGAATCAGCAGAAACGAGAAGATTCGATCCGTGGCTGTATCCATCATCTCTTCTATTGTCCACAATTTTATTTGTACATATTAATTGTCTCTTAGTCGGAGCCTGTTGCAGGCGGCGCAAGACCAGGCGACGGGATCTTACTGACATTATTAGTTATCGCATGATGATCTTCGAAATTCAGGACTAATCAACGATCAACTGATAATTTATACAGATTTGCCTATTGTCATCATGCAGAGTCTCCGAGAAAACCTCAGCGTGGTTTCTTTTCGCATCGTGGCAACGAATCAGGAACTTTCGTATCACTGCGGCTCGCTGCTGCATGTAATCAATGTGTGACGAAGCATCGTCTCGAAATGTCAGTATATAACTAACGATGAGAAGCGTAATACGATACGATTTATCCGTTGTAAGATAAATGGATGGATCTCTGATGACAATTTTCAAGGCAAGTTTCTGGAATCAGGAACAAATATCAGAAGAAATGCTGCGCGTTCTCTTATCATGTTTTTGTCAAATTCTCGAGCATATCTCATTCACACTTTCGTTGACTTCCACATTACTCATTGGCATCTCGATAGTAGCCAACACTTTTCATATTCCTGATCCATATATTCTATACACTTGTCGTCATAATTATCGTTCAGGCTTGCACCGAAGCTGGATGATAGAGATATCACGAGTTGTTTATGAGTTCCTTTCGAGTTTTTTTTTTTTTTTTTTTTTTTTTTTTTTTTTTTTTTTTTTTTTCCTGAAGAGATTAAGGAACATAAGAGGAGCGTTTCTTCTTTCATCGAGAACCCAGAATATCACGCAGAGATAGTCTTAGAGCTGCTCTCTTCAGTGGCATTGAGCCAATTGAGCGCGAGGAGTTGGTCTTGGAGAATCGAAGAGTAGGACGATAAAGATGTTTCTCGCGGACAACTCGTTTCCGGATGACCCGTCGTCTCCATGGTAACAGCATGATAATGTGAATGAGTAGCCTTATTAATTCGATCGGGAAAAAATATCCGAGACGTCGCGAACGGTACATTCGGTTGAAAGTCCATATTATTTATTTATTTTCGTTACGATGCTTGTCTTTGTATTTCTAAAATGAGAGTAGGGCAGCACGATTTTTAGAGCGCGGATTATAATCTTAGCTCGTAACGAGCAGTCGAATCGCGATAGCTGATTTGACCCGACCGCGTTTATCAGTCGAATTCTACCTTTCCTTTTGCATTTGCACGTCCGCGAAATCGGTGGAATAAAAAAGAAAGAAGCAAGACGCGACCAACCCACGCCTACTGGAGTATTATAGGAATCATTAATATATTATCATTCATTAGTTATCGCATGTAATAGTAATAGTGGTAAATAATAATAATAATAATATTGGCAACAGTAATAACTAGTAATGTAATCTAATTTAATGTATTATTTATTAATTAAGTTTGATAGTGCGGTGTTGTACCGTTATTCTATTCTCGGCATGCTGATGGCTCGGCTTTCGATTGAGATTGTCTGACTTCCCATAAACCGCTTCCTCACTGATGAAATCAAGTATGTAGCATTATTAATACATTTTGCCCGTATCGCTTCATGGATTATAATCGGGGAACATATAATCATCAGGTATGCCTTTCCCATCGTTCCGTCGTATTGTTCCTCGAATATTCGTTGCCTCATGGCGAAAGATCGTGCGATGTTTTTTTTTCTTTTTTTTTTTTGTTTTTTCTTCTGGAAGAATAATCTTTACGTGATTGAACAGCCGTAAATTCATTGGAAGAAAATCAAGCCTGGCAGACGCGCGCACGGGGAAAATCGCGATACATTTCAGAAAGTTCGTACTAATTCCGATCTGCTCCGATATGTCTCTCTCCGTTCTAAGCTAATCATAATTTTTTCTTCACGTGACGGAATTCACGTACAAGCATGGTACAGCGGGAATATTTCAAACGCAACACTCGCTTCTTTCGCTTTACGGGCGCGCGCGTACGATTACTGTTCCATCTTCTTTTCCTTTTCTTTTCTTTTCTTTTTTGTTTCTTTTTTTTTTTAAGTAAGGCTATTTTCATGATGAGAGTACAATGTAAGAGTATCATTGATCAGCTGATGAATACATCACCTGATGGCTTCTTCTTGTGCAAAGCAGCGAAATTTTTCTCTTCCTTGTATTCCGCAATAATGACAATACGATAACGGTAAACGCGGTATCTTCGCGTTGCGTTTCGATTAACGCGGGTTAATATTATATATTAACACCAGGTAATTCGTACGTACGTACGTTTCCCTCTTCGTAATCTTCTTCGGATCTAGCGGGTATCGCGCGAATTATACGCAGCATCATCTACAATAGAATTTATCGCAGCTGGGTGAAACATCCTCGTATTTCTTCCGCAAGGAAGATTTTGCGAATCACGTTGCGGCGTATTTGATTCGTAAAATCAAATTGCGAGTACGTAATTATGAAACATGAGCTATTTGTTACACCCGATGCATTCTGCGTGTAACGCGAGAGGAAATCAAAATTCCATGTCGGCTTCCGGAGCACACAGTCACGTAACGCATCCCCAAATGCCGTTTGTACGATGTGCGTAATTGCTACTTTTCACTTGATGCACCGAAGACCGTTGCTCTTACTGAAAATCTTTTATAAAGCGGAAACTCGAGATCATAGTTCGACGATGCCAAAATAGTATTAAAATAATTAGGGAGAATAAATAATGTTAATTTGTAATAACAATAAATAATGTATGGGGAATAAAATGACAAACAACCGAAATACAGGTTGATATGACGCAATGACGATGTGACGCAGTCTAATCGCATAATTACTTTTCTTATGCAGAATGATACATTAAAATAACATAATTAAATTGAATGCAATTATTTGATTATTATTATTCCATAAATGAATAATAATTTAATGACGTATAATTATTTCTGAATTTAATAGTGGCTTAATGATTCAGACGGATTTAAACGGAGTCATTGCGTACGTATAAGGAGGAAAAAATCTGAATTTGATTAACAGAAAGGCATACAAATTAGCGAAAGATGGAAAAACTTATGATCGAAGATAGAGCGACGGCGATTAAGAAAGAAATAAACGTTGAAAAGTGTATTTTTTCTTCCAATGCCAAAAAGATGCCATTTTGTTTTGTACAAAAAGACCTACGAGAAAATCCAGAAAAAAAAGGAGGAAATGAACGGGCGAGTGAAATAAGAACGAACGAAAGAAATGAGCGAGAACAAATTTTTTAGATAGTTGGTAGCAAGCGTATGGATGTGTAACAATAAAGAAGCAAACAGACAAAGTAAAACGAAAGCAGGCAAGTCGATGTATATGTTCCGCGAAATCGATTCACACGCCTTAACATCGTGATGGAGCGATCGACGCGAAATCAGCGAAATCAGCGAAATCAGCGATAGCAATCACGTTGCGTCCACCGTTCGCAAAATATGGATACATAAGCGAAATGCGCGAGCTGTAGCGCCGTCCATCGCGGGGATCCGAGGACTGTTTGTATACCAATGCCGATTTAACATTGATCCCAATCGACCAAGCTTTTGCAAGCTCTCCGTGACAATGACGAATATCGGTACTGCTTGAAACTGCAATCCGCATTTGTACGCGTGCATCAACTGGACTCGGCCAATCTTGTTGGTGTAATCCGTTATCCGGTGGATCCCGTGAATGTATACTGCAAGGATGTAGCGTTACGTATACACCGACCACGCATATGTGTACATATATTTTTGGATAAAGCCATGAAGAAATTTTAAATCGAAATTCGGGCGGGGACGCGCGAGAACGTGATCATCTCTCGATAGATCCGTTAGCTTTTTGTGAAATTAATGAGACGCGTTCTTCCTAGATGAGAGTGAAACATGATGCGTATGCGAGAGAAAGAGAGAGTGCGAACATGAGAGAATGAGAGAGCGAAAGAAAGAAGGAGGAAGACAGTCGAGAGAACTTTCACGCACGTCGCTCCCCTCTATGTATTTATGAATATTTATTTACGCGAAGAGTGGAAGAAAATTTAATATATTGATGATTACAGAAATGATTGTAAGTTATAAGTATAAGTTTTCTAAGCCATAACTTGTAAAGCGTTTTTTGAAGCGTGTAGATCCCGCGCGGCACACAAATCTATGTGGCGAAAATAGCGGACAGCGAAAGCAATTAAATAAAAAGACTCATTTCCGGACGAAAAGTAAAAGCGTTTCCGAGTTAACGAGATAAATTTCGTTCAGGATGCGAACAAGACGCGCGTCCACTTAAGATTGAAATATGCTTAGAGCTATGGTAGTGAATACGATAAGTATAAGTAATGAGGTAATTGACCTTTTAGCTATCGATTACTATTATCAGCGTAAGAATACATTTAGACAAAGATATGTGGTAAGACAGATGTAATTGTCCTTTGTGAATATACATAAGAGAGAAATGAAAAATACAAAAAACTTTTATGAGTACAACCGTTTTTTTACTTTTATTCATACAATCGTCTTCTTTTTCCTAAGCAATCCTAAACTGATCGTTCTACGATATTGCGTTTGCAATATCATTTGATGCGTTCCTGCGCAAAAATATAGACATGCCAATCACATATGTGGACATATATTAAGAATTGCATATTACATGCGAGTATAAGAAGAAATAACAAACAAGCGAAGGTTCTTGTTTTTTTGTTCCACTGAATTTTGTACAATATCGTTTATTTAATGATAAACTTATTTCTCTTGCATCTCAACAGATAGAGGTAGCAAATATTCCGGCTTGGAAACGTTAGAATTTTCATGGTCCTTTTTCAATTCAAAGATAATGTGTCTAATAGCTGATATCCAGACGCGACAGACAGTTGCATGTTGCATCATAAGGGCAACATGGATCCTATCAGCTTCCCCGATGTCTTTCTCAAGTAAGGCTGAAAGCATACGCAACTATTCCAGATAAATCAAAGTTCAAAAAGTATCGGCGTACCTATCATGCTGATACATTTTTAGACTCTTATTTTATTTCTATCTATGTCTGATCGAAAAATATAGAATCTTTAGTAACATTAATACGATATACCGATAATACTGACCGTATTATAATATTCATATACCTTTTGATATGTCCAAGATACTTTTTTGTATCGTATCATTCAATTTGTTCTCAAGCCAATCAGACTTCATGACATCCAGCTTCTTTTGTATCTCCTCTATCCTACTCTTCTCCATGCTCCGTTCTCTCATCACAGTTCCTAGATTGCTCAGAGCTTCGGTTAATGCCTGATCTCTGTCAAAATCAGATCTGAATACTGTCGTCGGAAGATCCTTGTCCATGAGTACTACAAGGGGTTTATGTGGGGCGCTGGTTATCGTAGGAGCCGAGGAAGACTGCAAAACCGGTGGTGTTTTCGATGAATGAAGGGGATTGCTCTTTGCCGGCAAGGAGGACTGCGAGGTAAGAGGAAACGCCACTCGCTTATTTAAGAATCTCTTGGTAGATCCTCCAGAGCTGGATTGACTGGACAACGCCCATTGCGGCGGATCGTTCCATCCAGGATCGTGTGACAACGGCAAAGACTTCTGACTGGAAACCGTATCGCTCGACGGAGTCTGTTCCATCTTTCCGCGTTTATAGGTTAAGTGTGACAGCTGGGGGACACGAGATCAATCGTTCCGATAAGAAACCTCGATTGAGTACGCGCGATTTGGCCTCATCCCTGTAAACGTATCTGTTAAACGTATGTGTAAATATAAAAAATCTCGATGGAGTCCTCGGATCAGTCACCTGGAAATTACTCTCCGCTGCATCCTATACTTATCGCCACTTCCGCCGAGCTTTCAGCGAAGTGCTTTCTATCCCAATCCAATGGAGTACGCGGCGAATCGCGATCGACGATTGACGATGCGGCATGTTCTCGTTGCTTTGACGAGAATTCGGACATGGACGTATGCAATAGTGAAGAGCAAGATACGTAAACGAGATTCGTAAACTACGAATATTTGAAATTCAACATGAAATAAGAAACGGATAAAGAGCACGCTCAGCTAATTCGCCTAACTTCAGCTTGTAATGATTGATTTTGCGCATCACCCTAGATATCACCCGAGCGTTTATTTCTCAATGGTCTTACTATCCTTAAAGAAATACTAAAAAGCGAGGAAGAATTGCAATTGCATTGCATTTTAAGGACGCCGAATATCATTGCTGACGATGATTTGCAAGATTTATGGCTAATGAATTTATTATGAACTTGATTATGAACCCGAGATTTTTCGGTATCTTTGAATTCGCCTGTATATTCGTTCGATAATCCGTCGGTTTCTTCGTTCAACGGAAATCGGAAGGCGGTGCCTTCTTTTTGAAGAATTGCGTAATCACTCAAATCAGATCTGTAAATGAAAATAGCAAAGTATACATGCGAGTGACACCTATGCGAATGATATCACACTCGAGGTTTTCATTATGTATAGATACAGTGTTGATAGATTATGCATGATACATATGATTAAACTTGCGACTTAAAGGCTATTTATGAGTAGCCACTAGTTTAGCGCTCACTTGCATTTTATTCTTGGATTCGCCAGTAGCATCGTCTCAACGTGATTTCTCTTGCTCAATACTCAATTACTCGTCACCCATCCTCATTCGTGCGGTATAAAGCGATTAATTACACTATATGCATCTACATTAATTGTACTGTCAATTTACATGGTTAATTATATGATCGATTTGTGAATTTAATTTTTATCGCGAAATTTTTACGATCGCAATACAAAATAATTGATCAAGTAATCAACTGTAATTGTAGCTCATTGGCAGTGTTGCGTGATAATAATATATTTTCAAGAATTCGCAATAGCGAATTTCCGTTTACATCAAGCTTCCAATTGTTGCAGTAATGTAATATTATCGCATTATCATTCGTATCCGATGTCGCTGATGGTATTATTTTCCAAGTTTGAAATCGCACGCGCGTACGTGTGTATGTGATTCGCAATTACTTTTCAGTGAACATTTGGCTGAAGAAGATAAATATTTGAAAAAAAATCAAGGGCATCTAGGGCATCACTTTGAAACATGGTGAGTATAGCATAGCATTCACAGTTTTTGTCGCATAATTTTACATTATCATATCCCTTTCACTTTAATGTGTCATCATTGATGAAGATATCCAAGATATCGCTATTGTTAACATAAATTATAATCAAGATAGTGGGGATCGTCAAGATTACGATTACCAATATTTGTATCCGTTTAATTACCAATGGACTTGCGTTTTCGTTTCCCGTTTCTCGAGTGCTATTTAACTTCGTCATCGTCAGTATCATCATGGCTGCTGATTTACAAGATTTATTTTCAATAACAAAAAACCAAAAACAATTTCTATTATTACGCTGAAATCGTTATCAATTGATTAATGAATTGGATTGGAATAATTAATATCAATAAAATTGATCTTAAAATCAATGCGTCACATAATTGCTAGATTTCCATTTTATGACTCTTTCTATTTTATATGCCTTTTTAAATGTAACTATAGAGCTATTCCGCGTAGATGAAATCAAGCTAGTTGGATAAGTTGAACAATTAATAATCCATTTATATCTCAAATGACTTCTCCTATATCAAGAATTCAATTATGTTAAAATCGCCAAGAATTTCCAGAAATATTAACATTTTCAAGAAATATCAAAGAAGGAAGATATTTAATAAAAAACTAATATAAAAGAAATGTTTTGATCGATAATGTTTTGATTATAAATTAATTTAAACTTGTGGCACGCAGTGTTTTTCTTTTCCGTGTCATTGTAAACGAGCGTCGTAGTTAATCATGATTTGGAGATAAAGGAATTGCCACATCACGATTGGTTTATTCTCGCGTAGATCCTTGTGTAACAGACCAAGGACAATCTTTGTCATCCACTATTCTGTCGTTAAAAATATATAATGAAAAAGTCAATATTGTTTTTCATATATTAAGAATGATCAATCACGTGAACTAGTAACACATTAGAAACTAAATACGTAATTGCTTGACGAGGAAGTGAAATAACATGTAATGAGATGATTTCGCAGATCTTGATTTACCTGGTTCTAGATCATTAATTACAAATGTCGAACATCTCACATGAATATGTGACGCACACACACACACACACACACACACACACACATTATGAATAGAAGAAAGGAAACATTTTTTACCGCATATTTATGCAGAAAATGTTTTACGCATATATGCAGATAGTCTTAAAAAAATTTTCCTTGAAACTTCTGGTCTCGGTAAATGTATTCATAAATGTTTGTGTTTTGTTCTTTATGACTAAATGATTAATATTGATGATTCTTATTATTATAGGCTGAAATAAAGTTGAGTATTCCAACAGATATTGCAGAAAATACTTGTTGCATTGATATGCAAATGGCAGTTTTATCTGTTTCCGATTCAAGTAAGTACTTCGGCTATGATCGTTTTTAATTTTGAACGATAATTTTAATATTGATTTTAGTATTTAGTAAAAAATAAAAGACAAATATGAATATATATCGTTATAAAAATACATCATTGTGAATATAAACAAATCGATGGAATTGAGAAATGAATATTATATTTTTCTCAAATTCTGTTATCTGTAATTCCTGTGTCAGGGATTATTGATATAATCTCAAGAATAATCGATTAAAGCAAAAAAGCAAAAATGAATGCAGACAAGTTTATTTTCCGTTGAAGGATATAATTATTCTTATAAAAACTAGTTATTATTCTATTATATCACGGAATCTTGTTTTTCAACAAAATAGCATATCATTGTAATTATTAATGATTACTTAGTATTGAGATTACTGAGATTGTTCTCTGGCATATTTCGAAAAATTTTCAGTAAAATATCGCTATTATTTTGCTGTTTCAATTATTCAATTCATGCAACTATGAAGCTACAGAAATCTATTTTTACGGTTTTCAAATCATTTTTACGGCGACATTTTTGAAATTTAAAATACAAATAGGAGATAAAATTTATTTCGAAATTTATAAATTTATTAACAAATACATAATTATAATTAATGTGGCAATGTATTAATTAATTCATTAATGTATAAAATTGCAAAAGTGCTCTACGTTTCAAGAACTCTGAAGTAATGCGAATCGAACACAAAATTGAACGATCGCACGAAACTGGTCCATTAGAGAAAGTACTAACCAGACTTGTGTGTGTGCGAAATGCGTAAACTACAGCTTGGATAGTTAAGAATAACATGGAAAATGCTGATGGGAAAATGTCGATTGAAGTTAGTGTCCCCGCCATCGTCTCTAATCCACCTCTCGCATTAAACTTTCTTGTCTGGACATTCAGGATTCAGTTTTGTTTAATTCCTCAAACTCGAAGGAGCATTTCACTTCAAGAGAATGCATTGACGATATCACAACCAATCGAAAACATCATTATTTCGCAGAGATCGTTATTTCGTTAGTCCGTTTCGTCGGATTCATAGCAGCATTCACAGTAGAATTTCTTTTTTTACTATTACTCGGTGTTAATGTATATTATTTAATGTGTGATTGCTATATATAGCCGATTGTTGTAGATACGTGTTTATAAGTATGTCCTCTTACAAAACATCAAAAGAAGATTGCATAAAAGTACATATGCAACCAATGCAGAATTCTCGGAACGATGGTATGCTCATATTCAGAAAATTTATATTCCATTTATTTAGCTTCGTTTTTTTTTTTTATATTTTATATTTTATATTTACTTCGCCTACTTCGTAGGCTATACGTGAAGAGATTTATTATACAATCTATTTGTTATAAAACAATCTAAAGAAGAAAAATGTTATTACTCTTCTCTAATAAATATAATTATAATTTTAAGACTTATACTCAAATTAGGGTTACCACCATCATATTTTTGATTCGCTATAATTTCAATATATATAGATTGAATTATAATTTTAATTTTTTTTTCTCTACAAAAAATTATGCCATTTATTTTAATTTCACTTATTATTAATCATTCTATAATATTTATATTAATTATTATTTTAACAATAATCATCCTTCCTTTTATATTATTTAAAATAACTAACTTAAAAAAACTTATAGCCTATTCTTCTATCAATCAAATAGGATGAATATTATTAATAATTCTAATTTCACCTAAAATATGGCTATCTTTTTATTTACAGGTCAATCAATTATTATTTTTACATTCATAACCACATGTTATGTAACCATACAATTGTTCATCAAATTTTGCTTCATGAATCAACTTAATTCATAAATCCCCTTATAAATTAATTCTTTTATCTATAATAATTAATATTTCAGGACTTCCACCATTCACCTTCTTTTTATTTAAATGATACAGAATATTTATTTTTATTACTTCAATAATTTCTAATATCATAATATTCATCTAAAAGAAATTTAGATTATTAAATTTATTTTAACATAAAATTTTCAGAATTTTAATGAGAACATCAAGATTTTATATTCGCAGATAATTATGTTTAATTTTACACAGTTTACACATTTACTGATATATATTTAAAGATCTGGAAACTTTAGTACATTATTTAATCTATTGAATTATTAAAATTTTTAATTATCCAAATTTATTTCTTAATTGATATTATCGATGAATAATGAAAATAAAACTCAGCGTCTTCTAGATATATGCATAATAACATTTTAATGTTTTTGTTCAAAAATCGGCTTAAAAATTTTTTTCGCAGATGACAAGTCATTTTTTCTTTAGCATGCGAATAGCTGGTACAAAATATAATAATCGATAATAATCAATTCCTGTATGGAGGTAGAGCGGATTTAACTGAAAAGCTCTATCCGTTTTGCAATAATAATACAATTATTAATCAATTAAAATCGCAAAATCAGAACATCTCGCGCGTCTAGCAAGCAATAGGCGGAATTGTAGGAATGTTAGCAGCCATATTAGCGACGCGCATAAACATATTGCTTAGGAAAGTAACGAGATTATCCGTTATTATCCTTCTCTAGTATTGCATAGATCGCTTTACGATTCAATTCAACTCATTTTATCTTCGTACAAGCTAGATTATTGCCGGACACTCTGCATATATTAGCTTGATGGAGCAAGTTCAACGAGTCCTCGAAAGACTTGCCGAAAGATCTGCCATTTCCGAGTGAAAGCCTAGTAAAACCTAGAATCTGCGCTCTCCGTAAAGGATAGCGATCATTTTATAACTTAAATCGGTTACATGCATCCCGCGGCACCTTCACTTGGACTCGGAATGGCCTCCTATATTGAGCGTTCTTCTTTTACGTCATAACAAGTGTCGTCTCCTAGTGGCAGCCGATGAAAACTGCAAATCTCCAGCTGAACTGGAATTTCATCGCATATCGATAAATGTGGGTGTGAATGCATGTATGTGGCAGTCTGCCTTCAGTTGATCAGAAGTCGCGTCGCGTGTCTGGTGTGTCGTGTGTCGAGACAGCGCTTTTATATATTATTTCCTTATCCAATAACAGCGAGATAAGAAATATCCATAGACTTTGTCCGTTGTACTTTGGAGCACAGTGAGCACGATCTTGAGTCGCGCGCGCCCGACAATATACGTTTATACGTATATTAATATACATTTCGATCTGATCCCGCACGATTTATCGCGAGCAATCATTAAAGAATTCACCAGTGTTGCACGATGGGTAAGATTTTGCTTTAGATTTTTCTGGCGATCACGTAAATCTGCGTATATCTGCTGCGTATTCCTGTTCCCCCTCGATATTCCTCATGAATATTTCTCGTTCATTTTCGCTGGCATTTTGGCACGTTTTCCAGATACGTGTAATTCTTTCGATGATCGTCTTTCGAAACCGATCGTTCTGCGATCTTCGATATTCACGACGAAAGTATCGACTTTTGAGAGATTTTCTAACTTTTCTAACTTCGCGAATCTTCCGTTCAATTGATCAAAAGAGATCTTATTTTATATTATATGCGCATGACTTGATATTTAATTTAACTTTGAACTGATTATCATTGCAGTGTTGATTATCGCTATTTTATATATATATTTAAATGCTTGCTTTGCATTTATTTGTATACGTATATCTATAATTTAACTTTGCATCGACTGTTATTGCGAACGATCATATGTCTATTTTTTTTTAAACGGATGTTGAAATTGAAGTGGACACGAAGAAAATTATTATAAATCATGCTATATTTTGCAACTACATTTGTAAGAAGCGTCACTTATATCGGCCGCGAAGTTCCATCGTTGCGGCAAAAAAATGTAATTTATTGAAAAAGAATTTCGATATAATTTCTGCGCATTTTTTAGCTCCATGTTTTTTGTATGATATCATCAAAATGAATAGATCTTTTACGTAACGAATAATATCCTATCCATCACTTATTTCAAAATATTTTGTTAGTTTGATTCTAATGTATTGTTATCTTTCTCGTTTCTTTATCTTATTGAATAAAAAATCTTACATTATAGAAATGTATATAACAGACTATTACATTATCATGTAAAAATATTGGGTATTTATTATGCCTGAACATATTTTATCATCAAATTTTGTCGGAAGTCACAATATTTGTCAGTTACAATATTTTGATTACAATTGATTATTAGATCTTTCTATTACCATTTCTTTAAGATCTATTGTAATTCGTATATTGAACAAATTCATGGAAATATGTAGAGCATATTTAAAAAAATATTTGTGATATTAATGATATTTATGATGGAAAATATTTATAATATAAATATTTATGCAAAATAATAGATAATAAATTCTTTTGTTATCCAAATCGATTGAATTATCATATAACTTTTTGCCATTTGAGAGAATTTGTTTACTAAAGTATAAATATCTAATATAAAATATATAATCAATAAGTAGAACATTAAATATTCATTTATTTATTTCAGCGCAAGTAAACGGCAAGTCAACACTCATCAATTATACAAACGTAAATAAATTTATTGTATTGTATTGTATCATTAAAAACTATTATTAAAAGCTCTTATTTAGTCTGTACATTTAAAGAAAAAGTTTTATCGTGCAAAGAAAAACGATTAACATAATATGTAAAAAGCATCTTATTTATTAACAACATATTAATGTCGTTCTACAATTAATCTGTAAGAATTATTGCAGATTGTCCAGCAAGCGCGCGATGCGTTTAATAGCGGAAAAACAAGACCTTTAGAATGGAGAATTAGACAAATGAAGCAAGCGATATGTATGCTAGAGGAAACGTCTTCTGATATCGTAGCGGCGCTCGCTTCGGATTTGCGTAGAGTATGTTCACGAAAAAACCATCAATGATATATCTCATTTATATATATTATACATACGCGCACGCGCGCGTGTGTGTATGTGTGTATGTATGTGTAATATAAAATAATATATATTAAATAATATATATTATTATTTAATATATATTATATTTAATATATCTAAATATATATCTAATATATATTTTATATATTATTATTTAATATATAATAATAATAATGTATATTATTTAATATATAAAATAGCATAAATAGATGAAACTAATATCATCATAATATCGTTATAATTTGTAAGAAAATAATACTTTCATTAAAAAAGAATTATACTAAATATAGTTATTAAAAATAAAAATCGTTCAATAAATTTATCTTCGTTTAGAAACTGTAAGAATATTGGAATTGTTTTTTACTAGTTTCATTTATTTATGCTATTTTATATATTAAATGATATATATTATCTAATTTAATCTTTGATTTTTTAGAGCAAACATGAAACATATATAGTAGATATCGATTATACAATACAAGAAATTAATTACATGCTCATGCATATTAAAAAATGGTCATCATCAGAGAAGGTAATTTATCAATTGAATAATATGTTTATTTCATGAGTGTGTAAGAAAAATTGTTTAAAATAATTTCAATACAGAATTAATATGATATCATTAATATGATAATTTCAAATCCTATAGCCATCGAAAGGATTGGCGAACTTTTTCGATAAAGTGGAAATTCGGAAAGATCCCTATGGTGTTGTATTGATTATTGGTGCGTGGAATTATCCTATTCAATTGACTTTGTTACCTATGATAGGTGCCATAGCTGCTGGAAATTGTGTGATATTAAAACCATCTGAAGTAGCATCAGCTACAATGCAATATTTGTGTGATACTCTTCCAAAATATATGGATATGGTATATTAAAAACACATCTTTTTATATATTTATATTCTTGTCCTTGTTTGCTAAAAAGAATAATATAATAATAATATAATAATATATTTGTAATATCTAATTGATTCCTGCAAATAGGAATGTTGCTATATAGTAACTGGAGGAGTTACGGAAACGACAGAATTACTCAAAGAACGCTTTGATTATATCTTTTACACCGGATCTACCATGGTGGGAAAAATTGTGCGGGAAGCCGCCAACAAATATCTCACGCCTGTTACGTTAGAACTAGGTGGCAAGAGGTAAAATAAATGTTAACAAAAGATTATTAAAATCGGAAATATGTTTTTTATTATATTATTATGCGAAGTCATATTTATTTTTAAATAAACTTTATTAAGTTTTAAATAAACTTAATAAAGTTTTAAATAAACTTTATTATAATGATCCGTAGCCCCGTATATATAGACAACACAGTCGATATTTCGATGGCAGCAAAACGCATTTTGTGGGGCAAATGTATTAATGTTGGTCAAACATGTATTGCGCCCGATTACATTCTGTGCACACCCGAGGTACAAAATAAATTCATCAATGAAGCTAAAAAGATCATAAAAGAATGGTACGGTGAAAATATACAAGATAGCATTGACTTAGCACGTATAATCACAGATAAACATTATCAGTAAGTTTCATGCTCAAGTACTATGTCAATTTGATTGTTTACTAGAGTTTCTTTATCTCAATTTATAATCTCAGTTTTATTCAAAGCTCTAATTCGCTTTATAATTAGTTAAAACACTATTTTGTTATTTATATAGACGACTTGTCAATTTGTTAAATGGTAATGGCCAAATTGCGATGGGCGGTGATGTAAATGCTACAGAGAAATATATTTCGCCCACGATATTAATTGACGTCAAATCAACGGATCCTATTATGCAGGAGGAGATATTTGGACCGATATTACCTATAGTAAATGTTAATAATGCTTATGAAGCGATTAAATTCATCAATAATCGGTAAGTTGATTATATCAAACATAAATAAAAAACACATTCAAAAATGTATAATGCAAAATGAGTAATATCTTCTAAATTATATTATATATTATATTTTACAATTCTGTTGAATTTATAATCATCCGAGAGGGTATACTTTTTATAACTTGACATAAAATTCAATCTCACATATATACATAATTAATCAAAAATTCTACAGTGTGTACAAATTTTATTTGTATACCGAATATAGTGATTCTGACATTCAATTCCCTAATATTCTGATAAAATAACCAAATGGAAGTCTAAAATGCAGTTAGCAGTATAAAAATTTATTTTTGTTGATTTATTCGCTATCAATCGCATCTTTAATTGTTATTTATTTTTATTTCATTTTATTTTATGATTGTTGATAACTTTCAACTCGCGTATTTGCTCTTTTTGTATCTTTTGCTATTGTGCTACACAATAGCACAAAGTAATTGGTTTTTCACATATAGTGAAAGTCCACTCGTACTGTACGTATTTTCCAAGAGCAAAGGCATGCGAGAACTATTTATAGAACAAGTACGTTGTGGAGCCATGTGCATCAACGATACAATGTTGCAATATTGCGGTGAGTTCGGTTTTTGAACAGTTGGAAAATGTTCAAAAATATTCAATGGGTTTTACCTATCTCGGAAAGGAGGGAGCCATCAAAGGAAAACTAATCTATTTTTTGCACGCCATTATTTAAATAACGTTTATTTTCTGCATTCACTACTGCCTATATTTATCTTAGTGGAGTAGATAAAGATGAGGATTAATAAGGATTAAGGAAGATTAATGAGGATTTTTTATTTTTTATAATGATATTTAACATATCATAGCATGTTTAACATAATTGGGAGAATCAAGGTATCACAAGGAAAAAGAAACTAAACTTTCTAATCTTATTAAAAACAGGTGGATAATTTCTGACAGAAAACACAATTATATACTATACGCTATATGCTTTATATTTCTTTAATTTGCTTTAAATATTGATAAAATAAATTTCTGAAAAAGGATTGTCAGTTTGTTTTTGTGATATAAATTAAATTTTTAAAATAATTATGCATAAAAGATAAAAAAAAAGAATACGTGTATGTAAAGTTTTTTATCTTTATTCTTATATTATTTTTATATTATATAAAACTCTCGCACGAAAATATTATTATCATATCATAAATAAAAATACCAATACAGTTTTCTAGATAAATATGTATCCCTATTCTAATGATACACATAATAATATAATATGATATAATATAATATATATTATTATATTATATATATGTCATATATTAAATTATATGACATAATATGACATAATATAACGTATTTATGCGTCATAATATGACGCATAAATTGTAAATCAGTTTTATCGAATTATAAGTTATTCATTGAAACTTTTGTTAATAATTATTAACATTTTTAATGTTAAATCACAATAAGTAAAAATTATATATTTCTGTATGAATATTATAAATGATATGAATAATATAAATTAATATAAATAAATATGATATAATAATAATTTTTAATATGATCATTGTGATCATTTAAAACGAATGATGATACAATAATATGGTTTACGGATATATATGAAATATTTTATGAGAAAAAAGAATATTAATATTTTTCTATTAATTTTCTAACATACAGAGAGAAGCCGTTAGTAATGTATATATTTAGCCAAGATAAGGGGACTATTTCTGTAATTATTGAAAATACATCTAGTGGAGATGTTGTAGTGAATGACACAATACTACATGTAGCAGGTATTTTCTATAAAGGTTACGGTCCATATCACAAGAGGCTTTTTTAATAAATTTTGCATGTTCTCGCTTTTTTTTTTTTTTTTTTTTTTTGCTGTATTATAATTTTATCAGATATTATGCTGCAAAGGATTGTACTAAAACTATTATAAAACTATATAAATATGATTATTTTATTATTTAAGCATGTTTTTATTATATATATATAAATTATAGCATCATTATATATATATGTGTGTGTGTGTATGTATATATATATATATATATATATATATATATATATATATATATATGTATATGTATATATATGTATACGTATATGTATATATATGTATGTATGTATATTATTTTATTATTTTATTATTTTTATAATGTAAGATATCTTAAATAATTTTTTTATTTTTATTATTATATTATAAGTACTTTTACATTATTTATTATATATATATTATATATAATTAAAATACATGATAAAAGTTAAATTAATATATTTCCGTTTAATTAAAAATAAAGTTTTTTAAGAACCACTTTTACATTGTTTCATAATCTATGATTGTATATTATGTTCTCAGTTGAAACTTTACCTTTCGGGGGAGTAGGATATTCCGGTATGGGAGCCTACCATGGAAAATATACATATGAGACATTTACACACAAAAAGGGTTGTTTAATCCGGAATTATAATAAAGTGGCCGAATTTCTGTCCAAGTAAGTAAATTTCTGGCCAAAGCTTTTTTAGCTTTGATAGCTCATTAATAAAAATAATTATAAATTACAAATTGCAGAACAATATAATGATTTACACAAAAATTTTAATTATTGCTTTCTCAATATTTAAATTTCAGATCTCGCTTTCCGCCCTATAGCGATAGTAAACTGAAGTTGCTTTTACACTTGGTGAAGAAAAGGTCTGGCATACCTGGACAAAAATATTTATCGCATCTTTTTATGTTCGGCTTAGGTGTGATTGTTACAGTCATAGTTTATGGTATATTAAAGGTACAAAATACGTAACTTTAAATTATTCGCAACTCGTCATGTTTCATGTAGATTAATATTGTAAATTAAATTTCATATAACTAAATAATAAAAAAATCATACATTGTAGAACTGTTCACTGATCTTATTCATTGAATAAGAAAAAGGCATATATTCATTTAATCAGTGACATAGTTATAGGCAGAAATTACGAAAAAAGAAAATGAAAGATTTTGAGAATGTAGCATGCAGAAAAAAAGTATGAATACTTAATATCAATTTATTATTTATTACTCCTATAATTTGAGAAAAATTGTGTTTTATTATTTTTATCATTTCTAGAAAGATTTTTCTAGATCTATTTCTTTTTCTTCATTGAATAATATGTTAACTAGAACAAGTTAGAAGAATCATTTGAGAGATGTCATTTTTTGTTTTGTTACTTCTTGATTTAAATTAACCAGGATTTGCATCAATTATTGATAATCAATTATCAATAATTATTTGAAAAGAAGAATAGAAAAGAAAAATATACTAAATGTACTATTGCAGGAATATAATGGAAAGCAATAATAAAGGATTGGAAGTAAAGCAACTGTTCAACATCTTAAGGATAAAATGCATTTATACGATGCATTTGTTAAGTTACCGAGCTTCTATACTTATCACAGCATATTTTTCAATTAATATCTCTAACAGTTATGGAATTCAATGAAGAATGTAAACATTCCTGTACAATTTTTGTATACTTTATATATATATATATATATATATATATATATATTGTTTATATCATATAACGCAATTTTTATTGTACGTATATAGTTATATTAGATCTTTTCAAAGATCGAGAAAAGGAAATATATCAAAATAAATATTAAAAATAAATATTATTAAAGATAATTAATGAACATTATATATTTTCATGAATAATCTGTATATATTACCCTGTATTTCTCACTGATTTTACGTTTCCATTATTGTTATAATATGTAATATTATGCGAGAAAGAGAGAGAAGTTAGATTTTATTATTATTTTTTTATATATATTATTCCGAATATATTATATTAAGAATTATCATTTACATTAATTTATTATTTTATATTTTTTTTATTATATTCATTATACTAAAATATGACAGATTGATTTGCTCTCAATCGCTATATGTTTGAGAATTCAAAATCTTTACATCTTGTTATAATTTCATGCAATATATATGAGAATTCATGAGAAACACTAGAGATCATGACAAGGGCATGCGCGTGTTTTGAATCTAGAGATATCCAGTTATCTTGACTCACACGCTGTTAACAGTCGAACGGAAGCGAGCATTGAACACTGTTGTAGAATAAGGAGTTGTGCTGTATTCGTGGAACTTTCATTCCAAGATTTCACATGTGCATTGCATCATCGTCATCTAGAAGTACGAAGTTTTATTCCCCAGCGGATTGATAAACTTGTTGTACAATTATGCGAGTATAACCAAACAAACAAACGAACGAACACCGGCACATTGATTGTCCGTTATCAGCAGCCAACGTGACTCATCAATCACAAGACGTTCGCGTACATCAGTAATTACGTAATATTCTCTAAAAAACTAATTATGTAATATTTTTTCCCCTCTCAGATCTTATCAACATTAGACGCACTTCATACATGCTCAATCGCATGTTAATTCATACCTGATGTAATCTTAGTATCTATCAATTTCCATGCGACAAAAGCACGCGATCTGATTGAACGTGTCAAATGAATATGACCTTCAAAAATTAATTGTTCCTACAATAATTCGATATAACGTCAATGTCAATGTCAATATAACGCTCATTACGCGTATTTGCACATGATAAATAAAATTACTAAGCGATATACTATAATGCATCAAGAAAATTAGGATACGAAATTAGAATGTCCCTCCGAAGATTTTTAGTTTGTTGAACTGATATTGTATAAACAAAAGTTTTCACTGATCACTAAACGAACTATCCTCTAGAGCGTCCATGTATGCGTATATAAAAAAGATATAAATATACTTTTTATTTCATGACATTTTTATACATACATTTTATTTCTATAAGTCTTCAATTTAAGAGAAAATATTTTTCAAAGCGTTTTTCAACTGATCGAAAACTCTAAGGAATAAAGAAATTAAATTTAATGAATCTCAGTGATAAGAGATAATATGTAGATATGATTATGATGAGACTATGTATTATCTTTTTTGGAAGGAATTTTTGTGATAATTTCAATATAAAATTGTGGTAATAGAATGTGACATAATTGAGCACAGAACATCTTGATTAATATTAAGTTACTCAATATTATTTCTTGTACTTTAGAATTACTTATAGAAGCAATGGTGGCCCATACTGTACTCCTGGACTTCACAGTGTCCACCAGCGTAATCGCTGATATGGAAAAACGATCGAGCCTGAAATCGACTATCGCAAATGTGCTGGCAGAATACTTCACTGGTCTCAAACTATTGATAGAATCCAATATCGATGGCAATTTGCTCATTTTGTACACCGGGCCCAGAGGTAGTCTAATTACTGTCAGGGGATACTTGGAGGGCCTGATTACATTAAACATCGAGTATTACAAGCAGGATGATCAGGAGGCACTCTTGACATTTGAGGTATGTATATAATGAATCAATAAAACTATTCTGCTAAGCAATAGAGAGTAATTTTTCTATAATTGTATGGGAACAAACCTTGTGAAAAGCATGACATGTCCTCCCAAGCAAGGTTGCATAATTAAAATTCAGGAATATAAAGATTGTGATAACAAGACAAAAAATGAATCTTGAAAAATTTCCAATCCTACTCAGAGAGAAAGAAAAAGTAACGAATGTGAATTTTATTATTAGCAATTTGTGACGAATGTAACAAACTATTTTTGAATATGTCAGTCTTTATACGATCAAATTGAAGGCTAAATTAAAATTTAATAGGATAGACTACAAAGTATTGGAGGAAAAGGTTCAGGACTTGAAAGACGTAAGGTATTTATTGAATAGAATAGAAAATACTTGTAGATCGAAAACTTAATTCAAATTAGAAGTGATTTTTTATTTTAATAATACAAATTAATTATATATTTCTATTTGATATTGTCTTCGAAAATTCAAATATAAACATAGAACTGCATTTGTTATTAACTATTTGCAAAAAGTGAAAGAAGATAATAAAATTTTTGCAAAAGAAATTAAATTTTATTTGTGTAGAATTTAACAGTGTAACACGAGAAATTCGAATTTTTAAAAAAGAATAAGAATATCGATTAATTTTTTATTTTGCATTATATCACGTCGGCAATCTTTAATTGAAATTTTACGATTTTGCTCTATTTTAATTACTCATCAATTTTATCTTGTATCGTGTGGCATCTCGACTTTCATTATTATTCAATTATCAAATATATATTTAAAAATAAAAAAGAAAGAAGAAATATATTTCGTTCCTTCTTTCCTATATATTTACAAAAACATTTATTGCAAACATATCGAGAATATAAGTAATAAATTATATAAATTTGTTTTGTATTTTTTTTTATTTGAATTTAATTTAGAGTTAATTATACAACTTATATATAAGTATATATAAGTATATATGAGTATATATGACTGTGTATATAAACTGTTATATTATATCAATTGAACAAAACTGATATCGATATCTATCGTTTAGGTAATTTTTTTTTGTTATATGTGAGCATATTTCTCAGTAAAATTAATGAAGATATAAAATTTATTAAAAATTTTGCATAACTATGAAAAATTTTAACGAATACTAGAAATGTGTAAGATTTTTCTATTACTAATTGAATTTGTTTTTTTAATATGAACTGGTAATTATATTTTTAGAAAGGAAAACAAGCATGAGTATAATATATGTTATTGTGTTCTGTTGAATATGTTTAACTAAACTATAATTAATAAATTGATTAATAAAAAATTAATTAATTGATAAAAATTATCTTATCATATTTGAACAAGATAATCATTATATCTCTCTAATGCATAAAATATCAAAATACGAACGTATCCAGAAGGATTTCATTTTTTGGATTTAGATTTAGCGATCGTGCTGGTATGTTTCTATTCACTTTCTGAGTACCACATGTCTATCCAGTCTTGAATCTTTCGTTTTTTTTAATATTTCGTATAGATATGCATTCATAAAGCGGAAGTAGGAAATATGACATAACTGACAGAACGTTGTAGCAGTGGCGATACTTGGAAGCTGATGTTGCCATGGCTTTGAACAGCCAGCGCAGCAAGCGTTTACCGCCAGTAAGACGAGGAACCATATATGACCTCTATCTGACACTATCAGGTAGAATATACTTTTCCTCAATTAGATTTTGTTCCTCGTTTATTTCTCCTAACACAGCTCTACATACTCTAGACTTTTATATCATGAAATATTTGGCATAGAGAGTTACAATCGCTATTGACTGTCACTAATAGATATTTAGGATAGGCCGCTTGCCAGGAATGCTGACTTAATTTTTTTCCTAGCACTGTTACGTTTAGTCCAAACTTTCTATCCAGCACTCAATTTGCTCATATAAAAAGATTTTAACTTGATTTTAATTTTTAAATATATAATATGTATATTTGTATATATATATATATATATATATATATATTTACTTTTATATAAGTATCTTTTCATCTTTTCTAGCCGTGCGAATAAAAGTTCTTAGACGTTGCTTCGTACAAAATGTACAAAATATTTTTGTTAAAGCTTGTTTTAAAAAAGATGCAATACTGAAAAAACAATCAAAAAATTGGAATGAAGATACGGCATGTATTATAAATTATTATCGCGGAATCTAATTATATTTTTCTTTCTCTCTTTTATATAACATGATTTTATTAAAATAAGATGTTTATACACGAAAGAAAACTGAAATACATTAAAATTTTATGTTTAGTTATGTGCTTGATATTTTTACAATGAAATAATATAAGAAGAATAATATTTTCTGACTATTTTCTGACAACAGTTTACTTAATTTATATATTTTCAACATAGATTCTGAAATCATTAAATTCTGAAATTGTTGAACTCTTAAATTTATATATCTTCATACAGAACGCCGCTTTTAGTCGTACGGCTCAATAATACGATTATACACGCATACACATGTATACACGCACACGCATAAACAAAACCACTCTTATCATAATCCGCGTTTTATATATTACTTGGTACATGTCATGGACGAAAATAAGTCCTGCGCCCTGCGTCATGGCTTGCCAGATCTTGACACCTTTTTTTAGCTTCCTTAACAACAAGGAGTGTAGCGATTCCATTTTACAACTGTCTTTATTCTGTTCATTCATTCGGCTTGATAATGATGATGATAATGGTGATGATGGTTATGCTGATGACGATGATGATAATGATGATGTTAATGATTATAATGATGATGATAATCACAATGATGATGACGATGATGATGGCCAATCATGATAGTTGGCCAAAAAATTGGAAGTGGCATTACAGACAGCAGCAACCGCTACACGGTCGCACMCCCTTMCCCCGATTAAACGCGGTGGACCCTTTGAGAGATACTATCCTACCGCCGGTGAGTTTTTATTTATAATTATGTTTACGGACCAGCTAACGGCCACTCTTACGAGGGGATTGCTTGTACTTAAGGAGCTCGATCAAATTGGAAAACTAATATTATACATCGATTCGTAAATATTTGTATTATAAATGTCCTCATGCCTTTTTCTCTTATATAAAATACGATTTTTTATGAAATAAGTTTTTATCGAATAAGGAGTATTTTAAAATGTTATGATCAAGGCGTTTAAGATCAAAAGTCATCAAACCACAGATTTGCAAAATTCAAATCCAAAATGTTTATAGTAATTGAGTGAAATTTCGGCTTGATGATTTCTGATTCTAGACCTCTTTCTCGTTAGAAATACGCACACAAAGATCCGTGCTCAGACCAATTCAATCCGTTGCCTTGAGGACACCGTTCTTGCATGAGGAACTGTTTAGTTATTAATAGTATCTTTTAGTATCTTCTTCTTATCATCATTTTTCATCTGATTATGCTAACGTTCCCATGCGTGTTATCAGCTTTGCCTTGTAATATACCTGTTTTCTATTTTTCGCAATGTTTTTCATTGAAGCATGTTTCAAGTTAACATTATTGACAGATGTAGAAGATGTAAGTAACACTGTTAATGAATATTACTCTCATTTAAGATGAACGATTGCTCGAGTATGACATCGATAAGCTCGTGTTTGAAGCCAGATCGCCCTATCAGAAGGTACAAATCGTGCATTCCAAGTCGCTAGGCAATCTACTGGTACTCGATGAATTACAAAGTAAGCACATTGCATGTTATATGCATATTATTATAATGCAGATTGCATTATAATTTTGTATGTCATTTTTACAACTTATTAGAAATCCTTCCGTAGATATGTCCGAAGCAGATCTCATATACACAGAGACATTGATGCAGCGTGGCAAAGAAGATTACACTGGCAAGGAGATAGTGATACTTGGCGGTGGCGATGGCGGCCTATTGTGGGAACTGCTGAAAGAAAAACCAAAATTTATTACAATGCTAGAAGTATGTTAATCTTCCTCATAACTATAAACTGCCACATTGATAATAAATATATCCTTATCTTTTTACAGATTGATGATATTGTCATGAAAGCATGCAGTCAGCATATGCGGAGTATATGTGGTGATTGTCTGGACAAGAAAAAGGGTGATAATTATGAGGTAACTTTTCTTTCTCAAATTCTTCTATCTTAATCTTATATGTTAAGCCTTTAATTTGATTTAATTTGATTTAATTATAATTAATATTTTATATTTTTGATATTTCTCTTTTCCATTCTTCGCTATATAAACTCAATTATTTCTAAACATTATGTTGCACTTATATCTATATCAATTATTTATATTAATGTTTATATTAAATTTAATTTAATTAATTAAATATAATATATTTATATTAATTACTATATATTATACTATATATTACTATTATTAATTACTATTTATTACTATATATTGGAGATGGACATAAAATTGCAAAAAATTAAAGTTTTCAAATTAATTTTTTTTTTTCATGTTTTCTCGAAATTTTGAGTTCACGGGAATATCAATATGTTACAGATCATAGTTGGTGATTGCGTAAAAGCATTGACACACATGATCGAAGAAGGCCGTCAATTCGACTATGTTTTCGGTGATTTGACAGATATCCCTATCAGTACAACACCCCATGGTGATGCCTGGGATTTTATTAGACTAATTCTCAATTCATCGATGAAGGTATTGAAGTCTACTGGAAAATATATGACGCATGTAAGTATTTTGAATCAAAGTGAATTTTGATATCATCAATAAAACTATGTACAAAAATATTAAAAAATGAATGAAAGTCAGATATTGAACATTTTATGTAAAATAAATAAATCCTATACAAACTACTTCGTCACTATTAAACGTTGTTTTTCAAATCATAGGGAAATGGTGCGTCATGTCCGGAATCGTTGAAGATGTACGAAGAGGTCCTGTCGCAACTATGTATACCAGTTTCATTCACGAAGGCTCGTGCCTTCGTTCCGTCTTTCTTTGAAGACTGGATTTTTTATCAAGTCTCATTGAAATGATGGAGTAAAGGATCTTCGGGCAGAATTCGGAGGACCATACCAGAGCGGCCTCCTCACAATACGTTGCCCCTTTTATGACGTAAACTGCTTCCTAGTTTAATCTTATTAATTAATGAAAATTAGTTCCTGAGCGAAGCGAATCAAACGATTAAGAATTTTTTTTCAGTAATATGATTTACTTTTTTTGGAGAAATTTGTGATGAAGAAATTAATATTGCAAAATTTATATCTTCTTTTACAATTTTAATTGTTATGGAGGCAATAATTAGCTTTTATTGTTAATTCTTTACAAATAATGTTTACATATAATTTTATTGTATTTATTAATATTAATGTAATTTATTATTTTATTAGTCATTTTAATATCGAAAGGATGATCGTAAGAATATATGCGAAAAATGGCAAGCAGATTTACTGTTGATTTTTATTGTAGCTATAATTTTAAATTAATGTTTCTTTTTTAATTTTTCCAATTTAATTTTTCAAAATATAAGATCATGCTTGTTGACATTTTTCAACGATTTCAACATTTTTCACGATAAAACAAAGTCTTTTAACACTCGAATGATTAATAATTGTATAAAATATAATTCACATATTTATAATCGTTTTCTTTTATCTTAATTTTATTTTAGTAAACAAATTAACAGCAGCGCATTTCATTGTTAAATATTTTTTAAATAATTTAAATAATCTTTTATAAAACATTTCCTCACGCCGTGAATTTATCCGCGATAGCTCATGTATTGAGATATGTATATTGAGATACGTATGCGATGCGTATAGATATGCATATACATGAATATGTTTTATATTTTAAGGCTCAATGTAAGATGAAGTTTCGTCAGGATAAATTATTTTTCTAGCAAATGTTTTTTCCTTTTGATTTGAACGATCGATAAAACATGAATGAACACTCGATTAACCCTGAACAGTATAAAACATTTTTAATATCAATATAGTAAATTTGTATTGCTGTAATAAAACTTCCGTATTCTCTAACAAATTTATCGTATTAACAAAAGACAATTCTTATATATTTGAATTATTAGAGTTTGATAATCATTTTATAAAATTGTTACTTTAATATTAAAGTTTTTAATACTGACTAATATGTTACGTATAATTGTACAGTTTAGGGTTAAATGGATAAAAGGAATAAATACTATATGGTCATATAAAAGAATGAATTAATTAAAATATAAGGATGAATATCTTCATCCTTATCGCCTTCTAATCTTTGATGCAATTTTAATAATATTCATTTATTAAATACCATATATATTTTCTTGTAATATATTAAAGATTATATCAAAACATATCTTAACATATTTGTTTAACACATAAATAGCGACAAGATGTGATAAGATAATCTTCTGTTAAACATGAATGTGATTATTAAGTGATTTTTGTTATATCCTCGAAACAATATATTTGAGGATTTAATTAGTTGTGAAATTGACAACTAACTATGCATACGCACAATCTAGTTACGTAAGTTGGGAAATAATTAGAATCGCGATGACAATGGATTAAATTGTTCAATTATTCATGTAATATAATCACAAATTTTATTCTTAAAAAAGACCGCTTCAAGAAATTCACTCAATATTATCCATTTATTCGCTGTTGATATTCACATCCATCAACATTGTCAACAACATAGCACAACAGGCTGCATATAAACTGACAACTTACGATAAATACGCGATTACCTTTTTCAGTAGGATAAACAGTCTTATGAATTGTATTATTTGAAATTTTAAGCAATATTTCTCGAAAGGGCACTATAAAGCCGATTTATTCGATATTTTAAGAACGACAAAATGTATGAACAAGGAATACCACAATGAACATTGTCACAGAGATGCTAAAATTTGTCAATGTGCACAATAAACTTTTCTTCTTCTTTACTTTTTTTATTTGTTATTCAAGTATCGTGTCCTCTCTTGCATTTCCTTTCGATCACATAAAAAACCATAACACAAAGACATCATTTCAAATTACTTTACGATCATTTATAATCATATAAATTAAAAATATCTGACAATGTAATTCTAAGATAGATCAGCCTTTTCAGTTTGCTTTCCATCGCTCTGGAAACTTTGGCCCCAATCGAAACTGATCGACAAGTAGGACTATAACTCATTACAAAGCTTAGCCTTGGATATCTCGGAGAATTGTCCAATTTCGTGAATCGCAGGCTCTATTTCGGTCTCTGCGAGAATCTGCCGCAACCAATGCTGTACTTGTATTGGATGTTCATAGCTTTTCTCCCGTTCTTTCGGATATGTAATTGGTTCCGAATTATCCTGATCTGATACTGGCTCATCGAATTCTCGCAAATTACTTTCCATCGTTTCATTATTCAATCCATCCAGCACGTAAGATTCTGTGGTTTTGCGAGACATCTTGAACGATTGTTGTATGTCTCGTGGGTACGCCTTGTCAAAGGCATGCAATCCGTCCAAAGATACGTGTGTTAGACCGAGTTTGCGTTTTATGATAAGAAGTGGTGAACATTTCGACATGGACAAAGTGTCCTTAAGATTCACGAATCCATCTTCTTTCACATCCCACGAGTCTGCTAAGTGATTCTCAGTGGAGAATGTGGGTGGTAAGCTTGAGACACGTAGAGTTCTGTAGTCGGATATAAAGTCTTTGTAACGTGGAAGGCATGGTTGAACCTTGTTTCCATGACGCGTAATTGATTTATCGAAACTGACATGATCCTCATTTGCATTTTGATAGTCTACAACTTTATACGGTTCTATGTCTTTCACTGTGATGCTGTTCGATCCGCGTGTCTCAATGTTGCCGAAACGACGTATTTGTTTCTCCAACTCCGTTCTATCATCCAAAACTGCTATCGATGACGGCAAGAAGTCCGGAGATGTTTCTACCAGTGATAATTGCTGTCTGTGAATAGCTTCAGTCTGACGTAGCAACTGTTTCTCTCTACATCGTAGAACTTTTGCTAATTCATCAAAACAACTCCTGATCTCTGCCTCAATCTGCAATTCATATTTCTTTTTTATGATTTTGTAATTAATAAAATTATTTCACGATAGCATCATAATAGGTATTCTCATGTAATTTGTGTTACTCTTAATTAAAATTGATAAGGACATTAAAATAAACAAATTCATAATTTTGACTTTGAAACAGATGTTATATTTATTGATATTTGACATTTTGCATATGTAATTCCATAATTTATACGATAGAAATGTCATATGCTTTACATATATATGAAACTAGAATATATAACATGCATATTTTTATATTAATAAAAAACACAAAGAAATATATATAAATTAAATGCAATTTATCTATGTATATACATGCATGAAACATACTGAAGTAGCTATTTTATAACAAATATACCTGTGCAGATCTTCCCTCTAAAAATTTTCGTTTATCAGCTATCAATCTTATTCTTGATCGACTATCTTCGCTATCCTCTGAATGACTTTGCTTGCTTATCATCTTAGCTTCTATGTAAATTCAATATTTATATATTATAATATTTTAGTATCTATTAATATAAATCTAATAATGTTCCCTGGCTATTATTGGAGACATACTTAGCGCGATTTGATTAATTACACATGCTTTTTTTGTGAAATAGTGAAGAAAATTACATTAAATTAGTAAAATAACTATCTATCTATATATATTCTTGCAGTATCCTAATGAGCAGTATCATAAGAATAGGTACTTTGCAAAATTAATAAATAACAATTGAACTAATATACAATTTCGATATGTATACTATCGAGCATATGCAAATACTTGTCAACGCTTGCGATAATAATACGAACATCAATGATTAATAATGAGGCTTGAGGTCATCATAAACATTGAAGTATGTATACATAAATACAAAACCTAACGCACAAGTACTTGAATATCGGTATTTCGTATTAACCATGGATATATAAAATGAAATAAGATCTAAGACTGAGGTAAGGTAAAATAAAAACAAAAAAAGGCTGAGACTGCGAAACAGCAATTTGTCAATAGTGATTCATTTCGTCATTATGTAATGCATCAAAATTCGATGCGGCTTGCATACATTTGTAAAAACGATTTATACGACTATCCACTCTTTGCCACAAAAAGCATTTAGTGTTATATAAGAAAATATGTATTATGCGCGATATATCAAAAAAAAAAAAAGAGAGAGGAGAGAAAGGAAGAAAACATATCATAAAAATTATTCTAGATTTATACTGTAATAAATATTCATGGCAATAAAATCGATATTTGCCAATAAAGATACACATACAGCATATATTTCGTTGATATAAATTTTTCTCGACACTTTTATTTCAGACGTTCCACCTTTTCTAACTACAAGCTCAATATAAACACCTCTTAAAAACACTCTCTCGCGTGCATTGCGCGACGCAAGACGTATGCATTGCAGACAATGCGCACTCTCGCAAACGTCACATATCCAAGTAGCGGGATAGTGGGGCAACAGATGTCACTATTCTTACTTCGGTCGGTAAGGGCCGTAAGTTTTTCATACGGGTGTGGAACGCAGGAGCGCAGTGGAGTGGGGGGAGAATGCGCGATACAAGAAAGCGTGCGGCAGTCTCGCACGGCTCGTCTTGTGGCGAATGTGAGGCATGGCGAGTTGATTGGGGCGCGACCGTGGAAGAGCGCGTTTCCGCAAACAGAGGGTGAGGAAAGGATTGCGCTCACGCTCGCGATAGAATATAAGAGAACTCGCGCGGCAGAAAAGCGAACAGAAATTCCATTGCAAGCACAGGGAGACGGACGTCGTGAGAAAGAGACGGAAAGAGAAAGGGAGAGAAAGAGAAAGAGAAAGAAAGAGAGAGAGAGAGAAAGAGAGCGAGCGCGAGAGAGAGAGAGAGAGAGAAAGAGAGAGAGAGGGAGAGAGAGATAGAGAGAGAAAGAGAGAAATCGAACGATCGTGAATCGCGGGACGAATCTTGCGAAAGTACTCTGTCTCTTTCCTTCCCATTTGTTTATCTATCGATTGTCCTCGTGTATCAGGAGGTGCCGGTGGCTTACCGGACGCCCGGTGGCGTACGCTCCAATAGGAAGTGGCCTTGCCCACGCGAATATAATACACCGGCTCGGTACGCGACCGAGGTATTCGTCAACGTTTCGTTCGTTTTGACAACTTCGAGCCTGAAAGCCAGAATCTGGAACAGCAAGCACGACACGCGCGTTACTTACACGAGACCGTAAAATCGGCAGGAAGTGCAACACTAGCGGTTCGCCAGGTATGTACGGCCTGTGCTTGCTTTACGCGTGCATTTTTTACATTCTCCTACGTGTACGTGAATGAAACGAATCGGAACCCGCCTGATGCATTCGCGTGTTGGTGCGTGCGCGCGCGCACGCGCGCTCTCGCGCGGGTGTAAATCGGAAATCATTCAGAAAGCACTCCGAGCGTACTTCCTTACGTCCGCTTAGACGCATAAGATCGAAAGGGTCGATGTTTTTGCACGCATCCGGATTTTGTTGTGCCATTCATGACTGGTGTAACGACCTTTCCCTCTTTCCCTCTTCCCTTCTTTCCTTCTTTCCTTCTTTCCTTCTTTCCTTCTTTCCTTCTTTCCTTTCCTTTTTTTAAATGATTAACAGTCTCCTGTTGCATTCTTGTTTTTAATATAGTTATAAGCGATATGCAAATACGCAAACAATATTAATTCGCCGTGCAGCTGTCTGTCGCCGTGCATGTTCTCTATTCTATTTTTCTGATTGCCATTGAGTTGTATAATCGATTACTATCATTAAAACGATATCCCGATACGTTTTTCGATCATTTGTAAATAAAATGCAAGATTAAGTGTACTTTGATTGATTAATGCATGCTCCGTATTCTTAAAAAGAAGTAACGGAGAAAATAAACAATATTTCTTGCTGATCGTTGAAATCTGTCAGGATTTTATAAAATTGATTATAAGATTTAGCGCAGGATTGATTTATATTGTCAATACAAAGTTGCTAGCGATTCAAGATGTGACAAGATGTGATTAAATATCTTTTATCTACTTTTGCTAATATATCTCTTCTGATTTTAAAGAGCTCAGAATCTCGAGATTAAATCAGATTAAATCAGACATAAATCTTCAGCGTACATATGCTCCTAGCGTATACATATACCTCCCGTTTTGAAAATACAAAAAAAGAAGGAAGGAACAGAAAAGACCCTTTCGCTTTTACATAAATTCATTTTGTTTATCCTGTTTTTACTGTTACGTAAATTGGGTGCTTAAATTAATTCGATGTCTTTAATTTCGATCATCGATAATCGGATCAGAAACAAAACACATCCCTTTTGTAAGGGGATCAAGAAATTAGTCAAAAAGCAGCATACACGAAATCATGAAAAAGAACTATTTTGAAAATTAAAACTATCTTTTACAGAGTTTAAATTTTACAACAGACAGCAGACAGCGAATTTACGACCTGACGAACTGTTGGAATCGCGACATATTATCATGAAATATCGACATTGTTATAATTTATAAATGCATGTAACATAATAACTTTATAACTTTAAATAAGTAACTTTATAATTCTTGCACTTTCCTCGTGAAATATAATAACACATGAGAAGTGATATGATACGGAACCGATACGAAATTTCAAAACATTATTTTGCGCCTGCATTGTCACTTGTTTGCTAAAGTTAAAAAAAGAAAGATTGCCAATAGTTTTAATACATAATTACATTCAGCTAATACATAATATTACATAAAATTAATTTTATGTATTATCCGAGGAATACATTTGCGTATTTTTATATGTTCAATGTGGATTCGATAACGTTATAAAATACTGAAGAATAAATTGTTCAGTAATTAATAATTTCCACGTAATTGTCCGCATAAATTGTGTCATTTGAAGTAAAAATTAGCGAGTTAGTCATAATATAAGTTTTTCTTTCAATGCTATCGCTGATAACATTGAAAAAATCATTATCACCAGTACGTTATATTTTGAATTTCATAGCTGTTTTACGTTTTACGTGCGGCGTAATGTTCAGCAACCGTTCATGCGATTTATATCAATCCAATCAAGTTTGTTTATCAACTTATCGATTTCAAATCTTCGATCCTATAATAATTAATTCTATGATAATCTCTACAATCTCTCCAGTTTTCCATCACGCGTTACGGCTAAGAAGAAAAAGAGAAAAATATATAAAAGAAAGGAAGAGAGGGAGGGAGAGAGAGAGAGAGAGAGAGAGAGAGAGAGAGAGAGAGAGAGAAGGAAAACGAGAAAGAAAGAGAAAAATCAAGCGGAACTTTTCAAACTTGAATGATAAAACGAAATGCGCACAAGACATAATGTATGTTGTGCGCATCGATCGGTGTATCGCGTGAGATCAAACGTCGAACTCGGATTGGTGCGCTCGTGGCTCACGCATACACTGCCACACGTCCGTATGTGTGTATGCGGTCGCGCGTTTCGCGAACGCCAGGAAACCGGTACGTCGCTTTTAGCGAATTACGTTTAACTATTCAAGTACGATTTACAAAATATTTTTTATCCACGCGCTCTTGCCCTCGCGCGAACGTGCGAACGCGCAAAACAATCGAATATGGAAACAATGATTGAATAATTGAATAATTATTGAGAAAATGATTCATAAAATGAGGAAATTTATTATTATTTGCATTTATTTGAATACCAAATAGCTTGGAAAATAAACAGACAGTTCACAAGTTCATTTCATTTGAATATGAAAACAATATTTATGCGAGATTTTTCTTTACTTCATTAAAATACAGCATTACAAACACGCGGAATAGACTTATTATATTATTTATCGATTTTTGAAATATTGAGTTTTACTTAACGGCCTTTATTATTCTTGAAGCTTCTTTCTCTTTTTTTTCTCTCTTTCTCTTCTCTGTTGTAATTATTCCAATTGCCATTGCGTATTTGCGTTTAAAGAAAATTTTCTCAGACTGCTTGCTATCTCTCCATTTCTTTCTTATTTTCTGTACTTTAACGTTTTGAAATCCCATATTGATTCGTATATCCTCGCAAGCCAATGTGCAATCTTTCGTTCATTTCGCATCTGTTTCAGACACATTCAAAATCTGATCGACCTAATATCAAACGGCATCAAAGATGAATAAGGTGGACTATATGGAGGTGACTCTTCCAAACTATTCGTACATCTTTAATTTCGAGGAGACATTTAGTCATCACGAGACTAAGATATGGATGATGAAGAACTGGACGAATGGCTTCTATTGTTGCGGACTGTACATGATCCTGATATTTGGCGGTCAACATCTCATGGCCAGCAGGCCGAGATTCGAACTCAGGGGTATATTGTGTATTTGGAACACATTACTGGCTACCTTCTCCATCATTGGTTTTGCCAGAACTGCGCCCGAATTAATCCACGTTCTCAGGCATCACGGTTTACACCATAGCATTTGTATACCAAGGTCAGCACGTTTCATTAAATGTTCAACCGGTTTCTGATATTGACGGTTTCTTAAATTTGCCTTTACTATACCTTTTTTTCATAATATATTGAGCATATTATTAACATAGCATATAATGTATACTAGTATACCAGTGTACAATGCAGCATACAAATACGGATAAATATTTAGCTCGAGTCATGCGGAACATATATTTGAATTTTAATAAGCAAAAAAGAGAAATATCGCGTCGCCTCAATATGAAGCCCATATAGGTAAAATATTTACACACACGTACTCACACTTAATCGCCCTACTTTTTGATGTATAAATTTCCGTTGAACAAGTGAAAAAGTAAATAAAATTTTGAATAATTTTTCTCATTATCTCGAAAAAAATATCAGCGCAAGAAAGATGTCCATTCGCATATTATTTACGGATATCTCTATCAAATACAATAAATTAAACTGAAAAAACGTACATGTAAAATTAAAAGTTGAATGTTATATGGAATAACATTACATAAATAAAATTCGAACAAAAGATTATTAAATGCATGATATATACAATGCGTGTATACAACTATTTATAATATTCCAATAAATATATATGGTTACATCTTTCCGTGATTGTATCATCATTAACAAATTTCAATTTATTTATCGTATTAATTCCAGTGAATATTTTCAATATATATCGAGAAATATTTTCGAATAATATTATTTTATGAATTCAGATCCATGCATATTGGCATATGCATAAAGTGAAATATGTATTATATTCTGCTAAGCACTGTCGTGCGATAATGAGAACAATACAGGAAAGGAAAGAACGTAATAGAATTTGCTTATGCAGAGATGTCAGCTAATTATGCGATATTAACCTTATATATACATAATTGCGCGCATCACGCGCATTACACGCATCACACGCATCACACGCATCACACGCATCACACGCACGCGCACAAAGAGAGAGAGAGAGAGAGAGAGAGAGAGAGAGAGAGAGAGAGAGAGAGAGAGAGAGAGAGAGAGAGAGAGAGAGAATGAAAATACATATTATATAGTACTATATATAAGTAGAAAGGAATAAATAGTAGAAACGAATAAATTCTATTGCATGATTCTATTGCATCATTAGATATTTCATTGCGGAATTAGATTATTCTTATACGTCTTTCCGTTTAGCAAGAAGTATTATATTTAGCATTGCTTATTGATATTTATTATTTACTGATGCAATCAGTACATGAATTAATACTGTGACTATAATGTTTAACTCGATAACAACAAATAAGCTCACAATAATTAAACGATGCATTAAATGTTCAATTTTGTTGCGTCGCAACAAAATAAACATTATAAACTTTAATAAATTTTATGATGGAATTGTGCTACTGCAATTTTCGATATTGAATACATTATATCGCAGATTGTGACGATCTCACTTTCTTATCACGTTTGAAAGAATTATATCTCCCAAAAAGTGCATCCTGTGCTTCATCATGTCCCACATCAAGATGATGTGAGAACTTATCTGGAGAATATAATTATCTAAAAATGCGATTATTTTTTTCATTGACTGTTAAATGTTAAATGTTAATCTTTATTTAAAATCACTGTATTTTTTCCTCAGATATGATTCAGTCTCGATAGCTTATTAACTATTTCTTATCTAAGAAGAAGAAGAAACATTTATCGCTATAACTCGATATTTCATATTAAAAAATTGTGATAATATCAGTATGAATGATCAGAATGTTTGAAACAAATTGATATATGGATTTCATTTTCTTTTTCCTTTTTCAAATTTGTGCAAACTTGTTTCAATACTGCGAAGAAATCATTTAACAATAATTATAAAATTATTAAAAATAGTTAAAAAATGAGTGAAAATTTTACCTTTCTATTATGCATGTTACATTAAACATTATATTTTTGTAACGGAATTAATAATGCGGAAATTAAATCAATTTTGGTTTGAAATCATTCTTGCTTTGTAAACGAGAAGATTTAGAAAATAAAAGATTTAGTAAATGAGAAGGTTGAGAAAATACATTTATTTAACGAATAGATAAGTTTGATAACTATTTACTTAATGCACATGTGACTCTGATTGCAGCTTCATCGAGCAGGATTGCGTGTCAGGTTTCTGGACGTGGATGTTCGTGCTGTCAAAGCTGCCTGAACTTGGCGACACAATTTTCGTCGTATTACGCAAGCAGCCACTGATCTTTCTGCACTGGTATCACCATATGACTGTTTTGTTATATTCCTGGTTTTCATACTCGGAATATACTGCATCTGCACGATGGTATGTCGTGATGAATTACTGTGTCCACTCGATCATGTATAGCTACTACGCTCTCAAAGCTATGCGGTACCGGCCGCCCAAAATGATCTCTATGGTGATCACCGCGATGCAGCTTGCCCAGATGGTAATTGGTTGTGCCATCAATATGTCCGCCTATCAAATCTTGGAGAGCGGCCAAGTGGACTGCCACATCACGCGTATGAATATTCGCTTTAGCTTTGCGATGTACTTCAGCTACTTCGTCCTGTTTGCACATTTCTTCCACAAATCGTATCTGGCCAATGGGAAGAAGGCCGACAAGAAGCATTTCGCCAACAGCGCGCCTGATCACATCGACTACAACGATAAGCTCAAAGCCAATTAAAACGAAATACGCGGCACATCGGGACGCCTGGGCATCCCTTTTCTCGACTATCTCTCGTGCTTTTATTTCTGTTTCTCTTTCCCTATTTCTTTTTCACGCCGCTGGTCGACGTAGCCATTCATCCAGGATCTATTATGCTAGGATGCATTCTAATTTAACGGCTTCTAGGATCGGCGCGATTCAACGAACTGCTAAAGAAGCTTTCTCGAACTGTGATGAGAATTTTTAAATTAATGCGTAATTTCTTTCTCTTTTTTAATACTTAAAATTTTATGTTTATTGTTTCATTAAATAAGTTTGTTAATTAGATGTAAGAAATTAACGTTGTGATTCCTAGTTGAGAATTTTGAAATATGATTTTTATTACAAGTTCTTATGTTATTAATAATGATCGATTATATTCAGTTAATAATTTATTATATATATTTTTACTAAAAAGATCTATGCAGATTCTTAAAAATATAGATTCGACTGTGCATGCCTTGAATTCCAGAACACGGAATTGTTCGTTCATTAGAATATCGAGATTTGCATAGAGCCTAAACCACACAGGATAAATCTGTAGGTGATATATCTGATATTCTATGATCTAAATTAATTTTAGGATTCGTATATATATGTATAGAATTCATACATCGTAGGAATAATAAAATTTAAAGTTTATAGATCCCAGAAAAGAATCAAATTTTTTAAAATTCCTTAGATTCTAGAAGCCGTAAAAATCCTAGAAGTTATAGATCTTGGGTGCGACGTTTCTCAGGATCCTTATATCTTAGGGTTCACCAGATAGGACTTCTAGAATACATATGCAGAAACTGCATATAGAATCGCGAGTTCGTAGATTCCAAAACAATTAAGATATATATTTCTTCTCAGGATTCTTATGTCGTAAGACTATAGGACCGAATAAAAAACAATGAATTCATACATCTTCGCGTGTATAGAACCTAGAATTTATATTATACGGGATCTTTAGATTCTGCGATCCGTCGATCCTAGCGTCTACATTTTCTCAGGATCCTAGGATGTGGGATATATAGATTCTAATCAAAGATCCAATTAGCCAATTAGCGTCCGCCTATGCACGAAAGGCATCTTGAAGAGGAGGAAGAGGAGGTTCGCGCGCGAGAAGCGGCGATTCTCCTTTTCATTTTTTTATATGTAATTAATAAAGAACTACTTTCACATGAGGATATACTGTGGAAGCGCATGTGTGCGCGCGCGTTCCTCGGATTCGATCAGCTGTTGCACAATTGTTATTATGATTTTGTTACTATCTATATCTTTTGCAATCGAATATTGATATTATTTAATAATAATTTATAAAATGAAATATGTGTAAGCAATTCATTTTCATATCATATATCCTAGGCGACAGATTTCCAGATAATTTATTTTCTATTATCCTCTATTAATCGAAACTACGTTTCAACTATACGTAACTACAACTATAAATGCGCTAAATAAAAGTTTGCGCAATTCGTATTCGTAAACAGGTTTAACTAGCTTCAAAGAGAAGTAAGAAAATAAATTTCAATTATTTCTTTTCTTTTTATATAATTTTAGCAGTTAATTGATTTATAAATTTGCGTGTTTGAAGAAAATTATTGTAGATTCGTAGAATTGATTGAAATTTAGTCGCTTGACAAAGTAAAAGTCTTGACCTAAATAGCGCTTGGAATGTGACATAGTGGCATCCATTTTGATAAATCGAGGTCGGAAAAATTGAAGATACATTTAACAAATATTCCTTACGATTGATCAATTTATTCTACTATTTATTCTATCAGCATGTATTACAATGATCTTATTATTTTATCAAGCTATATCAAAAATTCAAAAATTTTCAATTAGTAAAGCAACTAAATAGAAAGCAACTTAACAATATAAAATATTATTTTGTTTCATTTATTTTAGTTTTACTAAATGAGGATTTCGGAAATATGTTTAATTATATAAGTTCAACACGATATTTTTCTCAAACCGGAAAATATTTTAACTTTTCTTTAGCCATTATTAGCATAAATATTGACATAAAAGATATCTAAAAAGGAATACGCAGATTGTGTTAGAAGAAAATATATAAGACGGTTAATACGCGCGACTATCTGCAGTTTCTAGTTTAACTTAAATATTAAACTAGCTTTAAAGTTAGTTTTAGTTCTTTAGTTCTTTATTGATCATTTTATATCGCATATTCTTTACGTGTTTTGTTGACGAATGGTTTGTATAAAATAATTCATACATAGAATGGCGCAATGGGATGGATTTGCGAAAAATATTAAAAATTGATTTAATACACAATATAATTTGTATACAGGATATCTCAAAATCGATTACGAAAAGAAATAATTTTGAGAACAATTATAAAATATTCCAAAACAAAAATCCTATAAAAATATGAACACTATAATTCTCAAATAAAAAACGATTAAAGCTTATTAATAAGAAATTTTTCGTACTTAAGTAAGTTATATTTTCATGAAAAGAATATTGACAATATGACAATACGAAATTATCATACAAATAAGCATTAATGATTTCGTCAAAAAATTATTTATTTTTACGCAGCACATTTACGCACTGCGTACATATAATTAAATATTAATATGCATAATTTAATATAAATATAATATAAATATGCATAATATAATAAAATTTATAATAATCAGATATGTGCTGCTCGAGTACATATCTATACATATCAACATATCTGAGCAAAATTTCAGCTTCATCGTTATAAACTTTAATCGCTTCACCTTTGCAAATTATTATGGCGTCGACATTTTCATATCAGAATTTTTTAAAAATATTTATTTAAAAAATTTCTAATACACAGAGTAGAACTTCTGACTTCGGAAAAAAATAACGGCAATTTTATCCGATAATATTAGCGGACATTTTTTTCGGTAACACCTGTTCTGCATTTTTCCATAAATTATGAACTGTTTACTATTACATCGTCATTTCTTATGCAATCACTCATCATTTCGTGATCATTCTTGTATTTTAAAATTCTCTTTTGTATGCATGATTGAGTCTCACGTTTTTTAAACGTGATTAATCAGATGTGCAGATAATGTATGTATGATTAACGTTATTGTTATTAAAACAGTATAAATATTGTATTTATGGACGTGTTCAGTCGTTTCTTCTCTTTCTATTATTAAAGCTTAATCTTTTATAAATGTGAGATTTTAATAAAACGAATTGATCTGTCTTATTAATCCTTATCGAACGCGTCAAGTCTGATTGTTAGCAAATTATTGCGTTATCTGATGTTTACATGAGAAATGTCACATTTGATATGAAAATTTTATTACAGAAAAACATATAACATATTTTAACATTTTCCATTCAATTTAAACAGTATTTGAGCTTTAAATGTTTATTTATATATTGTCAATATATGATATTTTTTAAAATGTTCTTTAACACGGAGAATGTTTTTTTCTTGCATAAAAGTTTCACAGAAGTATATCGTTTTTGTTCCCTCAGATAACTTCCGATAAAAATATACTATGCAATTATTGTGTTTACTTTGTGAATCAGGCTATAAGATACCAATTTTCCATTTAATTTATCTTCGTTATCATCGATATTCTTTCATATTCTGAAATTTTATCTTCATGAAAATTATCAATCAGACCATTTAATTAACTATTTCTCGAATAAATTCTAAATAATGGTTTAATGCTGCTAAGTTGTTATGTTTATATGTTATTCTATATAAAATGTAAGAGTATTAGTAGGAGATTTTTATTTTCTAAAAAACAGTTCGCGTCAATTTCAATGATCTGTGCAAAAAAGGATATATAAATAATGATTATTTGTTTCATGTTTATGAATCTGTTATAATTTAATACAGCTTTTAATACAGCTCATCTCTAATTGAATGTCATGTTGATACAATATTATCTTTGACACCGTCTTTATTGAAACATATTATACATATTCAGCAATATTTATTAGTAGCAATATTTATCTTTCCATGATAGAACTAATATTTTTTTTCTTAAATAGAATAAAGTAATATTATTTTTCCATTTCATTTTTTGTAATACATATGCAATCCAATAAGCTAATGTCATATGGAAAGTGATGTTCCCTAAAACTGTAATATTACATTACAATAACGTGGAAGATGACATATCTATTAAAAACTAATAGTATTCTAAGCGAATACAATACAAAACAATTTTATAACAATATTCTAATAAATTTTTACTCTCTTTTAGAATTCATCAAATTCGTATAAGTAATTTGATAATTTTCATGAGAAACTTCAGCAAAGACGATACAGATATAACGCACAAACATAACTGTGACACAACAAATCTGAATGTGCAAATAAGCATAAGATTGGAATAGTAATATTTTTTTTTAAATATCATGAATTTCGATATGCATAATATTCAAATAATGAATAAAGATTCGATATGTATAGACTGCTCAATTTCGTTCTAACTCATTCCTATGCAAAACAAGAGAATCGCGTGATTCGGCAAATAATTGACACGGTAACACAGCATTTTTTAGTATTTCTACCAATGACTACTTATTGCATTGTACAATTATTATAATTTTATAACTAGCTTTTTAAATGATTTTTTTATTAAATAACAATGAATACAATAAACATAAAATTCCTATAAGTTCTGTATAATTCGTAACAACATTTAATGTACAATTTTACAGAACTTGAAAATTTTTTACCGTTTGTGTTATGATATTTATGCGGTAAGTTCATGCATAACTCATATGCACTCATATGCATCATATGATCTTCAAGTGATTGCTATCCACATAATGGATAATGCTATCCATTATCAAACGTTGGTCAATAATCCAATCATGGAGATAATTATACGCATATATCAATTTTTATTTCTGAAAAAAAATTGAAAAAAAAATTATTGCATCATTTATCATTCCTAACGAACAATGTTCACACTGTCATAATTAATTATCCAAGAAATAAATTTTGAAGGCTACTTCATTAATTAACAGATCATTAATAAAATGTTTTATTTACGTTTAAAGAATCGCAATTAAAGTAATATCAAATTTTTTATTTATTTTATTAAAAATTGACATAATATAATAAATTAATTAATATTATTAAATATTTATGAATAGTCTTATTGATACTTCGAAAAGAGGCTCAAAAAAAGATTAAGAGTTTATGGTAATTTTTAAAATTCAATAGATAATTATATCTTTTTATATCTCTTTTTATATTTCTTTAATATATAATTTAATTAACTTTCTATACACAATTTTTTAAATCAATATTTCAAAAATATTTTAAATTTTTAAAAGATTAAAAAAATTCTATATCATTTTATAGTTGAGCAAATTACCTTTTTATCTTGTCCCCAATCTTCAGAAATGTATGTCAATAGGTCTGTTAAGCCTTCGAACTCTGTCCTACTTTGAGGTGGTTCATTTTTAGGTATCTTTGGTAGGAGGGAACCCATTTTGAATCTAAATTCTTTTGCATCAGTGGCTCCAGATATTTTCCAGATTCCATAGAAAAGTACGCTACATCCTGCAACAGCATAGAGTGAGCCCCAACCAAGGGCTCGGATCGCTAATGAAGCCCCAGTTTCATTGACTCCTTTAACACCAACAAATCCTTCCCCGAAATACTTCGGATCTTGCTTCCTAGCTGTTGCTACTGCCCTGCTAAATCCAGCAAGAGCAGAAATACTTGCGACAGTGCTTAAAAATACTGCGGCTACAAATATCAATAATATTAACTTATTAAATAATATAAACATCGCATGGAAAGATTGAGGAAGAATAATAAAATAATAAAATCAAATTGCACGCCAATGGAGGATTAAAAATAAGCATATAATTAAGAATTATAAATAACAATAATTATTAGCTACAAAAATTGAATTTTCCGATTATAAAAAAGCATAATTCATTTAACAATTTAAAGAATTTACTAGTGAAATTTGTTTTTTATTCATTATGCATCATATATATCGCACAATCAGTGAAATCTGAAATTAGAGTCAAGTTAAATCGCGATGTGTCGCGATTAGTAACAATATCATGCGCGTGTGTCGCAGCGCGTGACAAGTGGTGTTTTTGCTTTCACCGCGATAGTGAGGTTAACTTACGGCGGACAACGCGGAAACGTGCGAAAACGAACGTTCCTCGATGTGCGCGATTTTGGAATTAGATTTACCATAAATTCTCTCCTTTCGCTTCGCGGATCCGACGATGGGCGTTTCCGCGATATCCTCAGCCTGTGCCATCGCATGCAACAAGACTTCAGTCAATAGAATCCGCCATTTTTGAAGTATCTAAGTTTCTCGCTGCAACACGTTGTACTACTCATCAGCGCACTACGTCAAAACCAATCGTCGAAAGGGCGCCCGAACCTTTTTTTAGCGCGTATTCAACCGGAGAAAAAGTCACGAAGGAAGTGCGACGTGCCTGAATAGCTTAAAGTACCGTAGACTCATTGCAATTTTATCATCAAATAAAAATGGAAGGTAATCGTCCTGTTGTGTTTAGTTTCTTATCCATTTATTCTGGTATCCTGATGAGATTGCGTTCCGTTGTTGATTGCCAATAGTTTTGACACGCATCTTTCTATTATACCAATTTGATGAATCGAAAGAATAGGATGAATTTGCCGATATTAAGAATAACTAATAAAATTTATTGGGCTTCTTTTTTAGAAGCCAAATGTCCGTACAAATCTTTCATCTCAGGATATGTGTTACAGGTGAAATGAAGCATGATATCGACCAGCTTGTTGATGATTTGAAATGCGCCATGAAGCTAGAAGTCTCGAGAGATGAAAATTCTACTAATATCGTCCACATATTGGATTCTGTAATAAATATCACAAAAACTTCAATCGGAGGTAAGAAGCTATCATGTGAACGAATTGAGTTATATATATAAAATTTGAAATCTAAACATCATTTGATGTTCTGTAGCTTCTTTCTATTATTTGTTATAATTATTTAATTTCAAACAATACTGTCGGAAACTATCATTAAAGATCTATGATTTTAGAGACCAGTGAATTAGTTATTGATGAAGTCTTTCTGCTACTACTTGGACATAAATCTAAGGAGATTGTAGTCAAAACAGCAAAAGCCATTGCAGAAATTGCAAAGACTGAAAGAGGAAGGCAAAAATGTACTAGTTTAGTATTGGTACAGGCATTGATCTGTTTACTTAAGGAAAAGGACATTGACACAATGACACAAGCCTCCAGAGCTTTAGGAAACATTTGCTACGAAAATGGTTTTTGCAATAATTATTTATGATATAAGAAAATCTTTTTTTTAGATATAACTATTTAGTATTTTTAAAATATATTGTTTTTACATATACTTTTTACTTTATACTTTTATTTATATAATTAAATATTTTATGTAGTTCTTTTGTACATTAAATTTTAAAGTATTATATATTAACTTTATTATTATTAAAAGAAGTTAAGAGAAAAAATATTAATTTTACAGAAAATGGCAAGAAATTGGTGAAGGAAGAGGATGGTTTAAAAGTAATTTTAAGGGTATTGAAGGAAAGCGTTGCATTAAAAAAGTCCGAGGGTGCTGGTTTTTTACGGAATGTAGCTGCTGGATTTTTATTAAACTTCCTGGTAGATCAGGAAACATTGCACATAAAGGTAAGAAATTCTTTCATGAATATATCGTACAGGAAGACTAATTAGTGGTTTAAGATATGTATATGACAAAAATTTTAATGTTAAAATTTAAGATATTACAATATCAAAAATTGCGCGATGATCATTAGGTATTTTATTAGGCATTCGAGGAAGATGTTGTACCAATCATTTGCAGCGTTTTGGAAGAAGATGGTACCAGTGGCGGTGAAGCAACCATGCATGCATTACTCATTCTTGGTATATTGAATGATACAAACATCACATTCATTGATGAGAAATTAATAAGGGTTTTAGTTGATATACTTGCTAATGATGCTTCTTCTGAACTTTCTGAAATGTGTTTGGAACTTTTACATAGCCAAACGTCAAGTGGTAAGTTAATGATTATTTGATTGATTAATAAAATTATTGCTTAAACTAATAAAAATTATTTAGAACAAATTAATCTGAATTATGACAATAAAAATTAAAAAATATCTCTATTAAACTTAACTCACAAAATCGAATTTAAACAGATTTAATTCCTAGATATATATTGAATTGAAGTAAATAATTCTTCAAAACAATAACGTGATCTCATTTTCAGAAAATGCAAAACTGCTGCTGGCTAAAACAGGAGTATGCGAATTGCTTCTGTCATTATTAGAAAAGCATAGTCCAGGCTGCAAGGATGAAGAGACAAGGTCCATTCTAAAAATTGCTTGCAATCTAATCGTTTTGATCTTAACCGGAGGTGAATATATGAAGATCAAAGGAAATTCAGAAATTTGAGTTTATCAAGTTGTAATAAATATATTATCCTTTGCTTAGATGACAGTATGAACTTGCTTTACGATGATAGTAAGAATCCTGTCTATAAAAAATTAGTCGAATGGTTGGAGAGCCCAGATGACGATTTGCAGATTACTGCGGTTTTAGCTATGGGTAATTTTGCGCGAACTGATACGCATTGTAAGCATATGGTCGAGGAGGGAATTCATCGGAAATTACTGAAACTTTTACAAAAAAAGGACAACAAATCTGGTGATATCAGATGCCAGCATGCTCTATTGAGTGCATTACGCAATCTCGTTATACCGACCGATAACAAATCACTGATACTTGCCGATGGCTTGATCGACGTACTTTATCCAATGTTAGACATTCGTACTTTCCCAATAGTTTACAAATTGTTGGGAACGCTAAGAATAGTCATAGATGGTCAAAGTAAGCGCTTTTAAAAAATATGTAATTAAAATGAATGAATTTAACTTTTAAGAAAAGAGTGAGCGTCTTTTTTATTATATTTATAAAATTAGATTACAATATTTATTATAAACTTGTTAACAAGTATCATGCTATCATGAATCATAAATATTATGAATATTATTAATTGTATTAATATGAGTTGCATATAATAATTATAACTAGATAATTTGTTTTAGGAGAAGCAGCAACGTCTTTAGGACAACGAGAGGATTTGATAAAGCGATTGGTTGAATGGTGTAATATCGAGGAGTATCCCAGTATACAGGGCGAAGCAAATAGATTTATCGCTTGGCTAATAAACAATAGCAGGTGCATCTTTTTCATAATTCTCCTCGAGGTGATTTCCTAAGTTTTATATATTTTTTAGAGACCAGCAGACCGCTTTGTTGATCATTAAATGTGGCGCGGTACAGCACTTAGTAAATATGCTTCTGGCGCAGCACACGTTAGTGCAAAACGAAGCGATTATGGCTCTGACAGTGTTAACGAGGATATGTCAGACAGAATGTGAGGAATTGCTGATCGAGATGAACTTCGGACGCAACTTGTGTAACTTTTTTACAGCACGTACCCACATTGCCGACACTTATATCGTACTGAATGCATTTACACTATTGGATAGTGTTTTACTATCAGGTGCGATCTTGAAAATTTATTCTAGAGAAATGTCAAGCATTAACACAAACGCTGGTGGTATAACGCTGGTATAGAATGTTGAATCAATCTTTTACATGTTTTACATCTATTTCAGAACGATTAAAGAAGCATTTGAGGGATTGCGAGTTATCCGCTCCATTGGAAATGCTTAAAGAATGTGATAATGCAGAAATGCGAACGCGTGCTATCGCGTTACAGGAACAGCTCTTGAGAATGAATGATTGAAAAACCAAATTGTATTGAATGACCAAATCAAATTGATTTACGCGTTCACTTGCGCTGCCATGCCTACCATTGTATTTTCCATCATTCCAAAGAGCTGTGCGAATTTTTTTATGACCAAATCATCAATTTGATCCATGGATCACAAAATGTATTTTATTTATTGAGAAATATATTCTCTATTGATGTATGCATTGCTTTAATCAATTCACCAAGATATACGCAAACATATCTTGAGAACCTCAAATTAATAGCAAAAATTTTCCAACTATTTTCTTATAACTCTTCTAAACGTTTTCTTAATTAATTTCTGTAATCCATAATTGTGTAATTTATATATCTTTTTTGCATATCAATTCCATTGATATATTTGATTTGATATCAGAATATTTATATATAACAGAATATTTCGTCATTTTATACAAAATAAAATAAGAAAGACGAAAATCATAAATTCTTTACAAGTAAATTTACAAATTTATTTATAATTTATGTGTTATTGATTATAAATTTATGCATAATTATGTCAGATTACACATATGCCACCAAGCTGACATCATGAAAGCCAATCTCCAATAGCAGTCCGTATAGTACTATCATATGTCGCTTTCTATACTGTAGCGCGGCGGTCGCACGAGCTGCCACGTAATGTTGTGCGTGCCGTTCCGTCGTTCGTGAATAGCAATTATAATACCGTCTTCTGGAGCTGCGTGGAGATAAGCAGCAACGAGGGCGATGCGCGAGTCTGCATCCATCCGTACCTAATTTCAAACGAATCGCGTAATCGCTGAGGTAAATAGGATATGCACGATATCGACCAGCACGTCTTCCACATTTTTTAACCTTTCGTTGCGCTGACAATGCGCTTTGACCATCCAAACGTCAATCTTGCTCATCCACACTTTTCTCACAAATTATTGATATTAATATAAAATGTGTTACCTAAGCCGCTCCTCTCGTTTTTATCATTGTATTAATCCAATATCCTTCTCTGATCGTTAATATTCGCAATAGATCTTGTGAACTACATATGTAGCTCGATATTTTAGTAATATTCTAAGATTCCTACTGCTGCTGAGAAGTAATTGTAGTCAAATGCATCATTTTGCATGACTTGTAGAAAAAAGATTGAGATAAATTTTAATCTAATCGAACGTTAGATAAAATTTGCAATTATTAATAGTGATATACTATAGATCAAAGAATCAATGATTATTTATTATAGTATATGACATATATTGAGGTTCAAAGCACATCTGTTACATCTTTGATTTACAGCAATAATTCTTCAATGATATATTTTGTTTCAGTGACAGTCAAAAAAACAAGATGTCACAGTCGAATGGCTATCAATATACATCATATGGAGAGCCTAGTAATTCTCTGAAGAATGAGCCACTATCCTTAGTAAATGGTCCGGGTATCATGCTTCAACAGAATGGCATGCAATCTCCACAGTTCAATCTAACTGGTATATTATTGCCATAAAATATATATTTATATAATTTTATATATATATATATTATAAATATATTTGATATATAGTTTGCGATAACATATAGAATAAATGATTGGCAATAAATGACATATATAATAAATGTAATGATGATATTACAGATAGATAATCGGGTAAAGATTTGCATAGTATGCAAATATGTTGTTTTACTTGTGATTTAAAAGCATGTCTAATAACTAATAGCTTATATATATAATTTAGTATTTATGTATTATATATTGAATGTCATATATAATATATTGTATTATATATTGAATATATATTATATATATTATGTATTATGTATTCAATATATAGTATTATATATTGAATGTCATAATTTTTTACTTAAGATAATCAGTTTTTTGCTTTATTTCAGGAAAAATAACTAAATAAATAAATAAATAATAGCAATTATTAGCAAGCATGTTGAAAACAAATGCTTTAATTTAAGAGATATCGTAACATTCATTTAAATATATATACAATATTTTATGTTATTAGAGAAGGTGGATAATACATTTGTATAAAATTGTATTAATTGATATCATAATTAAACATACTTTTTAATTTTAGAAATTTTCTAGCAATAATATTATGACAAATCAAAATAGAGATAACATTATGCATAATCAAAGTTTCAAATATGCAACTCCTTATTAGTCATCTTTAATATAATGTGAAAACAGCAAATTTTGTTTAGAAAGTTTATCACTATATATATAATTAAAACATATTTCTAGGCACACCGTCATCACAGTCATCGCGCGATCCATCCAGGGAGACATCTAGGGATCCATCGCCAACGCAATATCTTCACAATCAGTATCGGCCTCAATTGCCTCGACCGCCAATGCCGCCGATAAATCGACCGCAGAGCCCTTTGTTGCTTCCACCATCCAGAACATCGCAAACATACAGCCCCGTGCATGCTTATGGTACACACCATAACCAATATGCTGCTAATACTCAAGCAAATGTGGCCGTCAGTGCACCATCAGCTACCTTTGTATCTCAATCTAATCAAGAGATTCAACATAGACCTATGATTCCCACGAGTCAATTGTCTCCGCCAGTCGCCAAAAATCTATCGTCAATATCCCCACCGTCCGCGGACATCATTCAATCGGAACCTCCCAAAGCGAGCCAAAGTTATCAATGGACTAATCCCTCAGCTACTAGTATTTCACAAAGTATGGCGATTCCCGGGGTATCTAGTAGCACAGATAAGACTAGTCAAGTCTATTCCGATAAAATCATGAGCAGCCAGACGTCGTATGCCAGAGTCAATAAAGCCTCGACGAACGATCAAAGCCAGTCTGTCGCTTCAATCACGTCCAATATTAGTCTACCTCCTTCGAATGTCGCTCAACATTTGAACCAAAACAGTCACGCGCAGCAGGATCCTACAGCTTCCGCGCAATTCTCGAAACTTCAAAACATCCAAACACAATTGACCGTCGGTTCCACGGAGAGCCTAACTAGTTTACAACTGAAATATGGAAGTCAGCAAAACATGTTCGGTTCCGTGCCGTCGACGCCGAGTTCCAGTGCGCAAAATTTATTCTCTAGCTCTGGACAAACAAGCCAAAATTTGAGTCCGCGCGGCCCTCAGGATTGTCCTCAGCCTTTGAAACCTCAACAAAATCTACTTACCGGTTACATGGATCCCACGGGGCTAGGAAATATCCCTCAAGGCCAAAATATACATCAGAATGTATCTGGCCAGAGAAGATATCCACAAGACACTGCCAATACTGCAATGCTACCTCCACGGAACACAGCGCCGCCTCTGGGACCTAATCAGTTACATGGTGCAAGGCCACAGGTATCAGGAATGCCATTATCCGGAATATCGCCATCAGGAGTGCCGCCATCAGGAATGTTGTCACCAGGAATGCCATCATCGGGAATGCAACCATCGGCAGTGCCGCCATTGGGAATATTGCCATCGGGAATGCAATCATCAGGAATTCCGGCATCAGGGATGCCGCTTCCTTCGGGGCATCAGATGGTAATCTGAGAATATAACATTTGTTTAACTTTTTATTAATTCAATTATTAATTTAAATTATTTTCGATATTTCTATTTTTCGGACCGTAAACATTATTTTTTATTACTTTAAAATGATACTTTCGTATGTATTATACATTTATATTTCAATATTTTGATACAATAATATGTTTACATATATTATATTTTTTGTTAGCTACTCTTAAAATTAGTCAAAACAAAATTGCATCAAATGTAGAATTGTAAAACATTAATTTTTGTATTTCTTTAAAAAAACATTAGAATAATTTATTTTGAAGTTAATATTTTGATTTGCATTTTTAGTACGATACTCGTTCGCAATATCCCGGTCCGATGATGAATGTCCCGTTAGATTCGTCAATTAGAAGATATCCAAATACGTATCCTGATCAATTGAATCAATTAAATAATCAAATGGGCAGTCTCAATATCATGCAAAGCGGTTTTAACAGATTATGGGTAATTATCTCTCATTAAAATATTACATATGTAATTTAACATAAAAATATTAATACTTTAATAAACGACATTTTTCAGGGTGCCGAAACAGTAGATCTCTTACAATGTAGAAATGTATTGTTGCCTGAAAAAATTGAACCACCAAAGATCAGATTACATCAGGAATTCTTGGAAGGTGTAAATTGCAGTCCCGAGTAAGTTTCTCCCGTATTACATTTTCATATACTAAATATATATAATAACATGATAATTAAAGAAATATATGTGAAAGGTAAAACTGTTTTATGTTAACTCTTATGTTGAAAATAATATTGACACAAAGTAATGCTGTGCCATGATTACAGTATATTCCGATGTACACTGACGAAAGTGCCAGAATCAAATTCGCTCTTACAAAAGTCAAGATTGCCGTTCGGTGTATTGATACATCCATTTAAGGATCTAAATGTGAATATAAATGAATTTTCAATAATAATGCTATTATTCGATTTTCTTAAAATATTTTGAAAATAAATGAAAATAAATATCAATAATGAAATTTTCGTTATCTATTGCAATAGCATTTGGCAGTGATTCAATGCAATACAATCGTACGTTGCCGAGCTTGTAGGACATACATCAACCCATTTGTGTATTTCATCGATTCAAGAAGATGGAAATGCAATTTATGTTTCAGGCTAAATGAACGTAATAAATCTACTGAAATTTAAATTTATTCTTAACATATACAAAAATGTATACAAAAATGTATGTTATATTATTATATTCTATTATTATATAGTTCCTGAGGAATTTCAGTTTGATCCTGTTTCGAAATCGTATGGCGATCCAGCACGACGGCCAGAAGTCAAGACTGGCACAATAGAGTTTATTGCGCCAAGCGAATATATGGTTAGTAATTATTTTTATTAAATCTCTATGTAATAAAAGAATGAATGAATAATAATTTTCAATTAATCAATAAATATTAGATTTTTTAAAACAGATATGCGTTTATTTATCTATAATTAATATTCCATTTCTGTAAGGATAGGATATTTATTCTTTCTCTTAATTTTCTTTTCGATGTACTTAATTTTGATGGTTAAACATAAATTTTAGGTTCGTCCGCCTCAGCCCGCCGTTTATCTCTTCGTTATGGATGTTTCTCGCCTTGCAGTGGAAAGCGGTTATCTGCAGATCGTTTGCAATACTATTACTGAAGAACTGTTGCATCTCCCCGGTGACAGCCGCACTCAAGTCGGCTTTCTAGCTGTCGACTCTGCCTTACATTTCTTCAGCATGCCTGACAACGTCTCGCGACCGCATGAAATGGTCATGCTAGATATCGACGACGTGTTTCTGCCATGCCCGGAGAATCTAATCGTGAATTTGAAGGAACGTGAGGATCTTATTCGCGATCTTCTTGCCCAATTACCCATCAAATTTTGCGGTACTCATGATACTAATAGTGCTCTCGGCGCCGGTCTACAAGCTGCCTTCAAACTACTCTCCGCTACTGGAGGACGCGTCACCGTTTTCCAGACGTGCCTACCAAATATTGGCCCGGGTGCTTTACAACCGAGAGAGGATCCTAACACTAGAGCGAATAAAGATGTGCCGCATCTCAATCCCGCGACAGACTTTTACAAAAGATTTGCTTTGGATTGCAGTGGACAACAAATAGCAATTGATCTATTTCTATTGAATAGTCAATACAGCGATATGGCTACTTTGTGTAAGTCATCTTATAATTAAACACTATTACAATGAAAAGATTATTTCTTCTATTATAAATTGTAAATTTCTAAATAATATTGACATTTAATTATCTTTGATATTTAATTATCTTTTTTAATATATTTTTTATCTACATGGCAATTTTAAAAAGAATTATTTCTATTAAATGTAATTCTAGTTAAATATAATTGCAATAATTTTTATTAAATTTTTTTGTTGAATTATTTTTTAAGATTATTTTTACAAAATTTAATGTGATAGAATATTTTACTTGGTAAATTAACAATTCAATTTAAATTTGTTTAGTTTTGTAATACACTAATGAAAGAGAGAGAGAGAGAGAGAGAGAGAGAGAGAGAGAGAGAGAGAGAGAGAGAGAGAGAGAGAGAGAGAGAGAGAGAATAAGAGAATAAGAGAATAAGAATCAGAATACTTATAATATATAATATATAATTTTTTATTATTTTTATTATTCCACAGCATGCATGTCAAAGTTTACTGGTGGCTGTATCTACCATCTACCACTGTTTCGTGCAACAAAGCTGGAAAATGCCGAGACATTAGAACGATCGCTGCGTCGTTATTTGACGAGAAAAATCGGTTTTGAGGCAGTAATGAGGTTGCGTTGCACGCGTGGTCTGAGTATACATACGTTTCATGGCAGTTTCTTTGTACGATCAACCGATCTTCTTTGCTTGCCGAACATTAATCCAGATGCTGGTTTTGGCATGCAAATTTCCATCGACGAAAATCTCTCTGATGTGCAGCATGTGTGCTTCCAAGCATCTTTACTTTATACTTCAAGCAAAGGTAATTGTTAATATTTACCTTTTTAACATTTCATATATCTTATCTCTTTTATATATGTTACGATTTATATTTAAAGGTGAACGAAGAATCAGAGTACATACTCTATCTTTGCCAGTTGTGGCAAATCTATCAGACGTTTTGCATTCTGCAGATCAACAATGCATCGTGGGTCTATTATCAAAAATGGGTAAATCAATCTTCCATAATTGTGTATTCTTGAATAATGAATCTTGTTTTAATGCAATATAAAAATTTAATAATAAAAATTTGGATTTATATGATTATTTGAAGAATTTGCGTAATTATATAGAAGTATATAAATTTATATAAAAATTAATTAATAATGAAATATTATGAACTATATATTAAAATATTTATATTTTAAAGTATTTATATTAAATAATTTATTATTAAATAAAATTATAAAATAAGTAAAATCGAAAAATGTTAATTTAAATAACTGTTGTAGCTGTCGACCGATCGCTTCAGTCATCTTTATCGGATGCTAGAGATGCGTTAATAAATGTCGCCATCGATGTGTTAAGTGCATATAAATTGGCACAATCTTCTAACACCGGAGGACTTCTTGCTCCTGGAAACTTGAAATTGTTGCCACTATACATTATCGCGTTATTGAAAAGTGTAAGTTCTCGATGACAAATAATACAAATGCCTTACCTTTTGATATACTTTTTATTGCATCATTACTGATATTTTTTAAATTTATAGATGGCATTTAGGTCCGGCACGAGCACGCGTTTGGACGATCGTGTGTTCGCTATGTTCCAACTGAAAACGTTACCCTTGACACACTTGATGCAACTGGTTTATCCCGACTTGTATCCAGTACACGCGCTGGATGATCGCCAAGCAAAAGACATCGATGGCAAAGTTTGTCCACAGCCGCCACGGCTTCATCTGTCTGCGGAGAAACTTGACAGTCGAGGCGTCTTCCTCATGGACGCCGGCGACAAAATCTTCATTTTTGTTGGCAAAAGCGTCAGTCCGGTTTTCTGCACTAATGTACTTGGGGTTTCCGCCTTTACATCTATTCCAGAAGAAATGGTGAAAATTTTATTAAGATTATCACTTGTGGAACAAAAGCTCGAAACTTATATGTTGCACTTTATAAAAATTCAGTCAATCAATATTGTTTTAATACTTTATTTTTTACGTTATAGTACGAATTACCGGAATTGGACACGGTAGAAAGCGAACGATTGCGAAACTTCGTGTTCAGTTTACAAGAGGACAAGCCGTATGAAGTACCTGTGCAAATTATCAGGTAAATGAATGATTTCTAAGTATTGTTTTCAATAATGATAATTAGAGCATAATCGAATACATTAATGCGTAAAAATCACGGAGATATAAATCAGGATAGAGAATTCACTTCGTAAGTATGCAACAATCGAAATATTGTATAATCAATTATTTGAATGAAAAGATGCTTCTTAAACATTATGAAGAAATTCTATTATTGAATTTAAATTCATTATAAAATTAATGTACTCGATTATTCAATTATTATGTAATTTCAACGATATTTATTGCATAATTCCTATATTTCTTAATAAGTCTTAAAATTTTTTGGCAATGACACATTTTATGATAAATCGCGATAAATCATTTCGCAGAGATGACAGTCACTTTAGGACATCGTTCATCGAGCGATTGATAGAGGACAGGTTCGAGTCTGCTCTCAGTTATTACGAGTTCTTACAACATCTCAAGACGCAGGTGAAGGTGTGACAGATTTAAGAAATTCCTGCATGAGATTAACTTCTGCAGGAAGTGTTAACTATCGTATCCAGAAATCATGGGATTATCATCACAAGACGACTAAGAGGAAAAGAAGGTGGCATCCATGAAGATTCATCAGTTTGGTCGTGGGTTATTCAGAATATACTGGGATATATCGTGTGAACTCGAAAACCACTCATGCCATATGCAGCAGTGATAGCCTTATTGAAAGACACTGACGCATTTAAATATAATAGACAGTAATCATTGTTACTACCTATGATTATTAAGATTATTATAATTCTTTATCGTCCTGAAAGATAGCGCCAATATATGAACTTGCGTTCTCATTACGCATATCCGCGTGAATTATGCTTAAACAATGGTTTAATTATTGCGCTTTATCTCGTCTAATGTAAATGGTATTCGACTTTTTTCCTTATTTTTTATAATTTTGTGTTGAATCCACGGCGATTTTACTATACAAAATGATTCTTGTCTGTTCGCGATAAGGTCTTTCGCAGTAACGGTAATTCGTTGAACAGCCTCGCATATGAGGAATGTAAATCTTTTTGATGATATATATGTACATGTGCTGTTTGTACGGGATATTTTTAAACTACGTTTCCGCATGCACATTCTCTATATCATCGAAGTATCGTTATTGTCGCGAATTAACGCAGAAGTGTTCTTATCTCAACTACCATGAAGAAATCGTAAAGTATATTATTAGCAAGTAATATGCTTTCGTTAAGAGGTGAAATGGGAAGAATGCAATTTCGCGAGTAATAATAAATCAGAATTGTTTGCAGGCCCAGTGTCGCAAAGGAGAAAGAGAAAATGATTATTATATTTTACGACGATGGGCAATACGATACGTCCTTGCAAATCGATCATACAGGCAATAAAATAAACAGGAGGCATAAAAAAGTTCGTGGAGATTGATATTAATCAATTACGCACTATGGCGCATGACGCGCATGTTGTTAATGTAAAATTAAATTTTACAACGGGTAAAGTCACAATGACGATATCGAATGCTCGACGAACGTTTGCAACTGACTGAATCGTCGCAATCAATCGAGTAGCTAATTAATTGTAAAGAATAAGAGGATACGGGGTGCGTGAGATGAATACGAGTAAATGTAAAATGCCAATCGATCGCGCTGAGCTGAACAAATCTCGCGCCGACACGCGCGCGCGAAGGACCTTATAACAATTATAATAAACAATGGCGTACGCGATAAACCACCGGCGAGTCTCGGTAAAACAATAAGCGGACAAATGGACATTGTAAGATAATCTTTTATCGATGCTGCCAAATCTCTCACCGTTTTAACGACTCGCCGCCGTGGGCGAAACAAGAAAAAGAAAAAGAAAAATGGAAACAGCGCGCGACAGATCGGTCTATTATTTAATTATTTATCGCGAGTGTCATTGAATATATTGGTTACTACTTATTGATTACTACTTATGTATATATATACATATACAGATGCATTATACACGTAAATTGTATGACAGAACTTATTGTTGATATCCGTTCGCATTCATCTTCTAGTACTGTCTCCTTCACGCGGACATCCATTTCCTTCACAAATCCGCTGCATTATGTGATTATATCGCCTAGGACCTTCGTCGATGGAATCTGTTCATCCGTTTTTGATTAACACTAAAGTACTGCCGATGTTGTACTGTGATTGATTCGCTGTTGCTATTTTCGCCCCATTTGTTGGTTTTTTTTTTTTTTTTCTTTTTTACGGAAGTTCGCATGAACATAAGCGCGAGAAGAAGCGTCCGGCATTAGGAGGAAAATGCAAATCCACGCGCATATAGTTAACATCGATGTATCGTAATAGAGCAGTCCCCTACTCCAGCTGGTCGTCGCTGGCGCCGGCGTCGGCGTCGGCGTCGGCGCTCGGCAGCACGGCGCTCAGGAGGAGGCGTCGGCCGTTTGACTGCGTTATCAGTAGTGGTGCCGACGTCCGCGTGAGCAGGTGAAGGCCTTCGTCGCAATAGCCCGCTCGACGACCTGGTAAGCCTTGTGTTTTGACTGGGCACCCCAACCCCCTTTTTCGAGTGCCGCATCGACCGAGCGGAACCGGGCATACGGTATCCGCGCCGTAATTTCTTTCCTTTTAACCCTCCTTCCCTCTCACCTTCCCCGCTGCACGTCATCTGCGCGGGTGGCGGCAGCCGCCTGCTGATGGTTCGAGATGGTGGCTGATAAAAGCGTAGGACGGAATTTCCAGCGAGATTCAAATAGAACGCCAACCCGGGGCGGAGGGAGCGAAGAGGGGGCGGGGGGAGGGTGACGGGGAAAGGAAGAGAGAAGAATGGATCCGGCGGACGGAGCGTGACGTTTGATGTTTAATGAATATGTATTTTCAGGAACGGTCGATCTCTCTCGCGCGATTTGATGCACGTCGCGCACCGATCGCGATCGCAATTCGCGGTACCGCGCAGGCTTTTTACGCGGGTTCTCTTCTTCCTCTCCCCGCTATTTTGTAGCGAGCGCGGATTAATTCGGGGAAAGATGGACGTGACGGTAATTACCTATGCGAAATAGCCTAAATAATGCGAGAGTAACGAAAAGGCGGATATTTGTGAATTGTCGAAAAGCGATCCGAGTTGATTTTGCGCGCAATTCCCGAATCTCTTGCGTTATACGATCTGTCGATCGCGTAATTAAAATGCAATCAAAATCGAGCGGAAATTTTTTAGGAGTCAATTACAGATCAACGATATTTGCTGAATGATTTCCGTAGCACGGTTCAAGGATACCGTGTACCTTGTTACACGAATACAAAGCGCCGACAGAATGATATTATGAACATCGTTGAAAAGTTAATTGGTCGGCACCAGGTTGAACTATGTATAGCGACGATCCTCTAGGAAACGGTCTTGCTATTTTTATCTTCTTATCGTCTTCTCTCTCTCTCTCTCTCTCTCTCTCTCTCTCTCGCGCGCGCGCGCGCGCTCCGCAGTTATTTCGTTTTCTTTTTTCCTAATGACTTCTCGTTATCGGTATTATCGTTTTCGGTTCATCAGTGATCACCTTTTTCTTTTTTCATAGAGCGTTGAATTTTTTCGCTTCTTTTTCTTTTTAGAGTTCATCGGGTCTTTCTGTGGCGCAGCATCCGCCCGCGATGCCTCCTCCTTTTCCCATCCTTTGTTTTTTTCCTGATTCGCACGAGTGATCTAAACGCGTAGCGACGAAACGATAATTGTATCCGAGCTCGTTGTTTGTCCTCGTTGGCGAGCACGAGCGCGAGATAGCAAACATTTGCACATGCACGCGCGTTCTCCACTTCATCGGGATGCAACACGTACCTGTGCGTGGTTCCTGGAGGAAATCGTGAAGCTGAAGTAATCACGGAGCTGCGTTCAACAATAATTTTATGACGGTTCGACGGGAAAGTTCGTAAAGATCTCGCACACCAAAAGATCATGCCCGTACAATAATATACATGTGCGCACAAATATATTCCCTTTTTCCTTTTTAATTATCGATTTGCAACGCGGACTTCTTCGGTCATTGCCAAAGGTCTTTCTTTTTTTTTAAATATAGAACGGAAATTCTCATCTATCATCCATCATTCGTCACCAGCGCTTGTATACCAGTGAGATTATTATTCTTGATAATAAAACCATTTGCTTGCTTCAATTTTGACTTTGTTAGCTCCAGTCTGTTCTCGAGTGATTATTCTTCAGTCAGTGTCAATCCTTCAGTTGCGCCGATTTTATTGTAACTTACCATACATTGCGTTGACTCTTTTGCAATCGAATTCTGTTTCGAATTTGCAATCGAAATTGCGTACACTTCGCTTCGAGATGGCCTTCGCGAATTCTAGATTCCAGAGAAGTCACAAGGGCCATGAGTGTCGAGCCGTGTGCGCCGGGTCAAAAGTTCACGCTAGCTTCGAGTGCAACCAATAGTCCGTCGCGCAACACAGCGCCACATGCATCCGACAGGCATTGATGGAAATTGCATTCTGTGCAAATTTCAGATGACCGATGCGTTCCTCTTAAACGCATCGTTCCGCTTGATTCCGCTTTGCGCGACGACGACCTGCTATATCGTACTAGAGATAAAGAAAGAGAGTGTCGGCGCTGGCGGGTGAAAAAATCGATACATCGCGAATTCCCTAAAATACTTCGTATCCTTGTGCGTAAAGTGCGGCACGCACGCCCTGAATTCGCAAAAGAAAACGGGATCGATTCGACTTTCGCGCGGGCCTGCGCGAGCGGGAAGCATCTTGGTGCGATGTAGCCGAAATCGAGGCTGAATCCGCTAGAGAAAAAGGGGAGAGAGAGGGCAAGAGAGGGAGAAGATTGTTCTCGATTGAATCTCTAAGCATGAAATCTCATTTCTCGTTTGCAGAAGGTCCGCACCCTTAAAATGGGAACATAGGATGCGCATACCAGGGCCTTGATATCCTCTCTCATACCCGGCCCGGTCGACTAACGGGCAACGACCAAATGAGCATGTTCGGGATAAGTACAAACTAACGTTAACGAAATCGGAAGGCGATCAGATCGCAGTTCATCGATCTATATTGCTTAACAATCGATAGGATGGTATCGCGGGGCAATCAGAGGTGTCGCCTAATCATAATTAATGAATTAATATAACACTCGTTGCACTCGCAAGCGAAGACAATCGTAATTAATTAGAACTCTAGTTATCGATAAATAGGTAAATATATATATGTAAAAATCAGATATACATATACAAAAAAAAAATATATATATATATATATGAGCTATATATCGAGAGATGATCCACGATCTCTATTATTTGTTGAGCATCATTATCGTTTAACTGTTGATTACCGGAACAATCAAATATATCAAATACACGAGTACCTTGCGAGCGACAGCCAAATCAGTTTGAGGATCAGAAAGCATCAGAGGAAATTGAAAAGATTTGTGCTTTCGGGACATGGCCGTTCTAAGGAGATAGAATCTCGCAAACGCGTCCAATATAACGGAAGATCCAATATAACGAAAGATGTAAAAGTCGGAGTTTACATGAAGGATACGAGCACGTTCAAACGTTCGACAATAACAGAATTGCACGAGCTTGAACGATTGGAACGTTCACAGAAAGACGGGTGAATTTACGATTTTCCGGATACGGGTAAAGAGATTCGCATTCGAGAGAGGAAGAACATTCGGAACAAGCATTCGCCTCATCTCCGGAAGAAATCAAAATTTCTAATGATCAAACGAAGCCTACGAAAACCGGCGATCGAACGATACAGCATTGTTACGGATCAGAGATAAAAATATCGTGGGCTTCGCGCGGAATGGAGCATCACGCGGCGTCGAGCGTTTAAAGACGCGCGCGAGTATGATCATCGTCTAACTTGAGCTGCGAGATCCTAAACGAACATGAATCTCGAGGTGGATTTGATCGCGGGGGTGCTCAAAGGCGGTTTACCCCCTGTGCATCTGCCGGCGCCGAGACTCATCAAGATATTCATCGCTGGCGAACGAGATGGTAAGTCGATGATTGCCAAGATTCCGGCGAATTTCGTAGCGTAACGAGCTTGAGATGCGGAATCGACGCGTTAAGCGCCGGTGCATTAAACGCGGAAACCATCATTTCTGCGCTGTTGAAATTGTTGAATTCAGTCTCTCTCTCTCTCTCTCTCTCTCTCTCTCTCTCTCTCTCTCTTTCTCTAAGATATAAAATATTCAATGAAATCTACATAAGTAGCTACAGCGTTCCGCATCGTATAAGATTTCGGTTACCGCGCAAAATTCGTCGCGAAGACGAGTCGGTCATGAACAGGGGAGAGAAATGGCACCGTTCTATCTGGAGTGAAATTTGCGTATGACGTTTTTCCACTGGGCAGACTTCGCGGAAGAGCGCAGACAATTGCTGGAGGTGGTCGGTCCGGAGCTGCAATCAATTTACGATGATATGGGAATCGAGGTCAGTAAGCGAATTTTATTTATTTTGACGAACGAGCGCGTCAACCACCTGCGTCAACCACTTGCCTTGCCACGCACAGGTGCTCCTGGTGGATATGCAATATGGGACCGCCAACAATCCGGACGCCAATCCACGCCTGGCGGAGTTCTTTTTGGAAGAGATAAACGCGTCCCATCGCCATTCCAGAGGATGCTTCCTCCTGGTGAGAAACATTCGGCTCCGGTTATCGATTGACACCGACGCGGCATTCATTTTTCATTACCGCGTTAGAATTAAGTATTGCACAGTCGCTCGATTCTCGAATGCGTCATCGTGAAATATTCCGACGAAGATACTCTCAGGTCACCTTTTACGGATAATATCGCGTTACGGAAACTCTTCCTATGTTCCGTAGACTCTCTGTGTCATCTTGTCTCGCGCGTCAAGTTTATAATGTTTCGTTCGAGAGTGTCACTCGCCATGATATAGAGGTAACGAGAGACGCTACATGAGAATGAACGAGATCATGATTCTTTGTAGAATCTGCATTCGTACATCTGTAAATATGGCTCCCTTCTTTTCGAAGAAAGCGGAGAACTCGCGCTATTTCTCTTCCAGTAGACAGCCATTAGTACCGTCTCGTTCGTAGCACATTGCCATTCTTTTTTCGCATCGTTCTTCTTTTATATCTCTAATACACGCTTCGGAGTACGGTCATATTTCGTTTCGCCGTGTCGAGCTTAGCGTCTGTCAGAGACATTAACTCTCCGCGAGCACAGAGAAAACATACGGAGAAAAAAAGACAGCGCGAATAACCAAGGGAATAATTCTTTGCGATACTCGAAAATCATATGTACATTTGTACAGTTCCCTCGGGGAAGAGGGTGATTTCGGACAGTATTTCTTTCTGGATAAGCATTAATACCGTCTCGCATCTCCATTTCTTCCTTACATTTCTTTTCTCTCTCTTGATATACGTACTTTGTGTGCTTTCATCCTGTTTCGCGTATGTCTAAGAGCATTCCTCAAAATGTATAGCGAATAAGAATCGCTAAGAATGTATCTCTTGGCAACAGTCTAAAATCGAATGTACATTTATCAGCGCAATTCTCTCGAAGAGGAGAGTGACTCGTGATATTTTCTTTCGATAGGAAGCCATTAGCATCTTCTTATTTGTATTGCTTCGCCGTTCTTCTTGCCTCTTTCGTCTTTACAATGCACGCGAGGACACGTGGAGGAGAAATGACACGTTTGTCCATTTGTTATCCTTTCAGCTGTTGACGGGAACAAATTATAGCATAGGGTGGATACCAACGGAACTGGGGGAGACTACCTTCCGGACGCTTCTCGCACGCTGCGCCCTTCTTAAAGATCATTACGAGCACAATGGACACTCTTACATTTTGAAAGCAGACAGGTAATACGCAGCTTGACATTTTAGCATCATCTTCCTCTCGCAGACTCCTCGTTCTCGATCTGTCATAAATTACGTATGAGCAGCGTGCGAACCGCTCAGCGGGGATGGCAGGTAGACCAAGAATCGAATCTGCGTCAGGAGCTGAAGACCGCTGCGGAGGCTGCGATCGCGGAACAGCCGGAGAACGAGGAGTTGAGGTACATCTTGAAGAGCACGGCGGAACGACAGCTAGACCATGGCCTAAGTAAGTGTTGAAGAATCGAAGAAGGATACGACAAGTAAAATCTGGCATTACCAGAGAACTTGGAATTAATCGACCTAAAGTCTTTGCAACGTAAGAATATGAACGTAAGAATATGAGATCCTAATTCTCCGGGCATATGAACAATTCACGAGGTGTTGGGTTTTCACGGAATCCTAAATAAATAGCGCAACGCGCAGATGGTCCGATATCATTGTCAATATTTGATCAACTCTCGTCGCATGACGTTATGGCGGCGCATGCTCGTACTACTTCGATCTTAACAAGGTGATCGAGTGATCTCTCTCCGGAAATAGCAGATTCCTTGTAGGTCAAGCATTAAGCGCGATTTTAATTATTCTTCGTCGAATGTACTCGCGATGAATATTTCCGCTGGAAACAACACGCACAGCTCGCAGCATTGTACACCGGTAATAAGCAGCTTCTACACGACAGCTGGAAATTGAGTTGCTTTGTGCATCGTTCCATTGTGCCGCGTTAATTCGTTTCCCGGCTGGAAAATTTAATTGCTGCTCGTTACGAGTTATTTTCAGCCGTCCCATTTCCCGATCAAAAAGAAATCTCTCAGCGCGTTACAATTAATTGCAATTAGCGATCGATATGGAGATTTCAACTCACGAGAAGTGAGCACTTGCTTCCGAGAGTGTTCGGGAATGTAATACGTTTCAAAGATCTCCTATCGTTACAAGGATATAAGCGTTACACGTGTAACGAGGATAATTATTTTATCGATGATGTAATCGAGATGTTTCCTATCAGGTCTCGATCAGCAAGGTTCGGGAATAATGGCCGTGATTCGTGAATGGTCGGGCAATGATGCGCCAGCCTATATGGCTGCTGCTGAAGATCTGAAGATCCGCCTCGAGACTGTCCTCCCTGATGAAAATGTTCTGCATTTACAAGCAGAGTATCGTGACAATGGTATCGATGCCGACTACGATGCCCACGATGAATATCTCGGCAAACTTCACGAGTTTATATTAGATAAGTTACAGCAGCTGGTGAACGCATCCGTCGAAGCTGATCCAGAAATCAAGAGTCGTAAGAAGATGGTGCAGGAAGTCTACGCCGAAAGTATGGCACACTTCGCCCTACTTCGGGACTTACCGCTAGCTGACGAAACCGACGAGATTGTCGACCAAGTCAAACGATTGATTCTTGCTGGTACGCGTTTATGCAAAATAATAAAGAGTATCTAAGAAGTTTTGCCCCATAACTTGATAAAAATTAATACTGATTGCTATCGATTAATTAAAACCTGAAACTTAATGATACATCGATTACCAATTTTTATTAAAATCGAGTAAAATTTTTTGAAAATTTTGTATAATTGCGTAAAGATATATGTATTATCTACACACAGCTACATGTTTATCCTAGGCAAAGAGCATAAACATGGACCCATCCTGATTTACGGGCCGAAGTCTTCCGGCAAGACTTCCATCCTTGCGCGCGTCTACCAAGATGCGCCTGATTGGCTTTCGGCACCAACGCTGCGCATTGTCCGATTGTGCACATCGACGCCGCGATCTGCTTACAGCTTGGAGCTCCTACGCATTCTTTGTCAACATGTCGGTTTCCTCGCCGGAGACAACGATGGCAATCTACCGCGTGACGCTTCTTTCGATCCGCTCTACCTCAACAATTGGTTCAATCTCATCATGCGCCGCATAGAGGAGCATCCGTTATCGGATCAACTGATCATCCTTCTTGACGATCTACATCGTTTCCATCCGCTCGAATGCGACATCGTCGCCGCTCTGTCGTGGCTGCCGCTCACATTACCTGCAGGTGTCCACTTTGTCATCACTTCGGCGTTGCCTCCCGAGGGAATGCGTCTTACACCGCTTCAGAAAGATCGTCTGCGTAGCAGTGATATTCTCATCGACTTGACCGGACGCGCGTGTGCGATGCCACATTTCGATGAGGCTCTCGAACACTTGGAGAATCTCGTTGGATCTGATGCGGCCAATCGGATTGCGTCGATTCTCGCTTGCACTGAATATGGATTGTCGGAGACAGAGATACTTGAGCTGATTATGCCCACTGGCGGGGAGGGACCATTGCTTTTAGAGGACAGTCGATTTAACTTTGCAACCTGGTGTTTGGTCAGGCGGACCCTCTCTCCATGGCTCAAGGTAAAGTATTCTATGCTATAGGATACAACACGATTAAATTAAATTAAACACGATTCATTAATGTAGATAATTTATTAGATTATATCAATGTAATTCTCTTCTCATTTGATAAAATATTTGTTCTAGGTGCGAGTGATGAGTGGTCGGCTGATGTTCTCCTGGCGTGGCCAATGTCGCGAGATTGCTCTACGAAGATACCGTGCCAATCAAGACATATCCCGCGGCTATCACGGAGAGTTAGCCGGCTTGTTCTTCTCCGAGGACACCGACGACAGTTCGGAGAAATCGCCAGAGAATCCAAATGCTTCGCCCCCTGCTAAGGAGACGCCATTCCAAAGCGCGCCGCAAACTCAGGACATCACATACACCCTGAGACACGTCGAGGAAGCATGGTTGCATCTGTTACGTGCTTCCGACGTCGACAAGCTGAAGAAACTTGCTGTATGTGCATTCGACTTCCTCCTCGCAGCGGTTCAGATGATCTCTGTCAGTTACCTGCGATGTGTCCTCGAACACGCCAGACGATACCTGCTCGAGCGCGACTTGGAACTGGTTTATTACGCCGTGAGGAAATCCAGCGACGTTCTTACCAGGGATCCACTTCAGCTCGCTGCGCAACTCATTTGCTGGTTAAGGCCGGTTGCTGAGGATGGCGGCGATCTTGTAAGTCTTTTTTGTCATTTATCTGATGGAATAGGATGAAGAGTGTCATTAATCCGGAAATGGGAAAGGCTTACTCGACCATTTCATTAAGGTCAGTAGAATGGTCATGGCGGCTATGGCTTGGTGCGATGGTTACACCGCACCCCTACTTGTGCCGTTGAACGGATGGCTGCAGCCGCCACTGCCGCTGCAAATCCGTGCAATCACATGTCCTCAGGGTGTCAAGCTGATCGAGGCGGCACCATCTGGCCAGCACGTCGTTGTCGTGCCACCGCAGGGAGATGCTCAATTATGGCACGTGATGTCAGGTCAACTCGTTCATACATTCAAAGGTAAAAAGAGTAGAGAGAAGTAAAAGGAAAAGTGCAACTTGTTGCTATAATGTTCCTTTTTTTATTCTATTTTTAATCTTCGAAATACACAGCTATTAATGATTATCGATAATTAATACGTTTATTCAAGTATAAAATAAGAATGTCCTTCTTTTAGGACATTCCAGCTCGATCTTGTGCTTGGCCGTTACACATCAGTCGCAGTATCTGCTGACCGGCTCTGAAGATACTTCTATTATCGTTTGGGACATGAAAGATCTCGTCATGAAACGTCGAATTTGCGAGCACATCGCGCCAATCCTCACTTTAACTACAGCTCTTAACAATTCTGTTATTGTAAGCGGTGGTGAAGATTCTAGAATCATTGCTACTAGCTTGCTTACTGGCGAAGTTTTAATGAAGGTTGATCATCATCGAGGTCCCGTCACCAGTATTCGTGTCGATTCGGCGGGAGAAGTTTTGGTCTCCGGTTCGGCCGACGGCACTGTATGTCTTTGGTCCTTGGAGAGCTTCAGTCTTCTCAACAGTATTATTCTTCCATCTCCGGTGGTTATGTTAGACGTGTCTGCAGATTCTGTTTTTCTTTTATCCGCCTGCGAGGATCAAAAGCTCTATCTGAGATCTTTAGCAACTGGTACAGAGATCCATACGCTTAGAGGACATCAGGGACCGATCACTAGTCTTTGTCTAGCGAAGGATTGCAGGAGAGCTATTGCCGGTGGTCACGAAGGCAGAGTCTCTGTATTCGATATGCACAGTGGACGATTGATTAGAACATTACCCGCTAATCCGTCAGCGAGCGTTACTTCAGTCAAGGTAATTACAGAATAGCAACATCTGCAGCGCTATTTTTATACTCGCATTTTCATCTTGTATTTACATTTTATTCGCATCTCTATGCAATTTTGAGTTCTTTGCTCTTCTGCTAACGCAGGTAACTGAAAAAGATGATTTTCTGATAACCGGCGGAGGCGGCCGCGTGACTTATTGGAGCTTCCGCGGTGAGGAACCGCCACCGAAACCGCAGAAACCCGGAAAACAAGATTCTTTGCAGCCTCATACTGCGCCGATATCCTGCCTGGACATCTCTAGGGACGGTGCCATGGTGGTCACTGGCGGTGTCGATTCTTTAGTCAATCTATGGCAGTTAAATACTCATGAGATGTTGTCGACTCTAGAAGGACATATCGCCAGTGTTACTTGTATCGCGTTTTCCGCATCAGGACTTTTCGTCGCATCTGGTATATACTTTTATAATACATTCATTAGCTGTGTTTAATCGTATTAATATAACTGCATTAAGTAACATAAACGAAAATATGGATATTCTTTTTTTAGGATCTGAGGACAAGACAGTGCGTGTGTGGGGTTTGACTTTGGGTCTTGTCGTAGCCACGTTTAGGCATCAGGCGCCAGTGACTGCTGTTACTGCTATGCTGGATGGTAGAAGAGTAGTGAGCTCGGATCGAGCCGGCACTATAAGAGTTTGGGCAGCGGACAGTGGCACATTGATCCAATCCGTTTGCGGACCTGGACGATGTTTCGCTGTCGCATCCGATATGAGGTAAAAATGCAGTAGCTAGATTTTTCCATAGCAAATATTCTCTTTTTGACTCTTCTTTTGACTCTTCTAATCCTGTTTTTTGCGCTTCAACATATATTTTTATACATTAATGTATAATTATTATATTTTTGATCGTTATTTCAACTATTACGGTTCGTACGTAATATCTCCTACTTCAACTATTAATCTGTCACATAGATATGCGATATGCGGATCCAGTGATAATCAAGTGCGCATAATTGGCCTAGGCGCCGGTCCCGAAGAGAAGCATCAGGTGTCACATTCACAAGACATCACCTGTCTAGTAGCGACGCCTGATTCCCAATATCTGATCACCGGCTCTCGCGACATGAGCTTGAAAGTTTGGCAATTGGCCGGTGGTAAACTATCACAGGTCCTAGTTGGCCATACCGATCACGTGACTTGTGTGGCAGTTGCAGTGCTCGACAAATCCATAGTCGTATCCGGCTCCCGAGATGCCAACTTGATTGTCTGGGATATCAATACCGGAGCTGATTTGCATACTCTCACAGGTCATCTGGGTTACGTAACCTGCGTACGATTGTCTGGCGATGGCACTTTGGCTGTTTCCGGGAGCGAGGACAAGAGCCTCATCGTCTGGGATACGAAAAAAGGCACATCGCTTAGCTCCATTATGCTACATGTACCGGTCTTAGGGGTAGAGATGTCTACCGACTGTTCCAGAATGGCGGTGCATTTGTTGGAACACAAATGCATGCCCATTCTATGCCTGCACAACACCCCAGCGCAATATGTAAAATTGCCGCCGTACGTGGCACCACGAGATCTGAGACCTCCAGGACCCAAGCGACCTGCCAGAAGATTGCTAAAGAAGGAAGTGTCTTTAGATACTTACACTTGGCAACGAAAGTATGGACACCTTACATCAGGTAAATAATTATTTTTACGTTATATTATGTTAATGTTACAAAACTTATAATTCTCTTTTATTCTTTGTGATTCTCGATGTTTCATTCATATACTTTGCATTTGGTTTAATACTTGAAAATTTAATATAACATATACAAATAACAAAATAATATATTTTATGTGTTAAATAAAGCATATTGTATTGAATTATATTTACAATTTAATATAAAATTAGATGATGATTAAAATAATTAAAACGATTTAAAAAATGTAATGCAAATTCAAAATACAATCGCAAGTAAGTATTTCTATCCAGTTGATTGACGATAAATATTTATGTTTGATATTTCCTATATGTATCCTCAGGTATAACGGTCTCAAGTATCGAAGAACGTCTGAAGCGTCGTTTTAGCGTGAGTGCGTCAATGGAAGAAATCAGCAAGGCAGGTTTGACCGGTTCTCAGTCCGGTCTGGGTCCTGAACAAGCCGCTTTGGCGCAATCACAACACTTTGACCAATTGGAGGCACTCTGGAACAAACAATCGCCGCCGCCAAGACCACGTGGCCTAGTTCGTACGTTAACAAAACAGAGTTCGCTTCAGGCTACCCGAATATCCGACTCTGAAGAAGAAGGTAAGCGAAAATATTTTTTATTAACTTTTTTTCACTACATGCTTTAGACACATAACTTATACTTTTATTATAATGCGCAACGAGAGAAGGAGGGAGAGAGAAAAGTTAAAAATGATAGACCATTATGTTACAGACATGCCGAATTAAAGGACAGGATACTTTCCATCGACATCTTTTAGTTGATCGTCGAATATATTTAAGCTACAAAATGTCATCCTTCCGTGTCATACGATGCAATAAATAAAGATATAACAAAGATAATAGACTAGCAAGAAAATGCAAAATTTGTTTCATTAATACCGTAATTCTAGAATAGCTTATCTATATCCCATTGCATCTTATTCTATTGTCCTAATTTATAAAATTTTTAATCTTGCTTGTAATACTGTTAATATTATTTATATATCATAATTATCATATTATTAATAATAATATTAATAATAATATTAATATTAACGTTATTTATATATTGTTATTTATAATGATTATTTATTCGGTTTTTGACTGCGTATGTGCAGTCTGATAATATCTAGCGACAATTTTCCACGCTTTCGGCACCATAAAGCCTTCAGGAGGATCTTCATTATTCTTGGCCAAATCTGTCATAAAAGAAACAATAAATTTTTCATTATGCAGAAATGCAGAAATATTTTAAATCAACGAATTAAAATAGCAGAAGATATTCACTGCGCATTTTAGTGCCAGAAATAAAAACGAAGTCCTGCTGATGTTCAACTTCGAAGAAAGACATTTTATTTGTCTTCGTATCATAAGCTGCTACTCGGAAAGGTACAATTTCGAGATCCTGCAAGCCTGGTGCTATCGAAAGAACTCGCGCACCATGAGTGATGTCATAGAGATTGCCATCCGACGTAGTAGATTTATCAGGATGAGGAATACCGGCAGGATCTCTACCAACGATATAAAAATTCGCTCCAGCAACCATGCGAGCTTTAGCGTGCCATTGTACCTGAAATTAGATAAATATAAATTTATAAAAACAGACAGAGGAAGCAAAAGAAGAAAAAGAAAAAAGCAAGTGACCAAATACTTTTTAAAATATTTCTTCATTAATGATTCTGTGTTTCAGATATTGCGTACGATACTTTATTTTCATGAGACATTTCCAGAATTGTAAAAGCATTAAATATAATAAACATCAAGAAGATATTATACCTCTGTAGGTCCAGCATAGCACATAGGACTGGGGAAAATAGCAAGAATGGTATCTTCATGCAGAACACCCTCTTCGAGAACTGCTTGATGTTGCCGTATCCTGACTGGTAGAGGAACGTCATCGTCTTTGGTCCATCCACCTAGAGGATGAAGAAGAAGAACTGGCTTTTTGAAACCGCGTTCCTCGAGAAGGCGTCTCCTGGTATCCTAAGATACAACGAGATTCTCAATGCAATGTGATTCTTAATTAGAGTGGATCATCTCGTAAAGCGAAGATTAACATTAACCTGCATCAGCAATGCATGTCCATTGTGTATTGGATTTCGTAGCTGAAAAGCGAAAACAGCATCGGCACCGATTTCTCGACATTTAATCCTGATTTCATTCGGCGTCAGCCTATAATGATCTAGACCGTCTTTCCACTTGATCCTCTCAATCACTTCTAGGTCACCGCCCACCAACCAGTCACCTGATTCTCGGATCATCCTGACGTAAGGATGTCTGGAATCATATGTGCCAAACTGACGGCAACAACGTTCTTCCTTGCGATGATGATAGAATTCTGGATTGCGCAACACGGCAAGATTCTTGCCCCGATATTTGAGAACGAGTGCGGTCGCATCGACATAGAGTTCCTTGTCCGTGGTGCTTACCGCGAGAACAATGGGAATCGACTGATTGACCTGCACGTCATTCTTGTTCAAGCAGTTGAAGTGTTGAGTCTACACAGAAGAAGGATAATAAAATCATTTTATTTGTGTATCTTCTATTTTCTTATTTTTCTATCTACTTTAAAAAAAACGTTTTTAAATTGATGTCATTATTAATAATTTATATTAGCGTTCTATATAACAAGCTTGATATTTACTTGAAGATATTCACTCTCCCTCATGAATCCTTTTAAGGGCGTCGCCCATCCCTCGGCGAGAACCTGTAACCATTGCACATCTACCTCACCGATTTCTAACGTTGGCAACGTCCTCATTTCCTCCTGGATATCTTCCAGTCTATCCTCAGTCACGAATAACTCTTGAACAGTTTGCTCAAGACCGCAACTTTGCGGTATGATTTGTTTGCGCTGGAGAAAATCGATGACGATGTCGGTAGATTGACGAACAGTGCTGTTCTCCGTATTAACGACAAGATCAGGCTCGGATGGTACTTCGTAAGCTTGATCGATGCCAGTGAAACCCGCGATAATACCTTGACGTGCCTTCTTGTAAAGACCCTTGACATCACGGGCCTCGCATACTTGGAGAGATGCTTTAACGAATATCTCGAAGAATGGCAAATCGGCCTTTTTTTGGATCTCGCGTGCAATTCTGCGGTCGGCCGCGAATGGCGACACGAAGCTGCAGAGGACAACGATGCCAGCATCGGCGAACAATCTCGCGACCTCAGCAACGCGACGTACGTTTTCTTCACGGTCTTCCTTGCTGAAGCCGAGATTGCGATTCAGACCGGTACGTACGTTGTCGCCGTCCAAACTGTATGCGGGAATCCCCTATTCAACGAAAATAACAAGAAGCTGAGCAAATATCACGGATATCACAGATAAGCATAAAACTGAAACATGAGAGGCGATTACGATGAAACCTACCCGAGAGATGAGATCCTTTTCGAGCTGGAAGGAGATGGATGTTTTCCCAGCACCGGACAATCCAGTCATCCAGATTGTACATCCGCGAAATCCTGGTACTGAGCCGATCGCTTGTCCGCGTTCGATTCTGGACACATGATGCGTCTGTGACGATATATTGGTCGCTTTCACCTGTGACCGAATGTTTCTCTTCTTTAATTATTGACATTAACGTGATTTCTGTTAATCATCGTTTTACCTCTTTTGAAGAATTCGACGCTTCCAGAATCGGCCATGCAAAAATTCCCATTTTCTCGTTCTCTTCTGTTTATTTATTTACGTATTCACCTAATTTACCAGTTTAACTTTATTTAATGACTAATGATATGTTAATTTGTATTATAATGATAATTATGATTAAATATATAGAAGTATGAATAGTGATCAATGATATTGTTGGATTTTGTACAAGTAATGTATAAACATGAGACGTGTCACAGAAACTCGCGACGTACCGCAGAAAACTGATCTCTGGAAACGAAGCGCGAGATGCTAGAAGCGAGAAAGTATAAAGAAAGTCACTTTCTTTTATATCCTGTTACGTTTATACAACAGAAATACCAATATGTACTTATATTCGAGAATGCTGCAGCATACAATGTCCCGTTATGCTAATAATACATTATTAAAGAGCTATACTGAGCTATACTAAGTATTGGCACGGTATTAATAAACTAGTAATAACGAACGTTAAAAGATATCAAGATATTAGAGAAGATTAGATATCAACATAGCAAAATTCTATTGAGTACAAAAAAGAAGAAGATATCTCGCAAGAGATATCTCACATCAAATTTCAATATTTTATTTTGCAATATTTAATATAATAATACCAGTAGAATTACATAAGTTCATTTTTTTATGTTATATTTATTTCACAGTCTTACATATTTGTTTTCGTATTTCTTTGATAATATAACTTTGACATAAATATAAAATAAATCGATATCGAGAGCGCTCAAATGAAGAAAATAATTTCTTGTCGAAGGAAAAAATTGATTATTAAAATAAAAATTGAAGAGTTAAAGATACATTCGAGGAGATGTTATTATAATATCAATGAATATGAATGAATCATATCCAAGAAGTATTATATATATTTTATTAAACATTTTTATTGGAAATATATATATATATGAAATATCTTGTTTTTTTTATTATTTGAATTTCTAAACTTTAAAAAAACTAGCATGTTCTTCGCTATAAATCAAATCAAAGTAATATACGTATACATATTACATTATACATAACTATAACAGTTATAAATATTTACATTTCTGCTCTTTGAAGAATCCATGTATCCATTTGGATAATTGATCCAGTTCTGGTCTTCTATGCTTTTACAGGATATCCATGTAAAACTATTCTTGATGAAAACAAATAAAAAGAACATCTTCTGCAAAGCGATCAAATATATGACAACGTACACTCTAATATGTAAACGATACCAGCCCTTTTTCTTGCATACTTTACATACTTCTTCATTTATGATTGACTCATTAATTACAGAGAGTAAAGAAAAACAAAAGGAAGAAAAATACATAAATTCAGCAGCATCTAATGCGAGTGACATTCTGCGCGATTATCCTGATGCGAAAAAAGTTTGTAAAAGCATAAAAGAACCATTCTCACCGAGGCTGGGAGAGAGCGGCAAATACTTAGCCGAATACTAGGACAGCAAATATATGCATGTTGCTATGCAATCAATTGGCCATTAACAACTATTCGATTATCTGATAGATGATGAACCTCGCAAACCTAACATTATCTTAATTGATGGCAATTATATGAAAACCGACAAAGTTGATACGTTTGATGAGACGTCGCGAAATTCTACACTATTCAAACAGTAAGACTCAAACACGTTCGTACATTAATTAATAATTCAATTAGATCCTGGTTAACTAGTAATGGTATTGCATCAATATTATAATTTTCTACTTGATAATATAAATGCGATATAACACATATTGTACATGTATGTTACATCGTTACATTGTTAGATAGAAAATTCTAGTATTAATGTGTAATGTTATTTGATATGTTAATTGGCATTGTTGATATTTACTGGGATATTTATTATACGAAATTCTTCATGAACAGTACCATGTCCAATATCTAATATTCTTCCTTTCCTAATGAAATTGTAAAAAAGAAACGAAAACACGATAGATACAACATAGTTTGAAAAGAAAAAAAAATGATAATAAAAATATGTCATATCAAATTGTTTCTTTTTCTTTTTGCGATTATATATGTTTTTTAATATATATTGATATATTCTTGAATTTGTATTCTGTAAATCGTTGTCAAGATAATTGTTTAATAATAATAGTAAATATTATTAAATTAAATAAATACTATTAAATTGATTATCGAAGGACGTACGAAAGTTGATTTTAATGATGTGTTTCTTCTCCATTAAAGAAGAATTAATGAAAAGTTAAAATTATAATTTGTAATTAAATTGCGTCTAGATGTATAATCGATAACTTACATGGTCAATAATAATAACAATTGGTCAAAAATTTAAACATGTAATGAATAGTATCTGAAAAATAATCACATCAAGAAAAATAAAAGCTATATTATCAATCAGAGAAAACTATTGATTGAAGAAAATGCTATTATCGATTAAAGAAAATTACATTAGATTAAAAGAGAAACTACATTATCAACTGCCAACTAGCTTCTTGTTCTCGACGTTCAAACGCTGCCAAGCAAAATCAATATGTCCGTTAAACTATTTCACACGCAATAGAGATGCCGGTGGATTCATATTTTTTTCACAAAGAAAGAATTCAAGAAAAAACGCATGTCAATGTGAATCGTATCCTGTTATTCAATGTCGCTGAAACATTTAGGAAGCTCCTTCGACAGCATTCAATCAATAAAGACCGTTTCACCGTTCCATAATCGTGCATAGAATATTCGCCACGTGCGTCTGTTTACGCCCACTGGCGATATTTATCATTGAAATTGCATTGATTGACGATTACTGTGCAAAATGCAATATTTTTGCCCTCTCTGCATGGAGAATGGCGTGAAAAGCAGAGTTCGTCCATATCAACTCAACTTCAAAGAAGGAATGTGGATGTGCGAAAGAGTAAAAAACGTAAGCTCTTCAATAATTCTTTCTCGTGCACGATCGAGTCTCAATGCCGTCCTATGCGCTCACAATGCGATTCAATAATCAAATCCTCTAATCCATTTATATGATGTAATGTTCGTAATATCATAATGGAATACTTACAATGATTTTTGAGTATTTATAATGATTTTGTAATTTATGTTTCTGTAACATTAAAGAATTTCATTGTAATTTTTTTAATTACCAGAAACAATCTCATTGTAATCTCCGATAACATTTTATATCTTCTGGATCCTTATTATATCCGTGAATCTGAAGTTGTAATAATTTATTCGTATATTTAATATTTAAATTTTGTGTCATATAATTTGTATAATGTTGATTTGTTTAAAGAATCCATAATTTACTTTTCACAAAGCATTTCTGTGAATATAATTATGCCAGATAATGTTAATATATTCAATTACATTTATATTCTTGCTCATAATTTGGCTTTTGTTAGTGTGTCTGGCCAATCGGTTATGAAGATTTGACATTCTTCGAAAGAGATGCTTTTAACTGTGATTGGACAAAGGATCCACCAAATCTACCCAAGAGTGCCATATCTCTATTATCAGAACTTTCACTTTACACTCCACCTATGACCCCTGGAGATGGCGAATCTTCTAAAGAAACAAACGACATTGAAAATACCAAGTGTTCGTCACATTTGTCAGCAAAGAATGTTCTTTCTGAGATATATCATGAAAATGAATTTGCTGGTTCAATGACAGATTGCAACAATTTGCAATTGGAGTTGCTCAATCAAGAAGGTACTTCAACTGAAGAAAGCCAAAATATTGGCAAAGATAAAAGTGTGAATGCTTCTCGATTGAAAGCTGAGTTCAATAATTTTCAAAATACTGATTTTGCAACTCTTCCTAGTATCAACGAGTCATATGATAATCAGATAGTAGAAGACTCTGAACTTTTATATGTTAATACAACCTTAGATCTAGATAGACATGTTACCAAAGATTTTAATGTAATTGATAATCCGCGCAAAGAGTCCCATCCAAAGATTCCAAATGAACAAACGAATGATTCAAGCAATGAATATTCGAAAAAAAGCAAAGAGAATGGAAGTAGAGAAATGCAATTAAACAACATAGTGAATAGCTCGGATAATAATATAAAGATGCTATTACTCGATCAACATCTTGACAACATGCCGGGCACAGATTCGGTAGGTGATGTAGATCTTATGAACATAGATATTATGTTAGAAGATATTTTAAGCAATGTTTCTGACAATGAATGTATAGATGACAATTGGGTAAAATCACTGATCAGCTGACAATATAATCCTGATAATATTACCTTGCATAATTAATATAAGAAATGTAATAGCCATGTAATTGTATATTATCTGTTTTCAGTTTTGTTTTCTATTTTTTTCTGTGATAACAAACACATAAACAAATTATAACATTAGACTGTAATAAAATATTTGTTTAAAAAAAATATATTATTATATGTTCGTCATTTCATCATATTTTATATTTCTTATTGCTAATACAATGTCAATCAATTTATTTTAGTTTTGTCATAGCAAAATAAATTCAAATTCAAAGAATGACAGAAAAACAATTACAATAATAATTTATAATTATCACTATATTATTTGGAATTTAATAATTACAGAATGAAAAGATATATCAAACTATAAATATGATAAAAATATATATAATAAAATAATAAATATATAATAATTATAAAACTACATTTTAGAAAAGTATGTTTGAAAAAGATAGATCTTGATCACAATTTTTATTTTATTTTATTTATTTTTACATAAAAATCATATTCGCTGATTGATGACCAGTAATTGGTGACAAAAATATAAACTGTATAATTTATGTGTATAAATGATATGTAAAACGCATAATTTATATAAATTTATGTATTTATGTAATATGTAAAATATTGAGCAGTATGATTACTGCTCAACACATTAATATATATAATGTTATATTATTTATTAATATTTAATAAAACATAAGAAACTTGCCCTATGATTATCGAATATTTTTGTTTAATAATAAAGATTATCTGCGCGATACACAAGATGTTTTCTTTATTATCTTTTTATTTATTTTATTTTTTTATTTTAATTAATCACTATTAAAAATCTATTAAAGTTAAATCACTATTAAAGTTTTTTGAGAAACTTTCAGGAATTCGGAAAAAAAAGGAAAAATCTAATATTGTATGTATAGAAAAGAAAATGTATAGAAAATTTTAATTTGTGATAAATGAGTTATCGGTACAGTTTATCATAAAAATTCATTTTCTATGTAATTGGTAACTAAATAACACCAATATCTAAAGCATATTTCACTTTTCTCAAATATCATTACGACATTTTAGGATCATTCATATTGTTGGAATAGTTTTGTTGATTAGATTATTATCTTAAATCAACAAAGATAATACTCAATACTTTATCTAACTATCATTACAAGTAAATTAGCGGATTTGATTAAATGATATTCGGTATAATGATACTAGTAATTTATTTTAGTAATTTATTCGATTAGGAGGTCAATTAATCAAGTAATCTTCTTTTGTATGTCGATCATTAAAGCAGATGCGTTCCTCGAACAAGCAAATTGTATCGTGATAGGATGATACCTCAATCGCTGATATTCCTTGATATTGTAGAAACTTATAAACATCAGTCACTCAGAAATTGTTCGAAATTATTAGTCTTCAGTGCATGAATTCTAACTTTAAACTATTTTAACTAAAAATCACTACTTTAAATTAGGATTAGATAGCGTTTTATGGAAAAAACGAATCAGTTGAAGTGACTTGAATTCATTAAAATCACTGTTAGCAGTTAAGATCACCTATATTATTTGAGATCGGCATCGGTGATCGAAATCATTTCTTGAAATTATCGATATTCAATTGACATTACATAAATTTATGAAAAAATTGCAATTCAGTGCAAAGGAAAAAATGAAAGTAGATAACTTCAACCTTGCCCTTGCGATAAATCGTTGGAATCTGAAACTGCTAGGTTTGTGGCCCTTGGATACGGATTTCTCCAATCTACTCTTTAGCATAAATTTTATAATAATAATAATTTTTACGTTTCCCTCGGCGATACAATTGTTCGCTACGGCAACAAATTGGAACTCGATAATAACGCAAATAATCAGAACGATTCTATTCATCCTACTCATGATGAGAATCATCTTTATAAAGGTGCAGTCCAAGAACCTACGAATTATTCTTGACTCGATGATCACCGATTGGAAAAATTATTGTTCTTTACCAGAACAATATCAACGAATCATGGATTATTATGCCAAACGTAGCAGATTATTCACTGTAATTAACATAACGTTCACAATGTTATCGGTAATAGGTGAGATATCAAATATTTCAAGATCAGGATAATAATTATTTCAGAATCTTAAAGAAATTTTTTGGAATCTCACAAAATTTAGTCAGCATATAAAGTCAAGTTTTAAACCAAACTGAACTGTGTGAATAGGGCAATATATAGAGTAATTTAAGTTCCTCTGTAAAATTTTCTGTAAAAATTTAAAGTCAGACATCATTGAAATTTCTTAACAATATAAATAACATTTCAGGATACGCGTCAACGCCCATCATGAACACATGGCTCAACAATCTTCCTTGGAATCAAACAAGCAGATATTTGCCTAACGAAGGATTCTATCCTTTTCCTATCCAAAGCTCGCCCACGTTTGAATTGCTTTATCTCATGCAAACCTATACTCTATTCCTCTCTGGCATGGCAATGAGTGCCATAGACTGCTTTCTCTACATCATTGTATTTCACGCGTGTGGACAATTTGATCTGCTTGCTGCGATTTTACAACGATACGGCCGTTTCTACGAACATAATTGTAGGCACACGTATTCTCTTGTTTGTACTTGCCTTTCATGCATTGTGAAACGACATGTGCATATTATAAAGTAAATAATCAATTACATCATGTCTTTATGGAAAAAATTGTATATTAAGAATATCGCAATATCTTTTTATCATTAATTTCATGATAATATTTTATTTATAGTTATATGGATATGGCAGAAAGATCCTTCAATCTCTTCATTCTTATACAATTATTTGGGAACTGTTTTGAACTAGCAATAGAAGGATATCTGTTTTATACGGTAATAAAAATTTACAATAATTTATACAAATAATTTACTGATTATAAAACTTATATACTCTATTTATATTATTTTATTATATACTCGATTATATACTCTATAATGTTTTATTAGAAGTATATTATCTTATTTTCTGAATCTAATCATCAATCTTATAATTTTTTCTCACAATTATCTTATGTATCAAATTTTAGCGCATTTTAGAAAGTTCCAAGAAATTATATATTTCTTATATATGCATTATTGCATACATATTGTATATACATATATCATATATATATATATATATATATACATTATATATACAGTATATTATATATAAATTAGATTACATTATTGTAATCTGATTAAAGATTTTTTCTTTCAGTTTTACCGAAGTCATAATATTAATGGTATTATAACATGTATTATATACCTGATTACCCTTGCATATAGCATTTTTATATATTGCTGGATTGGCAATTGTATCATAGAAAAGGTAATTCATAAATACGATACCGTGATAATACTTTTTTGCTTCCTTTTATAAATTTATGAAATAATCTTAAATAATATTACTAAATAAATTATCATCTAAAGTTATGATATCATAATTATATTATTTCAAAATTTATAGGAAAGAGTTTAAATTATTTTAGATATAATAATCAGTTTTAATTTGTAAAACTTGAAAAATTTTATAAAATTTTATGTATTATACAAATCTTTAATAATATATATTAATATGATTTCTTACATGTATGTGATCAATGAAGAGTGATAATATTAGAATAGTAACATATAATCTGGAATGGTATTCTTTTCCGAATAAGTATGCTCTACCCATTATATTGATAATGGCACGCGCAAGAAAACCTTGTAAAATTACAGCTGGAAGATTTAGTACAATGTCCTTCTCTTACTGTAAAACGGTAAATATCTTTCATTTTAATAATTTATTTTTAATCTTTCTTCTTTAATCTTCTTTAATCTTTATTGATATTCTAATATACATTTCTTTATATACATTTTTTTCTCTTTCTAGATTTTTATAACATTATCTTCATATATACATCTTCTTATAATGTTAAATTAATGATTTCCATTAAACAACAATAAATATTACTTATTTATAATAAAAGTGTATGATCTAAGAATTCATAAATGTTTCTTAAAAGTGAAAGTTTCATAATTATTGAAACAATAATTAAAGACTTGTTCATATTTTTAATTATAATTGCATAATGAAATTTTTATAAAAATAATAAATACATTGATATTTTAAGGTAGAGCAAAAGAAATATGGACATTTCAACTTCATTATAAAATAATTTTCATATTTTTTCTATTTATAATCATAAATTATAAAGTTTAAATTATTGGAAGTTATTGCAACTTTATCGTTATAGAATTATAATTTTATTATACAATATATGTATATTAATTATGTTAATTAATTATAATAATTAAAGCTATTTACTGTTATAACTTATTATATTATAAATTTCTTCATATTCTATGTAATATGTTTGTTATATATCAAATATTTGTTCTTTAATACATAAATAACAATAAATAATAAATATTTTAGTATAATGAATAAAATCTTATATCTAAAACTTTGTCTTTTTTTATTTATTCGTAAGAATTCATATAAATATCTAAGTTCATGGAAGAATAATGTTGGATTTATCTTATCAAAGGCCAACATCGATATTTTTTATTCTTCCATCACAAAAATAACTATATAAATTTTTTAAGGCCACCTAATATTTCACTTCCAAAAGAAATTCATTTAATTTGTTAATTCATTATTAAATTCAAAATTAATTATTTAAAAACAAAAAGTCTAATCTCATCTAAAGTCTCATCTAAATTATTATTGAATATAATTTATAAAATTATTTAATATGCAACAATGGATCATGAAAATGTAGTTAAATTTGCAGTTAAATTCTTGTAGAACTACTTTCAGAGATAATAAAATCATATTAAATCAATACACGACATACACGAAATTATGAACAACAAATAAATTATTGATCGCTCATATTAAAATTTAAAATATTTTCTTAAGTGTTAAGAAAGATTTTAAATTTTAATCACTTATGTTGATTCGATTTAAAAAACTCATCGAATATTCAAAGATTAAAAAAATTTTCAGATTGAACGCTTTTTTAAATTGAATATTTTTTATTCACTTATTAGTCACAAGCTATAAGATATTAAATATAATCTTTGTTTCTTAAGAAATTCATGTTCTGTGAGATTATATATTATGTGTTTTGTCTATTATTTTGTCACGATTTTTACTTCCTCTAAACGATCAAGTTTGATTTTCCCGGCAATTAGTAGAACTGATACATTGCGTGTACCTATCCGAAGATTTCAAATCTCGATGGCGGTGTGTACATAATGTATGGATATAATCAGCTTATGACTTACATTTATAAGGAGAATTCCTTGTAAAAAACAATTGCAAGTTCCCATTTCTAACACGAAGGAGGTTTAGCGGGTTATCTAAATCTTTTAGCCAGAAAACATGTGCTGATTCCTTTAATGTAGCGCACATGCGACCCGGAACATCTAAGGATATCATAGATCTCTTATTGCTCAATCTTGTGCAATAAGCACAAGCAGTTCTTTGAAAGGCAGGCAGAAGCTGCCTGTCCCTGAGATTTTTTTATAGTAAAAATCCGCTAGCCGAGGATGGCAACTTCGCAATATAGAATAGGCCTACTTAGAAGACTAAAATTTCGTTATCGGGATTAACTAAACAAATTGCTCCATCAACTAAGAATGGCCATGCATTTCTGTACATTTCAATTATTTATTTCCTCCTTTTAATTAATCTTTTAATTCTTTTGTTAAAATTATTATATATATATTAGAAATTGGAAGATGCTCAAGTAACCAATCATTTTTGTGATCACTTTTCGCTAAGTGAACGTTCATAGTTTTACAAACAATGAATATACGGTTTGAAGGTAGATATTGAATACAATTGTTAGATACATTTGCTGAATAAACAGCATTATTAAGTGTATTTATTGAATATGATTGCAAAGATAAGAACTATTCAATTGCCACTTCATTATTGTTCAATAAACAATATCAATCTTAAATAAAAGAAATATTCTTTGGATTCATCTATTTTCATCATAATATATGCATTGAAAACATGCTTTACACTAAACATGACGTACATCTGATATCCAATAGGAGAATTTATTTTCTTAAAATTTAAATCACTAACTGAAATTTCATTTCATTTATTTTAGATTGTACGTTCTATCGTTCTATGTCGTTCAAGAAACTAAGTGATTTCTTCAAATATTATACATTTTTGTATTGTTAAATACAACTTTATTTATGCAAATTTTTCGAAAAAACGGAGAAAAGATAAGAAAATGGACTTTTTAGAATATCCGGATATTTTTTCTGAAGTTAAGGGCGCTATGGTAAAAATTTCTCGTTATTTTTTCATAAAAGATATTAATTTTTATTAATATATTAATATATTATGTTTATCTTTAATCAAATTATGTCTAAAAATAATTTTTGTTCATCATTACTTTATTTTTATATGTTTGGTTATATTACTTCGCATCTCCATATCTTCATATCTCTAAATATCCAAACTTATTTCATTATAATTTATTTCATAATTAGGTCTTATTTTATGATATTTATATATATATATATATAATTATGTACAAATCTGTACATGTAATGTACAAATGTAATGTAAATAAATCTGATCATATAACATCATATCACATTGATATGATATATTAAATGATACTTTCAAAGAACAATATTATGATTGCTGAATTATTTCTTGTTTTTATTAGATGCCAGGCAGACTAAAATTGACTGATCAGCATCTCATCTTTAAGTATCAGAAAACTGGGAAGGTAGAACAAATTTCTGCTTCTGATATGGAGATGGTAAATTATCAGAAGCTAATCGGAACTTGGTGTTTGCGTATCTTTTTAAAAAATGGTACATTACACCGTTTCAAAGGATTTAAAGAAGGTGATCAAGAAAAGATAGCTAAATTCTTTTCTATTAATTATAAGAAAGATATGCTGGAGAAAGAACTGAGTTTAAAAGGCTGGAATTGGGGTACTGCAAAATTTAACGGATCCGTTCTAAGTTTTGATGTTGGCCATCAGACTGCTTTTGAAATACCATTATATGATGTGTCACAATGTAATACAGGAAAAAATGAGGTGACTTTAGAATTCCATCAGAATGATGATGCTCCAGTTAGTTTGATGGAAATGAGATTTCATATTCCTACTACTGATAGTATTGATCAGGATCCAGTTGAAGCATTTTATCAACAGGTAAGAGAATTTTAATAACAAACAAATATGTTTATAGATATATTAAATTGAATAAAAAAAGTATAATTTGTTTTATTAATCATAATAGGTGATGGAGAAAGCATCTGTAATCAGTGTCAGTGGGGATGCAATTGCAATATTCAGAGAAATACATTGTTTGACACCTCGTGGTCGTTATGATATCAAAATTTTCCAATCTTTCTTTCAATTGCATGGCAAGACTTTTGATTACAAAATTCCTATGTCGACTGTCCTGAGACTTTTTCTTTTGCCACACAAAGATAATCGGCAGATGTTCTTTGTTGTTAGCTTAGATCCTCCTATAAAGCAAGGTCAAACACGATATCATTATTTGGTATTATTGTTCAATCAGGAAGAAGAAACCTCTATTGAGCTACCATTTACTGAAAAAGAATTAAAAGAAAAATATGAGGACAAGTTAACGAAAGAATTGTCAGGACCAACATATGAAGTACTTGGCAAGGTTAGTAAAGAAAAATAAGAAAAAGTTATATATCTATTTTATATATCATTTGATTTTAATGATAATTTGTTTATGCTTTAGGTAATGAAAGTAATTATTAACCGAAAATTAACGGGACCTGGACATTTTACTGGTCATACTGGCACTCCTGCAATTGGTTGTTCATTCAAAGCTGCAGCCGGATATTTATATCCGCTCGAACGAGGTTTCATCTATGTGCATAAACCGCCAATACATATTCGTTTCGAGGAAATAGCATCAGTAAATTTTGCACGTGGTGGAGGATCAACTAGATCTTTTGATTTTGAAATCGAACTTACGAGTGGTGTAGTGCACACATTCAGCAGTATTGAAAAAGAGGAATATGGCAAATTATTTGATTTTATCACATTAAAGAAACTTCGTGTTAAAAATCGTGGAAAAAGTGATAAGCTTAATTATGATGAGGACTTTGGTGACAGTGATCAGGAAGATGAACCAGATGCTTATTTGGCACGCGTAAAGGCAGAAGCGCAGGAACGTGATGGTGATGATAATCAAGATTCTGAAGACGGCTCGTCTGATGAGGAGTTTAAACCCAATCAGGATGAAAGTGATGTTGCTGAAGAATATGATACTGATGCCAATAGTTCTGAAAGTGAGGACGATTCGGACGCATCTGCAGCAAGTCACAAGAAAGAAAAGAAAGAGAAGAAACCCAAACCGGCAAAGACAGTTCCGGAGAAGACACGAAAATCAAGGAAACCGAAGAAAGAGAAGGATGCGAACAAACCAAAGAGGCCACCAACGGCCTTTATGTTATGGCTTAACAGTGCGCGTGAAAGCATTAAGGCGGAAAATCCGGGAATAGCTGTAACAGAAATTGCAAAGAAAGGTGGTGAAATGTGGCGAGAACTCAAGGACAAGTCCGAATGGGAAGCAAAGGCAGCGAAGGCTAAAAAGGAGTATACAGTATCAATGAAAGAATATGAAGCAAATAGAGGCAGTAAAACTAAAGATAAGAAGGAAAAAATGGAGAAAACGGAAAGAAAAAGGAAGGAAACCAAAAAAGATTCACCTAGCAAAATGATGACTGGTTCCGCATTCAAAAGCAAGGAATACATTAGCGATGATGATAGCAGTAGTGATGAGAGCAGAAAATCTGAAAAGAAGCAATCCGGCAACAAAAGTGAAGAGGAAGAAGATAAAAAGAAGAAGAATGAGAAACGAGCTTTACAAGATACTGGAAAGAGAACAATAAAGAAACGGGAACACTCAAAGAGCGATGACAGTGAAGAAGAAAAGAAAAAGAATGAAAAACGAGATACAAAAGATAATAAAAAAAAACCAATAAAGAAAATGAAACGAGATCGATCGGATGAGAGTGATGCGGAAGAATCCATAGAAACTACTCCGCCATCATCCGACGCGGAATTCAAAAACAGTGATTAATTAAAAATTACGTATAATTGTATATCAAAAAATTAAGAAAAAAAATAAGAAAAAGTAATTATTTCTTTTCATTATTTCATTTTTTATTTTCTTATCTGTTTCGTGCATATTTATTAATTAAACTATAAAACAATGTTTATGATATGAAATAGTTTATATATTTTTATAGTTAAGTGTTTTATTAACAATATTGATGTACAATAAATTAATATTAGAGACATTAAATCATTTTTCTTCTTATAGTATTATACGTTTAATGTAGGCATATATGTGTTTATCGCACAATGCGAATTGCCTCCTCTTCTGCATGTCTGAATAAAGTGGCAGCCATCTGGAATGAATGTTTTTTGTCTGGTCAGTCTTCTTTCCTCTTCAATATATGTCAAGCTAGGTGATTCGTATCTTCTGATTTAACACGACATGCCCCGGACTGAAGGAGGCCATTTTTTTAAAGTTTTCTTGCCTTAATGAAATTTTTCCGATTATATGATTGTCCCGGGGAAGTATGGAGTTTCCCTTTTGTAGTCATCGTAGGTTTTCGTTACTTTCGATGACGCTGAGAGATGACATTTCCTTCATCTCGAATGTTATACTTCTATTCGGTCTTTTTTACAGTGCTTACAGTGGACCTGTTCTAATTCAAGCTAATGGATCTGATATATCTTTTTGGCTCCAATACAATTTGTGTGTTAAAAAAAAAAGATTGAGTATGTTCGATCGTGGAACTTGAGAAAGGAAATAGTATTGGATTGATGATGATGCTGGATTGACAACCTAGATTTTTCGATTGTCAGACAATCGCTCTCGTCTCTCGGCTATTTGCTCTTCTTAACATTAACATTAAGATATGTAAATATTTTTATTGTAATAAAACTATTGACAATAATGACAGTATTGAAGTCATGAATATTATGAAATAAATTACATCAAATAAACTCAAGTATTTAAATTTTATTATTTTTAATCCTAATTAAATCTTTTAGATTTTATTTTTCGAACATATATATTTTATTTGCTGAAGGAAAATAAAAGATTTTTGTTTAAGTGATAACATTTCATAGATTATTTATTTTTATAATATAGTAATCATTTAGTTTACATAACAATATTTTTTCATGATTTCTTTTGTATAAAGTAGAAAAAAATAAACGATCGGTTTATTTAAAAAATTAGTTATAATCCATACGTTGCAAATTTTAATTAAATTTCTAATTAAATGTTATTAAATAAATTCGTAGATACTTTTTTTTATTATTATCCTAGAAATTATTACAAGCTGTCATAACGTGATATTTAGTAATATATGTGGCAGTTAGATGTGAGAAAGTTTTGAAAAGCATATAGCATAGCTCAGTGGCATATGCCTTATAGAATCATAATCCGATGATCAAGTGCATAAGTTTTGAGGATCTCCTCCTTTCTTCCTTTTAATCTGCACGATGTCTTGGCGTTTCGTATGAGATTAGTCATGAGTATTAGTTATGATGTTCCTCAATCTTATTAGCAATCTTTGACTGAATTTTCTTATCTCATCTACGTATCTCATCTAACATATAGCACGTTAAAGATATATTTAACACATAATTTCTTTTATGATACATTCTAATGTATTATATTATAAAAACTAGCCTACGTGAAATATAAATGTAAAATAACTCAACAATAATATACATTATTACAATTATAATACAATATAATTAATTGTTGTGTCCAGATACACATGACTTAGTTAAATATTATATAACTTAATCATTGTTTTATAAAGAAAAATTAAAAATGATGTTAGCAGTTGTACTGTTTGTATTGCTGGTTTGTATTGACTGGTTTGTATTGATGTCTATGGAGGATCTACAAAAACCAAGTCTGAAATATGAACACTTCTGTCAACTGTGTTTTTTTTCTTTCTCGGTTTCTAAGTAATTTGTCTCCATTTCTTTTAATTCAATATGCTGCTCTTTCATGGCCTTCTACAATACAAAAGATTATTGGCACCACTTTTCTCTATATTAAAACCTTCAAGATAACATGTTCATATAAATTTTTTTCTCTAATTTATTAATCAATAGCTTACGTTAGGAATGTGATTTGCAAGAAGGGAGAATCTCCTGAGAACTTACCGCTACGCAATCTTTATAGACTTTAAGTAAAGGGGCACATATTGAATCGTTGGTATCCCCTTTTAAAAATTTTTCGGAGAACCAACTATTGAAACAAGCGTCGTACTTCTGTTTCAACTCACTGCAATCCTCCATGTTGCACGCTCTCGTTCTTTCTCCCTTCTCTTTTTCTTTTATGTATTATAAGCTCACAGGCTTCCTAAAGATACAGGCAAAATAAAATTTCTATTTAATTACCTTGACGCACTGCTGATACATTTTGAATAAATGCGAGCATGTGTTGTCGCTCGTGTCACCTTTCAAGAATTTCTCGGAGAACCACGTGTTGAAGCAAGAATCATACTGTCGCTTCAACTCGTTACATGTTTCGCCTATACTATTCATGAATGTATGCGTATATTATCCTAGAATCAATTTGCATTTATTAGTTTAATTATATTAAAAATTTAACTAATAATCTTGAAAAATGATCATTAAAATCACATGAAGCAGAAGAGACTTTTTAACCTAAAATCGCAGAAGCCAGAAATATTACGTTTCGTTGTACTCACTTGTAATACCGAACCACGGTAAAGATAATTGAACGAGGCGAAAATTTATCTTGTTCCTTCGTATATTATCTTTAAATGCAACACTCCGCCTTTCTGTCTCTTTTCTTTAAGATTTCTACTCTTGTAGAAGCATATGTCAAGAAAATTACGGCAAATTCGTATGTACATATATTCTAACCAATCATAGCACATTGGCGAACTAGTCGTGTAATATCGCCTTTAGATTATTTTTCATTTTTTGTTGCGTTTGGTGTAGCGCGAAGCGGAGCGAATGAATCGTATCGTCGAGAGTCTCGAGAGATGTCAGATGTATCAGGTGTTAGATTATAGTTGATTATAGCGTAAACGGAACGGCGCTACTACACAACACAATCTTAATTGTTTGACACGATATCCACCACTTCTAAAGACAGAAGGCGATGTTGTCGCTGTAAATAAATATTCAAGTTCTCCGATTAGATTAACTGGAACACTTAATCCAATGTCGTCATCGATAAATTTTTCATACAACTTAAGCTGCAGCGGTTAATAATGAGCAGCAAGCATAGTCCCGGAAAAATTACACTGGCAATGATAAAAGGTGAGCGAAAAAATACATGTATGAAAATCTAAATTCGCAGATATAATAATGATTTATTTGCAAATTTTATGCACAAATGCAATTAAATTAAATTTTTATTCTTTCATGCAGGCAAACCAATCGCCACATCTGTACCAGTGATCCATTATCGAGCAAATGATGATGAGCTGGAGGAATTATATCCAAGCTTCTCCGATGAAGAGAAAAGTCTTACTCCAGAATCTGACAAGAAAAAGATATCGTTGAGTCCCTCCAAGAATAGCAATAATGGCCAAGGAACAGAGAATGAATTTGAAAGACGTTCTGTCGACGATAATCAGTTTGAGGGTATGCCACCATCAGATCCATGGAAAGTACTATCTGATATCAAAGGAAAGATCACAAAAACATTCGAGGAAAAGCTTTCTGAGATGAAAAATGATAAAAAGAAAAAAACAATCAATAAGGATTCTAGCATTAGCGATCCAGAGGATCTTGGAGATATCATACCTACTGATGAGAATATCAATGACAAACAAGAAAAGGAATCAGGTTTTTCTGTTATTCATCGCAAAAGCAATACTAAGAGATTTGTGGGCTTCTCACAAGTGAAGACTGGTTTAAAGACCAAGAACTCTCAAGATGACAGTGTAGAGAGTGGCATAGAGGCTGCTGAGTTTGCCGAATCTGTTCTTGATTCATCCTCATTCGAATTACAGGATGATTTTCGTGAGGACATAAAAAATATGGCCACATCTTGCCGCGATTACTTCAGCCAATCGAATGGATCTATCCGAGAAAAAAAAGACATGAAATTTAGCACACTATTCTCTTATATAAAGAATTATGTGTTTCGGCAGCTAACTAGACAATTAGCTATGCTGCTGATACTTGTATTTGCTGTCTGTTTTCTGATTCCATTGCCTATATACTTGGTTAGTTTCTTCATAGGTGTTTTCATCACGATAATAGTATACAAATTGATACAGAAGATCAAAGAAATCCTAACAACACAATTGGACGAGGAACCAGCTCATATAGCAGTACCTGTGTTGGAAATACCAGCAGTAGAGGAACATGCGGTCCAAGAAAGATATGAGGGATGGTTGAATGAGTTGCCATATACTTATGATCCACATAATTATCATGTAGCACGCACAAAATCAGTCTATTTTAGTCTGGAAGGTGGCATGTTACGTATTATGGAAACAAGGATGAAAGTACCAAAGAGAACTGTATGGGATGAACCTAAGCGAAAATTTAAGTTTATTAAAAGACGCGTATATAATCTCGCTGGTGCAAAAATAGAATTATTGCCAGAGGGACTCATACGGAGAAGGTAAGCGTCATACATAACCATTTTTTATATTTTTATGTAAAAATGATCTCTTTTAGAATAAATTATTCAATAAAGATATGTTTGTTATATATAGGAGATGGAGTAAAAAATATCCGATCTGTATCACAATGGATCGGATAGCATTAGTAGATAGTGGGATGCTAAGTGACTGGATAAATCTCGAGAAAGATTCTTTTGAGGATGAGAAAAAAAATGTCCAAACGGAAAATATCGTTCAGGAGGATGAAGAAACTACTTTGGCTGATGAGACAAAAAGCGAGGATGAAGATTCCAAATTTGAATTTCTTAAGGATAATGAAGATGATGAGTTGAAAATCGACGAAGATGATGATGAGGATGATATTTCGCAATCTAAGTCTGTGAAGAGTATTTACGAAGATTGTCACGATGATGAAGTTACCAAATGCAAGCTTTATGTGTTCGCGCGCGCCGATCGGGAGAAGGAAGATTGGTAATGTTTTTTCTATATTAATGAATCAATGAAATTAAAGTAATTGAAGTAAGAATTCTAATGAAAAGAATTTCTTAATTTGAAAATATAAATTTAATTTGAGATTTAAAATTTCGTTTTCCGCAATCATTATGGATATTAATAAATCATTTCTTTCAGGTTTCGAAGATTGATGTCAGCGGCATCTCTTTCGCGAAAACGACATTCAATTTGTTCCATAAACGACTCTATGTCTTGCGCGAATGCAGCTTCTGCACAAGATACGGCAGAAGCAAAACTCGAAACGTCTCCCGAAATTACGTACAACACCTATATGAGCAAGTACCTGAATGTAAGCAATGCAATGATCGAATCAATTCTAGAATCTTTATGACATTGATCGACCAACTGTCTTTTAGATGGATCCGGAAAGTTCTCCGAGGGAATACGACATTCTTTGGGTGAACTGTCTTTTGGGACGGCTACTCTTCGACATGCATAATTGTCCGGACACGATCAATCTTATTCAAGATAAAATACAACGAAAACTCTCTAATATTAAGCTTCCCTACTTCATGGAGAGTCTTTTAGTGACAGAAGTAGTAATCGGACAGGATGCCCCGATGGTTCATAAAATCAGTAAACCAGTGTTCGACGAACGAGGACTTTGGCTTGATTTAAACATCACTTATAAAGGTTGTCTGACGATGACTGTCGAGACGAAATTGAATTTAATGAAACTAACACGCACGACCAGTATGTCGGGTGATATTGATGAGAAGACTGTTCCTACCAGATCGCCAATATTTGATAGTGATGTAGAAGATAGTCCGGAAACATCCACGGAAGACGAAGACGTCAAGAATGTCGCATCATGCATCACATCGAAAGATACTACGTAAGTGAATTTCCGAATCGAATTTTAATCAATAAAGACAACGTTTGTTTTGCGATCTCTCTCTCTCTCTCTCTCTCTCTCTCTCTCTCTCTCTCTCTCTCTCTCTCTCTCTCTTTTTCTCTTCTTTTTCACTTTTTATTTATTAATCAATTTAATTAATTTATTATATTAGTTTTAAATATATATTATAATCGCAATTTTTTTCTTATAAAAAATCTTTATAAAAATATAATAAAAATTACAAATGTTAATCGTAAAATTTAATCGTTGAATCGTAATTGAACGTTTTAATGCGAAATGTATAATCTGTAAAAATATTCTATATGAATTTTCTGTGTGAAAAGTTATATATTAATTATACAATAATTCTAAGTAACAAAACATTAAAAGATTTTGGTATATTATAGACCAACACAATTCTCTGGCAAGAAGTTTCTTAGTATGGTTGACAAGTTGACGGCTAACAAGTATTTCCGTCATGTAAGCAAACGATTTTTCCTTCTGTTTACTTAAATCTTCAACTTCTTTAGTTATAAAAACAGATTATAACAATTAATTGAGCAAATCCAACTTTTTCATAGGCCACAGAATTGTCCTATATACGACGGGCGATGGAAGGCGTTTCTAATACGGAGATCCGCTTCATGGTGAGCGTATCGGGCATCGAGGGTTGTTTATTGATAAATATTCCTCCGCCACCCTCCGATCGACTTTGGTACGGTTTCAAGCCAGTGCCGAAAATTTCTCTAACTGTGCAGCCAGCTGTTGGCGAAAGGACCGTCAATATCGTGTATGTGACCAAATGGATCGAGAATAAGTTGCTTAGGGAATTTGAAAAGTTAGTTGTTCTACCAAATATGGATGATTTACTTTTATCATTGTGCTCGAATTATCCGTTCGTTGCTACATAAACGAATCTTGTGCCGGCCAAAGCAGTCTTCTGCTTCTATAATCTTTTTCTTATGTTTCATATCAATAGTCAATAATACGAATATACTTAATATATTGAGAGATGAATTTCTCGTTGTTAAGATGTTATTGAAATTCTTTGAAACTTTAATATCTGAAAAAATTTTTCTGATTTTGTGAATAACAACTATAGTTCTTTTTTCAACAATTTTTATAAGATTTTTTAATATTATTATTGTGTTATTTGTCGCAAAGAATATTTTATGATGCGTATGCAATATTTGCAAGAAACAAAAAAATAATTGTGATATATTATTTATATTATTCTTGTATTTATAAAAATCGATAAGAGAAGAAATAAGACAGAAGAAGTTTACTAAGAGTGAGATTCATTTTTATTAAAATATAGTAAAAAAATATATAATGAATAAAAAAGAGAAACGCACAGCGAAGTAAAGTAATTTAACGTTAAGTGTAAACTTCCTGCAGGCTGACTGGTTTGACTGAATTATTACAGATATCAGGAAATCGACGCGCTATACTATCTAAAAACAAAAAAAGATATGCTGTGTATATGATCCTTCAAGTAATTATTTTATCGCAGGTAACTGCTGCAAAATATTTTACTAAATTGTTATTAAAGTGAAGCCAATGCATTTTAAACTAGTCTATCGTAAAGTAATTGATTTACGATAAAACTGAACAATCGGAAAAATTTGTTTAAATAAAATTAACAAAACTGCCGAAAAGTTAAGAAATGCGTGTAAAGTGAAATAAAAAGATCACATAGATTGATGAAATCTTTATTTTAATAATCATGTCTGCAAATCCAATCAAACGCAAACGTTAATAATCGAAAAGATGTATAGAGGAGAAAAATGTGATATAATCCATTGATCCTGAATTGAATTAATTTATTAGAAACAGAATAACGATAGTCGCGCAAATCGCGAATAGATGTGAAGTATTATTTTGCATATACGATTGTCAATGCGAGAATACAAAGCCGCATTATACCAGTTCAATTTAATAAAATGAATACATGAATTTTCATTCTTTTTCTAAATCACAAATCGAGAAATTTGTTATTAGATGATTTTTCAATGGATATCATGGCAGAAATATTTATTTTAATATCTTTTTCATCTCTGATTAACCGACTAAAGTCGTTTTACTCATTCGATATGTTAAAAGGAAAAGAAGATAACATATTTGTGAATAATCATAAAAACGACTATATGATTCATATTTACTAGTCAGCTTGATTTGTGAGCTGTCGTTTTATCTGATACTATACGTGTGTGAGAGTTTGTGTATTGCGTGCTCAGGGACATTAAATTAGTGCAAGAGTCCTAGAGTCACAACGTGATCTTGTTACGATAGAAGCTACCAAGTCATTTTTAACACAGTGGAAAATTTTTCTATCAAATGTAAAGTAAATTATGTTTTTATAAAAATCAATTCATTAAAATATTCAAATATAAATAAAATCAATTGCGACGAAGCAAATATATTTTGTAAAGATTTTTCAAACGTTTTATGTTTAGGACTTGCACTATCATCAGTTTCACGTTGTGTTTCTAGAATTAAATCATAGAGGTTTAATTAAATCATAGATTAAATCATATTGTAAGATTTTGCAAAAATAAATTATTATAAATTATTATTGTTTCTTTAAAGTTTTTCCTTAAATAAGTTAAAAGAATAAGTATAAAATTGTTGTATGGAATTGTTATTCAAGGTTTTTTTCATTTCTCATCTTTCAAATTCGCTTCAGAGAATTATCTTTTATATTGAGTTGAGATAGGAAAGTCTAATTTCCATTTCCAATCCATTTATTTTTAGATAATTTATTTATGTATATTGACAAAAACAATTATTCCGATATCGGAATTTGTATGTAAAACATGTTTATTAAATTTGTACAATTGCTATCAAACTATAATCAGGATAAACAAAATATATTCGATTTTATAGTCGACTTTTTCCGAATCATTTAGTTACCTATCTATAGAAAATTTCGATGTACATCAGAATATCGTAATCACATTGTGCATTTCTTTTTGACATCTAAAATAATATTACTACTAAAATAATACTACATAAAAGAAATACTGGTTTTCATATACGTTCCGCATTAAGATAAATATAAATATTTGATAGTAGATAAAATTATAGATAGAAAACATTTTATCAACAAATGTTGAATGCTATAAATTATAGAATAAAATTTTATTTTATTTTGATTTATGATGCATAATGTAAAAGGTCATATCGAGATCGTAACAAATGAAATTATATCTGCATCGATTAAATACTGCGTCTAGATATTTATTTAACATATTATTATATTATACTTAAGAAATCAAAATATTGAACGGTAATTGTTGATGAATATGATATAATTTGATATAATATTACCTTTTTCATCAATAAGATGATTAATAGTAATTGAGTTTTCATGAAATTTTAATATAAAATAAAATTACTGTATGTGAAATGAAACAAAGTTCTCTTCAAAAAAAGAACTGAGCCTAAGAAAATATTTATTACAAAAGAAATGTGTATTAAGTAAAACTATTATATATAACAATCTCTAATCGTTAGAACAAATATTGGAAGTAAACGTGCTTTCCGCCTAGTTGCACACCCTCCTCCGCATTCCTCTTAATGCAATATAATATCACAGTTTAGAGATCGATAGTCCGACAGTGCGCAATATATACACGAAGAATGATGCTTCCTATATACTGCTTGTACAGATAGCTAGATCGACAGTTTCTTCAACTCGATTACTATGTTGTTAACATAGTATACATAATAATAATGCGAATTTTGCAGATATCCAATGATTTTGCATTTCTATGCAAGATTTCATATTTGCTGTGTGCGATTGTCTATAGCATTTATATCATATCAGTTAGCTCTTGAGGATGCATGGTGCATTGTTCATCTCTCGTACAGCTTGTGCCCATTCCTCCAACCTAGGTGCACATACTAAAATGAGATCTCCGAAACGTCGTTTAGCCATTATTACGAACTCGCCATGGCCATGTCGCGCATCGCACACTGCCGGCATCCTTACACGCACATTCTTCTTTGATGTTATGTCAATGGTTTCATTAATCTGTTAATAAATATATTTTATAAGTTAATGCAAATTTATTCGTACGAATTTGAAAATGAAAACAATTGTGAAAAATTTTACCTCGCCCTCCACAATCTGACGCAGGAGTTTAGTGACTCTGAACATTAGCTCGGCAGCTTCCATGTCAATATATTGCTGTTGAATAGCAGTGATGGTACCTCTAGCAACCAGATCACTCTCACAATAAGCTTTAGACAATTCCTCTATGGAACAGGGTCTACATTCTTCTTCTTCGTATGGAATACGCAATGTGCCGCCTTTTAAGGAATACAGATCTAAGCTGTATAACAGCTTGACCGATGTCATGTTCTTAAGAGAATCATTATCTTCTGCTTCCATGAAGAGAGCTTTTACACGCTTCCGTGAATAGAAACATCGGTGCGAATGCTCACTTTTGTTGAATGATGAATAGAGGTGCATTAATTTTCCACCAGCCTCCACGAACACTCGCACAGGTCCAGAAACTTTGACACAGGTATAAGAATCACGGCTGCCTGAATTGTTTGGCAAGGAGAGAAGTATCCTTAAAGCACCACGAGGATAATTCCATTGTACCATTCCTCTGCTGCAACGCAGGTACACTGGCTGCACACCACCGTCTTTTCCGTTTCCACTATGTAAATTATATGTATGTTTAATATATATTTTTACAAATTTTTATTATAATAACAGAGCTATTTTATCGTAATCATTCTTAAAATCTCATTGGCAAAATTAGTTTAAGATAGGATATAATTAAAATGATATATTAATAATGCAATATGTTGAATATTATTATATAATATTATATGTTGAATATAATTAAAAGACTGAAAATATAATTAAACTAAATTAAAAGTAATTATAATTAACTATGTGCATAATAAAACTAAAATGTAAGAAATTTTCAAAATTAATTCTAAACATTTTATTTCATATTTATATAATATACTTCGAATATATTTCTACATAAGAGGAATCATTACTTTTTCGATGGTATCATAAATTACATTTTATTCTGCATAATTATAAAAAACTTATTAGAGAATAAATAAAAGATAGAAATAATAGATAGATAAATAGATAGATAGATAGATACGTACTATTCTTATCTTTTTAGCCACTTCTTGGTTGATCAAATCGTACATATATATAATCATAAAACATATAAATACACATTTTCTACAAAAACATGGTGACAAATGAATAATTAACGACTAATTTCAGCAGTTTCGGCATGATTCATTGGTCTGGCTATGACCAATCCAATTAAGCGCCAAAACGCATTGATAGTATACTCGTTACGCGTGAAAGTTAAATGCAAGCGAATATTATGGTGCAATAGAGAGCACTAACCTTCCAGACCAATCACATTGATCTATAGCGCCTTGTTCAAAGGCAAATATGCAAACAAAAACCAGAGCGATAGTTGCGATTGTTGCGCGTATCATTTTTCCCATGTGCATGCTCGTAGCGTAACATCCAGATGCAATTTGCATGCGCATTACATTTTCGGGATCTCAATGTTTCTCGTTTTTTCTCCTTCGAATCAAATATCCGAAGAATAATTCTTCGTGGTTTTTTCTTTTTTTCTTTTTTTCCCCCTTTCGAGACACTCCGGTTAAAAATAACACCGTTACCGATGGTTTGAGACGATCTAGATTTCAGAACGAGACTTTGCGATCACGGAATATCTCAGCGGTAATAAAATAATTAAATAAACGAATGACAGACAGTCGTTCGTTGGTACAATTGACTGAACTGAAACACCGATACTTTTGCGAAACATACGTACAAAACATCCGCGGGAAAAGCAAAGTGGTCGTGCGTATGGTGATTCGGGCACGCTTGTGAATTGCGTGCAATATAGAATTGTTTTTCGATTGTCAGAAACTAGCCAACAACGAGAGCTGCAATGCATTCCTTCCTACGCACGCACACGCATCTTTTATTGCTATATGACACCCTGACACATTCAATTAGCACATTGTAGGAACATGGTTTGACGTGTCTCGAATGGCGAGGCATGCGTCATCGCGACGCCAGCGTTCGCCACTGTTCGCTAATGCGAAGCTGAGTTCAGCCAACACCACTCGATACACGGCGAACCAGCAAAGGCGACTGAAGGTGACTGAAGATAGTTGCGAACTCGTCATCCGCATGCGTGCGCGTGCGCCGATGCGAGCGAATCGGGAATATGCACTATCGAGGAAAAAGGCGGAATGCAATATGCACTGGTACATCCAGTTCGGGCGTAATGGATTTAGAAAATATATGCGGTATCAAGGTCCGATCCTTTTGCTCTCGTTGCAGAACGGTCATGTTGCCTCTTGCAAGCAATGGCTTCGCTATCGATTTCGTCGGCGCTTATTTTCTTCGCGAATGCGCATCTATACTATTTGCAGCTGGCTGAACGGAATGAATTCGATTTCGAAACGTATGAGATATATTAATCAAATTTGAAAACTATAGCAATAAACTGTGTGATACTTATATGCATACACAAAACACTGTTTACTGAAATTGAAACAAAATTTGCGCGTTGATAAAAGAAAGCAAAACAGAGCATGAGATAAAGGAATTTGCATATGAATCCTTTACAGCTCTGAAGTCTGCTCTTTATGTATGCGTGTCGCCTTCTTATGACTGTTTTATGTCCATGCGAGCACCAAGGCAAATGTGCACCATTACGGTTCTCGCTGTATTTATCTCCACTGTATCTTATCCTGGAAAATATCCGTCCACGGATATGTCTCGGTGAAAGGCCAGGTTTATTTTTTTGACAGGGTTAGAGCAAGACTAGATTAAAGCAAAATGATATGTCGATTTTTATACAGATCTAGTCACACCTATATTCCTTCAATGAAACAAAAAGAAGAAAACGTTCCGCTCGGGTCCAATCGCATACGATTAATGCAGATATACGTTGCGTATGTCTGCATTTTCAAATCCAGTTAGATCGAAATTAAGCCATAAAAAAAAAGTAAAAGTGGTTTTTCCATTAATTTTTTATTGATCAGACTCGCGTATGCTTTCAGAGGCGATTCCGACTCGTTGCAACGGTTTTGCTCGAAGTGTTAATGGTTTTTTTTTTTAGAAAATATCTGTTATCATTATTTGATCAATATTTGAATTATGACAAATCTTGATTTCACAGAGGGTTGAAATTCTCATCAAGGCATCGGTTTTTCATTTTTGTCTATCGTTAGACCTGATCTCGATAGCAGAATTGGCTTAATCGTGCTTCTTTGGCCCATTTTATTATATCTCTGAAGAATTACGATTGTACGAATGTAAACAGAGAAATCAAGAAAGTATATAGATATATCTATGTTATATTTATTTACCGTGAAACAAAAGGAGGCGGAGGATCGACAAGGCCATCACGGGACAGCGCGCATTTATCTAAAAGTCGAGTCAAGTATTCGTAAGGATCATGAGGTCGACGCAGTAGAAGATTGCCCATCAGGAAATCTATGATATCATGAATTTTATTTTCTTCCAAATACAATATTGCTTCTCGTTCTCGCGTGTTTTGCGATGCGCATTGGCAAGAATCGAGTTCCTCCAATGATTCTTGTTCTGAAAGTGAATTCAAAATGCGATTAAAAAGTCGTATGTTCGTAAACGTCTGGTAAGATTACAAGAATCTGGATATGTATACTTTTCACTGGAATCTCATTTGAAATATCCAAATTAAATTCCGCACAACAATAATTTTTGTTCTTTGGGATTTGTTTATCTGAATCCATGTTGTTAATAACGTTCTATTTCTTGATAAGTTCTATTTCTTGAGAATTCTATTCGCAAATTTTTTGGCTTTGAATTATTACAATTGATTATTTCAAACGATTGTTAATGAAATTCTATGAAGAGGCGCAATATTATGCGTAAAATGTTAGAGACTCTCCAGTTACACAATTATAATAAAATGACAAGATATCAAAATGATAAAACTTCAAAAATCGAAGTATTAGAATTTTATATATTATTATCTGCAGCTACTTTCAGACCTTCTTACCTTTTAAGCAATGACAATGATCGTTGATGGATAATATCATTATTCTAGTAACTTAACTACTAACTTATTAACCATTGGTACATTATTGATACATTATATATTGAAATATCTAAGCAAAAGATAACTCGATTTGTGCGAATTATATTTGTGCATATATTTTTTTTGACGCTCTTTATATATTTTCTTCTTAATTTTATGTAAATATATAGTATAATATAGACTTTAATAGTTATTATTGGAGAATTTACTGGAGAATTCCCTATACAGTCAGCTCGACAAGCGTGACCAATGGTCTTATCTGTAATGATGCGGTATTAGAATATGTTTCTGAAGTATTTGTTTTGTAAATTGATGTAATTAAATATATACCAGGTGAGAATTCTTGCTTTCATTAATAATCATTGTTAGTTATATGGGATATTAATATTAATAAAAAATTAAAATTTATCTCATATGATCTTTCGTGTAACCTTACGCAACGTTTTTGAGAAAATGTCACACATTGTGATGTGATCTTTTTTAATTTTCCTTAGAGCGTGGCAAAATGCTGTTAAACAGAAGCATACGTGTGTTTCAACAATATCTGCAACGTAACATACCATTAGCAATTACTGCAGCTTACGCTCCAAAATGCAGTGGTTACAAGGAAAAAATATATAAGCATGAGTATAAGCAGAAACGTGATTTTAAAAATTTTGGTCATACTAGAAGGAAGACCAACTTTAAAACTGCTATCCCATTTGCAATTTTATTGTTTTTGTGTCTATCTATGTTTTTTGACTGGTTTAGGTAAATCTCTAATATTGTTCATATAATATTCTATAATAAAATAAAATAAGAACATGTAAACATTATGAAACATAAATCAAAGTAACATGATTAAAAAGTTTAGTCTGTCTAACAAATTATTTGTTGTTATAGCTACTTCGATTTAGAACCCACAGTGGAAGCTGCTGGTATATTATTAGAAAATGATGAGAATAATGAAACTTTGGAAAATGTTGAACAAGATCTGCAAAAGAAGAAAAAGAGTAAAAAACAAAAAATTGGATTTCGTGACAGAAAGGTTTAGTAGAGGTTTACTACAGATAATAATTTTATTTGTTTGCATGTTGAAATTCTTCAGTTCTGTTTCGAAAACTTTGCACACATTTGTATCATCATATATGCCATATATAATACTGTTTATCTAAAATAAAAATTATACTTTTATTTTATATAAAAAAACAGGACATATAATAATTTAGAAAAAAATGTATAGAAATTAAAATTAAGCAGTAAACAAGGATAAAAGAAATATATACGAGATGTAGCTATTCTTTCCACACATATTCCCATAAGATAGTTCTCTAGATGACTTAATGCTTTAATGCATGTATCTGTACAGCAGGACGATGCAGGCTGAAGTATTTTTGCAGATAATAGAGTACGAGAACAGGATAAGAGCGTATTCGACACCGGACAAAATCTTTCGTTACTTTGCGACCGTGAAAGTAACTAGCTTAGGGGGTACTGAGGTCTATATGACACCCGATGATTTTCTTCGAGCTATCACACCAGGCATGCAACAGCCAGATGGTAGGGCTCTTATAGAGTTCTGTAATGGTCCTTCATACAAAATATAATCTTGAGGCTTTCCTGTAATTGTCTATCAGATCTTATTAACAACTATTACTTTTACCTGCCTCGCTCTGCTAACTCAAAGCTTTGCAATCTCTCTTGCTTGATGTTGCGTGAAAAATTTTTCATTTAATGTAAATTCTAAAATGATATCGAAGTTGAAATCGAATTGACAATAATTATTACGGAATATATGTGTGAATAATAATAAATCTGTAATAATCTGCATATGTCTGCAAATTTAGCCACTATTATCGACTAATTGTGTGCTATGCGCAGATAATAGAATATGAAAATCGTATGAGGCATTACTCAACACCAGACAAAGTGTTTCGTTACTTCGCGACCCTCCAAGTAACAAGCAATGACATACACGAAGTATTCATGACGCCGGACGACTTTTTAAGATCAATGACACCCGGGGTAAAACAGCCCGACGGTAATCTTACCCTATTCCTTCGTTTCTTGCTTTTTCAAATTAAGTGTCGCTTAGTGTATACAGTATTAGGTATTATAATTTTTTTTATCATAAAGGTGCTTCATAATAACGTTGCAGTAACTTGCATGTGCAAATTGATTAACATTTTCCGAATTTCAATTTTGCAAAGATTGAGTTGCTGGGTTTTAATTTAATTGCGTAAAATATATTTAAAAGAAAACCTAAATAATAATCATGACATTATTAATTCGCAGGGCTTGGACTGGACCAGTACAAGCGTTACGATCCCAAGGTATGCAATGAAATTCAATAAATAAATCACAATATAGAGAATATTTTTTGGTGTTTAGAATATTCATACAAAATTAGAGTTGGAATTGGATGAAGATAGTATTTTCTACAAGCTCGGTAGTGCAGGCCTTATTACTTTTTCTGATTACATCTTTCTACTGACTGTATTATCAAGTAAGCTATATAATATCTCAATAAATTATGGCGAAAATGCATTGCAATAAAAAATTTATATTTAAATATTTTCCAAAGAAAATCTAAAATTCTAATATAATATAAATATCAAATTTCAATAATATGTAATTTGACTTTTTTACAGCTTCCAGACGTCATTTCGAGATTGCTTTCAGAATGTTTGATTTTAATGGAGATGGCGATGTCGATTCTGAGGAGTTTGGGAAAGTAGCTACATTGATACGCCAGCAAACTAGTATAGGCACTCGGCACCGTGATCATGCGACTACAGGAAATACATTTAAGGTCTTAATTATTAATTAATATTATTATTATCATCATCATTATATAAATTTAATAATCATTAAATTTTCAAATGATAAATGTTAAATGTTCGCTAAATTATATGTGTGATAATGTTTAAAAAGTTACATCTGATTGAATAATCATTGTTTTTCATTATTCATTCTTTTGGGGGACTTTTAGGGAGTAAATTCTGCGTTGACAACATATTTTTTCGGATCACAAATGAATCAGAAGTTAACTATCGAGAAATTCTTGGATTTTCAACAACAATTGCAACGAGAAATTTTAAGTCTTGAAGTAAGTCGATCAATTGTAGCATTCAACTAAATATACAGTTATATTAATTTACTATTTTATATTTCTTATTTTTCTATGTATTTTTGTCTAGTTTGAAAGACGAAATCCAGATGAGCATGGCAATATTACTGAGGTAGATTTTACGGAATTATTGTTAGCTTATGCTGGATATCCAGCGAAAAAGAAGGCAAAAATGTTAAAAAGAGTGAAGAAGACGTGAGTGTAAAAATATCTCTATTTATATCTATATTTTATAAATATCTATAGTTATATAATATTTTTATATCTGGTCTAAAATTGTAAATTATATTATTTTGAATATCAACCATTTACAGCTTCAAAGAAAATCCAAAAGGTATTAGTAAAGAGGAATATCTCAAGTTCTTTCATTTTTTGAACAACATTAATGATGTAGATACAGCTTTGACATTCTATCATATAGCTGGCGCGTCTATCGATCAAGGTATATCAATACTTAAATTATTATTAGAAAATTTATTAAAATTACATTTTTGAATATAATTGCATTTTATATAAATACATTATGTTGATATATGTGATACTAATTAAAAAATTTTCAATTTAATAATTATTTATTTATAACTGTATATGTTATTACAGCAACGTTGAAACATGTAGCAAAAACTGTTGCACACGTTGATTTGAATGATCATATTATCCAAGTAGTATACACAATTTTCGATGAAAACAGTGAGTTGAACTTTATCAATACATAGCTATTTATAACCATCAACTATTACAAAGAACTAATTGTTCAATTTTATTTATAATATTGTATAATTATATTATCCGATGAATGTGAAAAATTATAAGTATTTAAAGCGAAATTTATTTATCCTGTTTTACAGTGGATGGACAGCTTAGTAATCGAGAGTTCGTCGCAGTAATGAAGAATCGTATTCTTCGTGGTCTTGAGAAGCCAAAAGACACTGGATTTGTTAAATTAATCCAATCTTTAATGAAGTGTGCGAAAAATAGTAATCTCTTATCATTTGATAAGTAATTAATAACTTATATAAAATATAAATATCTCTTGATTCTTATTAAATGTTTGCTTCATCATGTATATATAATCGTGGATTGTATGATAAAAATAAAATATTATTTATTATAGCATTAAGAATAAAATTATTATGTATTCTATGTTGCAATTTGCTCGTTCATGAGAACTGATCGTTTATATTATCGTAGATTCCAGAACGATGATACATTATGCTTTCACTATTCTATTAAATAGAGCGTGTTATACAAAAAACGAAATCAAGATGTAAGAGTCACAATTTCACTTAATACATAGCTAGTCTTCATTCAGCAACCAAACAATTTACTTGTTTCATATTACAAATTTAGATTAAAGCAAGATTAGATTTAGTAATGTACAGAAAATATAATTTGAATTTATTCTTACAAGCAGTGAAGATATTGCTTGTTTTGTATTTTGTTAAAGCGGATCTATTGGAAAAACTTACAGAAAGCACTTTAATAAGTAAGTATCTTACGTAAATCCTAATTTAATTATGTATTACAATTTATATAATCACATGTTGTTTATTTTAATTGAAATTAGATTCACAAGATTTGAGTAAAGAAGAAACTTTAAAAAAAGAAATGGCAGATGTTTTGTCAATAGGACAATATTTTCAGTGAGTGACGATAATATTTGTATTAGTGAATATATTTTCATGATTGTAATTCTTAATATAGAGACATATTTTCTGAGCACTTGGAGCCCCTGAAAATTGAATTTGGTCATGTATGTGAAAATCCCGGTGAATGGGAACAAAAATTCGAACAAAGGGATTTTGACAATAATCGTCACAGTGGTAAGGTAATCATCGTTTTTTACAAATATACAAATTAAAAAAATGTATTAATGTAAGTATATTATTTAATATTCAACATATATTCATGTATTGACATTCCAATATTTCAATATTTCAATGTTTCAAATTTTATATTTTCATATATATGTATCTATATAATTCTTATTAAATTGACATGATAATCTCGAATATTTTTTTATTCTTTAATATAGATTTTTTAAAATATCATATATATTTTCAATTGTAACATTAATTTATTACATATTTTAGATAAAATGGGGCAATAAAAAAGGAGAATATGGCGAGCAGTATTGGGACTTGAATCATTAACTGATTTTTCTTAAAATTGGTTATTCATTAACCATGTATAAAATAAAAATAATCTCAAAAATAAAAAACAATCATAAAATTAGTGGATCAATTCTCATTCTGAAAAATAATTTGAAAGAAAATGTTTTGCGATAAGAGATTAGTTGTCATTATGTTATTTTATATAGATAATCGTGATATAGTTTTCAAATAATATATTATTAATAATAATAAAGTGTAATTATAATAATGTATATATTGAAATTATATTACTCTCATACATATCTTATATTGTACTGTTATCTTATTATGTGAAATAATATCAATCAAGTTATAATTAATATTTTATAATGTATTAAATATAATTAATTATTTATTCATTCATTAAATATTAAAAAAATAAAGTAATAATTTATTATATAAAGTAAATGAATGAGAGAGAAATTAAATCTGCGTTGAAAGGATTGTAGGCTAAAACGTTCCGTCACAAGCATCGGTGGTTCAGTGGTAGAATGCTCGCCTGCCACGCGGGCGGCCCGGGTTCGATTCCCGGCCGATGCAAATATAGTGATGATACTTTTTTTTCTTTTCATGAATTTCTTAAAGTATCGATTCGATGTGTCAACATATCGAGATGAGCCAACGGCTGTACTACGGCGTCCCTAGCTATTTGCAAGTTTTTTCAGCCTTCAATCCGATATATCGATATATCGAGATAAGCGCGTAGATTTTCCCGGAGCAGACGTCAATGCGAGACATTCGTTGACACGAAATCTGGAACTTTACGAGTCCCCTCTCTCAAACGTCGCATCTTGGCGGCAATCAGTTTCGCTCGTGTAGGCAATTTTTCTTTTTTTTTATTATCATAAGGATCACAACGGTCATCGCATTGACTTCAACGTCGTTGGCACATGCGTGCTATCGAAGCACACTGCGATATCTCGTCGCACCGGTAGTGCCCGGTACACTCGATAGAATGCCTTCTATTCAGAGCGATAGATTTTGCATTGTTCGCTCGCAATGAATATACTTGACAATTATGAAATTCAATTGGACGATTGCGCGATGTTGCCAAGACCGACGAGAATACCTGAGAATCTCTCGATGCGCAGTCTTATTAGCGCGTTTGGATCGCGTACGTAGACGGACATATTCCGGATGTGTTCCGCCATTTCCGCGAGATATACTCGCGAATTAGATTTTTGCGCACTTGGTGCGCGGAATCTCGCACGAACATGATATACAAAGCGAGAGCCATTGCGTTTTTAGATATACGACGAAAAAAACCTGCTTCCCGCGCTTCGAACGTGATTCAAAGATCAAGAATGCACAATGCAATCATTTATTTGTATACGTGACTCTATCTATAACTTTTTACGATACTATCTGCGATACTGCGCATTGATCAGGATTAATCGTCGTTCCTCAAGCGCGTAGCTAATTGCAGCGTAAGTTTAAATTAATCCTTATCTCTCCTGTCCAATTTTAGTTCCGAAAGTGGAATTAGATAAATTAAGATTAGATATATACCAGATGGCCATACCTCATATTCTTTAGCAGAGTTTGTCAGAACTGGAGATAGTGCGGTACTATTGGTCATATTTGATATTCCTGATCATAATTGATCATTCCTGATATTGCTGACCATTATAGATCATTTTTGGACACTTTTGTCCATTCTTGGCATAGTACCATATGTGCCTCATATGGCGAAACTGACCGATATCTGGTTGAAACTGATAATAACGGTGCAAATTTGGCTGGTAATTAGTCATTCTGGATTATAACTCGGCATACGGACTTTTATATGCCTTCTTTCACCACATTTGACCATACTTGATACAGTGAGCTATACTTGACCTTGATCTGACATACTTTAACCAAATTTGTCAGAACTGGTAATACTGGGGCAAAATTATCCATATTTGATATCCTTGAACATAATTGATCATTCTCGATCATAACTGACCATAGTGGACTATTATAGGCTATATTTGACCATGTTTGTCCAATGTCACAGTGTGGCATAGAATATCAAACCTGTCACATATTGACAATGTTGGTCAGAACAGGCAATACTGAGGCGAACATAACCACAATTGGTCATACTTGGTCATTAGTGGACATGCGGTGTCATTATAGACCATTTTAGGGCACTTTTATCCATTCTTAGCATATTGTGCCACAAATGGCGAAACCTGACGTATCTTTCCAAAGCTGAACGGAATTGGCAATAATGAGACACATTTCGCTATAATTGGTCAAACTAAACCATAATGAGATGTACGGGACATTTATAGTTTTAGGCCTTCTTTGCCCATATAAGTGCATTCTGGGCAACGTGTCATGGTCATACGTGACCATTCCTTATCAGAGTTTGTCGGAACTGGAGAGTGTGATACTATTATGGTATTATTCGTCATACTTGATATTCTTGATTATAATTGATCATACTTGATCATTGCTGGCCAGAATGGATCTCTATAGTCAATATGAGGCATATGTTTGCCCATATTTGTCATAATGTGCCGTACAATACCAAACCTGACACATATCGGTAAAATTGGTAGAAACTGGCAATACTGGGACGAACTTAGCCATTATTAGTCATACTTGGCCATGATTGGACGGTGCATACGTTATATGCCATTTGGGAGCACTTTTGTCCTTATATGGCATAGTGCGCATTGTAAAGCAAAATCTAATATACCTTTTCAAAATTTGATGGAACTGGCAATAATGGGGCAAATTTAGTAATAATTGGTTATACTAGGCCTTAACTAGAGATACCAGACATTTAGTGGCTTTCTTAGTCCACATTTGACACAGTGTGCCTTATATGACCTCGCATCCTTTAACAGAGTTTGTCAAAACTGGAGATACTGTGGTACTATTGATCATACTTGATGTTCCTAATCATAATTGATAATCCTTGAGCATTACTATTCATAATAGTCCATTATAGGCCATATTAGGATATGTTTGACAATCTGTGTCATAATGTACCACACAATTTCAAACCTGATACATATCGACAAAGTTGGTCAGAACTGGGAATTCTGGAGCAAACTTAGCCATAATTGGTCAAACTTGCCCATCAGTGTTCATATTAAGTCTTTATAGGCCATTTTAAGAGCTTTTGGCCATTCTTAGCATATTGTGCCACATATGGCAAAACCTGACGTATCTTTCCACGGTTGGTTGGAACTGGAAATAATGGGGCAAATATGGCCATAATTGGTCATACTGGGCCATAACACGACATACGGAACAGTTTTAGACCTTCTTTGGCTATATGTGTCCATTCTGGGCAACGTATGCCATACGTGACTATACCTAACATCATCAAGTTTGTCAGAATTGGCAATTCTGGGCTTACATTGGCCATGTGTGATATTCTTGATCATAATTGATCATTTCTTATCATAACTTGCCACAATGGATCTTTATAGGCCATATGAGGCTATGTTTGGCCATATTTATCATACTGTGCCACACGATATCAAACCTGACACACATTGACAATGATTCTAAGAACTGTTAACTCTGGGGCGAACATGTGGCCATAAGTGGCAATCAGTGACCATATTACGTCACTATAGGCCATTTTAAGACACTTTTCTCCATTCTTGAAATAGTGTGCCACATATAGCAAAACCTGACGTATCTTTCCAAAGATTGGACGGAACTGGCTATAATGGGGCAAATTTTGCCATAATTGGTCATACTCGGCCATAACTAGACATAAGGGACATTTAGTGGCCTTCTTAGTCCACATTTCTCCATACTTAGCACAGTGTGCCCTACCAGTCGGCTATACCTCATATTCTTTAGCAGTTTGTCAGAACTGGAGATACTGCGGTACTATTGGTCATATTTAATATTCCTGATCATAATTGATCATTCCTGATATTGCTGGCCATAATGATCATTTTTAGACACTTTTGTCCATTTTTGGCACATATGGCGGAACTGATCGATACCTTTCGAAAGCTGGTTAAAATTGGTAATAACGGTGCAAATTTGGCTGGTACGAAGAAAAGAGATGTGTAAAAGAGAAACGGAAACGATTTTGTCTGTTTAAACTTTGCTTTATTACATTCTGTTAGAAATAATACACAAAAGACTTCGGAGACGGCAGAGGTCTTCTTATTGTGGAAACACGCAAAATGTTCGGGTGTCGCCCGTTTAAGAAAAGTGAAAACCCTCCCGCGAAAATTAGTAAACCGTTGTCCGCAACCCGCCGCGCGTATCGTGTCATGTATATTTGTGTGTATGTATTATTTTGTTTTTGTTTCTTTGTATTTGAAATCATCCAGCGACCACATGTTTAAATAAAATATACACAATCTTGATAATTATTTTAATATATCATATATATATATATATATATTATATATGTGTGTGTGTATTATGTATATTGAAAATTTGCGAGGAATAATCGCGCAGGTCGGCGGCATGAAGAGTCGTAGGATCGGTTAGCGAATTGGTTACGAGTCCAAACGAGTTTAAATGAAAAATGCCTGCATAAATGCGCCATTTAAACGGATATGTAGCGCATAGGATGACTTGACGCTTCTCTTTCCTTACTTGGATTACAATCACATTGACAAATCTCGTTATTCTTGTCTTCCCTTTTTGCCAGAACATGCTAAAAAACGTCGTGAAATCGCGAAAAGCGTCTGAAGGACCGATGATATTTAGTCTTAACATGTCCAGATTTATTGAATCTTGATATCTTAAGATTAATTAAACTATTATATTCTGCATCCTTTAGACGTTTCCCCGAGACGTTTCCGATTTTTCTATTGTGTTTCACGTATTTAACTCGCTTCTCTCGAAGTACCGCAATGAGCTTCGATCGCGATAAAATATTTGAGATATGCGAGGATAAAATCATGAGCAAGAACTATACATGAGCCTCGTAGTTTCTTCACCCGGAACATGTAACGCTCATTGTTTATTTAAGATACGTTATATGCTTTACTGAACAGCTGACGTTACGTAAAAATAAGGAAGATTCTGCAAAAACGCGATAAGCACAAACATATCCAATTATCACACATAAAGCCGATGCTAGCAAAATTAAATAATTAAAATCATTATTTAAATCATCAAAATAAAATCCAACAATATATATGTATGTATGTGTGTGTTATTTTTAAATTATTTTTAAATTATTTAAGCAACAAATTTCTAATATATAATAATAATAATGAGTCAACTTGATCTAATATTTTTCTCTTAGTCGAAATGCGTAAACAAAAACTTTCACTTGTTCTTCCGAATCTTTCTGAGATTTACTCGGCAATCGTTTGAAAAAATCCGCATAGTTTTCCTGTACTTCTGTACAGTATTTAAATAGTCTTTAAATACAAAAGGCTTTCTTGTTGGCATACGTAAATCTATGTAACTTAATTTTATCTGTAATTTATGTTGCGGCAAGTACTGTCATCAATATTATAAAGTCGCGCCGCGAATGCAAAAATTGACAATCTCCTTTAAATTTGTTCATTTTATTATCCAGATTCTTCTTCTCTCTTTTTCCTTAACGATTCGAATGAGAGATGTTTGCGAATAATATCGGAAATAACCAGATGTATTCAACTGTATGAGTCAATGTTGTTGCTTTTATATCTTATAACAGCATATTTAAATATTCAAAAATTATCTAAGAGACCTTAAAGAATATCCACGAGCACGGTCATATCTTATGGTATCTTTGTGACATTTCTCAGACATCCGTATCATTTGCTTTAATCAGTAATTGATAACTTTTCTTCTCTCAATAACGTTTTCTTATCGCTATCAGGTATTAAAGATAGCGATTATCCTGCGTAGATCGTTATATTTATATGTGCTTGTCGTATATAAGTTGCTTTTTATTTCTGGCAACTATTGACTGGATCAATATCATAATATTCTTCGATCGTCTAAGCGCAGATTTCTGAGTCCGGTCTCTTTTCTTCTTGATATCGTATGATATTAGATAACGTTATTAACATATCATCAAAATTGTTGATTAATTATCATGAATAGTATCAACTATGCATCCCTGATGATGATTCTACGTCTTAATAATTGTTCTGTACACACATTGGCATTTGTCTTATATTTTGCATCTAATCAATTTTCGTGCAACATTAAGTTACGCGGAATGACAATTTATGGAGGAAAAGTCTTGCTGAGATAAAGCAACCGCTAAACAACATGCAACAACGCAAAAACTGAATTCTCCATGATAAAATACGCATAATAAATATTTCCCTAGCTTTATCGTTGTAATTAATAATGTAACAGTACAAGCTGTAGCACAATGGCGTTTACATTGTATCTTCTATTTTCATAAACGTCAACCTTCTTTCGCCATGACGCAATCTAGTCTAAGAGAGCATCAAATGTTAAATTATACATTTAACAGGTTTCTTCATGTTACATTTCCATATCTTTTTTTCTCTTTCTCTAAAGAACCACATAGATATGCCTTGTTTCATAGAAAGCATAGAAATTAGGTATATGCAACGAGTCAAGCCGGTTTATACAAACACAAGATAAGCTCTATAATATTTTGCTAATGGAAACTCATTTATCATCCAAAGAACGAAAGCTCTATATTTCGAAACATATAAAAACTGGAGAATATTTAAAAAAAAAGGAAACATTCAGTGTTCGGTTGATCATTGCTTGATCACTGCTGATTGAATTGATTCGTTTCTAGAGCTCCTCTCGTTTCGAAATTGTATGATCTTGATCAAATCTATTTTCTTATACATAATCTATTCTGTTTGCTTGGTCTTGTTTTTACTACGTATTTAAAGCTTTCGAAAAAAAATACGATTACGCGCATAAAATGAAGTATTTGATACAAATGCGTCGCGACGAAAGAGATACATTGATGCAATTCCGCAAGAAATGCATATCTCAATCAACATTAAAAATAATGTTCTATAATTTACATTCGCCTCTAAAGACCTAAACAGGCAACACATAAAAAAATGTTTACGTAATTATAAACATATAGCGCGCATGATTGGCAAATAAGAAAGATATGATCGTTAAAAAACTTAAGCTTCTGGTATTTGGCTTTGGTAAGGAATACGCCTGAAACACAGGATGATCTGAGGATCACGCGTTAGGATCAATATATGTTAGATAATACAAAAGCTTAAAACCAAAAACTTAAAAACACCGACATCATCAACAAATTCGGATCTTCAACCTGAACGCCGATTCGTAACCAGTATTGGCTTACTGCCCGATAAATCTTATTCAATTCTTAGATGGTAACTAATTAAATAGCTTCGTAGATGATACTAACGATTCGGAACAATTGCGCTGATGCAAAAGGTACAGACTTCAATGTTTTATATTCAGATAACGAAACGCTCGCAAAACATTCGATTTTCGTCTTAATAAAAAAGAAGAAAACCAAATTCTGGGATGATTTGCGCATGCATTATTTTTCGCCAATAAAACGATCGTATTGCAAACTACATATTCGATGCATCAGCACGTGCGATGTCGCTTTCGCAAGGCAGGATTGCTCGATAGGATTAGAACAAAGCACGGCATGTGTATTGTAATGTGTTCTAGTTACATTGACTGCTTGTCGAGGTAGTTACAAATGATGAATTCCCATATTCGTTACACGTCAAAGGCAAATGAGAAAATGCGGAAAACGCATCGGGATCTACAGAAATGTTCACGGAGCGGCGTGTTAAAATAAAAATGATAACAAAACGACGATGAGGACATGTCCTATCGCGTCTTACATGCTTATGTCTTACAGACATTGCATTAACTCGTTGCGACGTTCCGGGAACATTTTCAGATCATATTAAATGAATGAAGCTATTAATCTCCTTTCGTTTATTCGTAATTTTACTGACTAGAGCGTCATTCGCACTAAATACAATTAAAATTACCTTTAGAACTAGAACTAAAGAGACATTGATAATAGATCCTTTTTTCTTCTTCTTCATTTTTATAATATATTTGCAAGAATTAACTGCATATGATCACGAGAACGACACTACTCTGGTTTCACGTGCAATCCGCATATAAGTCACCTGCAATAATATGTGCTGGTGTACGACATAATCCACGCATTTGCCTTTGATCTTTTTGATTCCTGTCCGACGACCCTCGTACTCTGAAACGAATGTAAAATCGCAATAGCTATCTCCGTCGATACACGCAACTAATAATAAATTAATAATTCGTCAATTTACCTGTCCGGATGAGATCACGCACGCATATCATAAAATGGTGCATGATCCCTTTTTTTCTTCGCTTTCCTTTCTTACGTATAAGTATTATCATAGAAATCAGTATGATTTCGATATTAATTCAAATTTCCATTGTAATATGCACGCGAAAAACAGATATACCACTAACACGATTTTTATTTTTGCAAGTAAATATAAAAATGATTTTCACGTGCTTGTGACATCGAAAATCTGAACATACGATAAAATTATACCGGATCTTAATCTCTCACTATCTACGTAGGAAAGTGACATCCCGTTGCAAATTCTACCATGCCTTGCGTATCTCTTCTCTTTCCATTTTATGTGATGCAACATCGAGCGCTGTTTTATTTGATGACATAAACAATAATCTGACGACGATATCATTAATTAGAGCATTGCACTCGGCTGTCACATGCACAGCTTATGTCTTTCTTATTATTTCTACCACACATAAGATAAATGACACTAGTATCATGACACTTCCAGTTTGTGAACCGTTTCTCGAATAAGTCATTTAAAAAAGAAAGAAAGCAAATATTGTACATGATATTATACGCTTATTTAGTGTGTGATACATAAATTTAAATATTAAATAATTATAAACTACATTCTCGTGTTAACAAAAAATGAACTTAGCATATAGTCTGTGTACAAAAACCAGGATTTACAATAGCAATTCTCTAAACCTCAATGTATAATATAGGAATATAATAATTTTCTTTTTATCACATATAAAAAGCGACTGCTATATGTCTATATGTACATGTCTGAGTAAGATTAGGTACCATTATTATTTAACCAATAGAAGCTATCATATAATTTGGTACACTGTTTAACATTCTTGGTTATTCGATAAATACGAACAATAATCAATACGTCGTTATTTCCTGGTGTCTTGACATAGTCGTTGGTTTTTCGCACGATATCTTATACACACGGCTCACTTATTCCATGTGACTTTATTTCTCTTTTTTTTCTTCTTTTAAGATTATTTTCCATAATATCTATATATAACACACGTTATTCAATAAGTCAGAACTATGGCCAGTCCATAAATTCGAGGGTCGTTCGTCGCATAATCCATGTTTAATCTTTTTCTTTAACCTTTCTCGTTTACTCCTTTAGAAGAGGAGACATTCCATACTTTTTACGTTAATATGTTGAACGATTACCAAAACAATGTCTGTTATGATCGCTTTATAATTTCGCAAGAAGACCACAACTCTATCAACGATAAATCGTACCATACAATAATACAAACTAACATTTGTATGCTCCACATTCTCTTTGTATTATTACTGTCATGTTTTCTTCCTTTTTTTCAATTCCTTGTATCTGTAAAAATTTGGACTCCGAATGAGGATAATGTCTCTTCACGTTCTCACGTTTTTACGATGTACTCGATACCAGTAATTTGATATCATATTTAACGTGTACGTGCGTCGTGATAAACTAGAATGGCCCGCCGCAATCTTCGGCTCCGTTTCGGGCTCCGAAATACGCTTCGACAGTCGAATTATTAAATCTCTTATCGAATCTCACGCATTTTTCCGTCAATATAATTTATTTTCCCTTTCGTTCCCATAATCAACTCAACAAGCGAAGTATAAGCAATCAAATTTGAAGCAACAACTTGTTTCTTAAATATCTACCTAAAAGTACAATGGAGTCGCACAATGTCGAAGGCACAACTCTTTCAAATCGGTCGAACTGAAAGAAAGCACAACAGGAGGCATCATTGGCATATGTTGAAATTTAGCAGCACGGCAGGCCACTGATAGGTGTCTTTCTTCCAGAATGCTCGAGATTATTAAGTACAAGAAAAATTTTTTATTGTTGTTAAAAGATTAAATAGCAAAAGCTATGTATATGTATATAGCATAGCTATATATTTATATATGTTAAAGCATAGCTTTGATAACTGTGCTTTCTCTGAATGAGATGAAAACATACTAGCCCACTTCTCTTTTCTTTTTGTAATCGTATTTTGCGATCATTAGAAAGTTCTATTTCAACTTCTTTTTTTTATTAGTAACAAATTTACATAGGCATACGGAAAATTATGATTTATATTTTTGTTTTCTAGTCGGCAGAGAACGGGATTCCGTAACACTACTCGCTATACATTTATACAATCTTATGATATTGCTAAGTTTGAATTCACATGCATTAATCGAGGCAAATGAAATTCTTAGTCTTAGCTGTATTATTAGTTTTATCGATCTCTCGAGGAGAGAGAAGAGCATACTTTTACTTTTTTCTTTTTTAAATTGTTCTTTCCAAAATTGAAAGCCGCATAGCCATCGGGAAACGTAAACAAAATAAATGACGAATAGCGAGATTAAATCGAGATTAAAGAGAAAAAATATACTATCGTCGATAATTGATTGCCTCAACCAGCATGCGTTAATTCAGTTCTCAGTCGGAAACATCTTCCACTTCGTTACCTCGATTGCAGTTCGAACATTCATAGCGCGTCATATTATCAAAGTAACTACCCACAGTGAAACTAAGAGATTAGTATGAGTTCGTTAAAGATTGATCTTTAAGGGGGGAAAAAAAAAAAAAAACAAACAAACAAACAAACCCTTACTTGTTATATCTGTACATATGCTGCTACCGCTCGGCATCAAGCTGCTGGCGCAGTAATATCTAAGTATTCCGAAATTGTTTCACTGTGGCAGCAACTTGGCAGAACGTCGGTATTCAGCGTTCATTATGGATCCTGACTGGTATTTTGTGATGGCTCACAGTTTTGTGGATTATGCATTTGAAGCGCTAAGTGGGGTGTGTGTACTGGAGAAGGTCCTGGTTGAGGTTGCTGTTCCTCTTGCATTTGAATTACGGTAAAATCGGGATAACTGTAAAAAAAACATAAGCAGATAATTATCAAAAAACGGCGCATTTTTCTCTCACCATTTTTAAAATATAAAATTATCGTATAAAAATTTAAAGTATAAATTAATAAATAATAATATAGATAATAATAGAGATAATAATATAGATAATATAGATAGATATCTATATTGTCTATATGAATATCCTTGCAGATGAAAAAGTCTATTATTTGATATATTTCTGTAAATCCTAAGTTATGATATTTAACTCTCCTTTCACACATGAAAATATATAAATAAATTATTTCTAATATTATTTCTAAATTGATATCTTGAAAAGATACATTGAAGAGAAAATATATTAAATTATAACTTACTCTATTGATGCCCATCCTAAACCTCTGTTATTACGCCTCTTATTCCGGAATGATGATTGATATTTGGATGGATTGGTAGATTGATATTTAGATGTATGCTGATATTTCTCAGCTTCTTCCGCACAATCTTCACTCGTGTCTTCAACTTCTGGTTCTTCGTCTGGACATAGTTCACATGCTCGTTCCAATGTCTTTCTCGCGCTGTTGCTGCGCTCTAATACATATCCATTTGCAGAATCATTGGATTGTGCTGGTGGAGACCAATTATTGTATGCATGCGTATAAGGAGCCGTAGAGGCATATGGTCTCTGAAAATATTTTATTAAGAAATTATAATTATCCTGATATAAATTAACATAAATACATAATAGCATAAATGAATGTTAATATTAATATAAATTAATTTTGTCCATGACATACTTTATCAAGTTCGTCATGAAGCCAATCTATTGCGTGACTCCATTTTCTCTTCAGCTCTGGACTATGATGTAAAAGTTGATGTGCAGGTCTACATTTGCTAAATAATTGCACCATACATTTGATACACTGGTAAGCTCTTTTCTGATAATGATTTTTACTTCTTTGTATTGTTTCGAATAAACCTTCTCGCTCATCTGGGACTCCTGAAAAATAAGATTCTACCAATTTTGTCAATTGCATTATGAGATACACAAAAAGTATTTCGTTGAAACTTACCCTTAAGCGCATTGTGCACGCGATGCGTTTGCCAGGAATCCTCCATTAATAATATTGCGAGCAATATATCTGTATGATGCCTCAATTCGTGCGTATAAGCAAAACCTATTTGCCATAATAATTCGCTAAGCACTGTTCGTGACAAATGCGGATTCTCCCAACAACAGTATTGTAATAGCTTAACCGTATCTTCAGTTACATTAGCATCCTCTATCAGTTTCTTGATATAACTATTTTTATAAGAAGCATAAAATTATATAGAAATTTCACTTTTCATTTTAAATCCATCATTAAAAAATCAAACATAATTCTCACCTACTACGAATGAATAATATATCAGCTGCTTGTKGTTGGATYGGCATAAGATATTCTGACTGACATGCAGGATCACCATATGGATTTGGTAAAGGTTCTGCACGAGGTTGTGTATGACTCGAATGCGCTTTCGAGGATACATCGCAGCATCGTATTAACATGCTAACCACCTGGTGCAATTTGGTCAACTCGGGATATTGATATTTTATAGTAGGGCCGGGTCCTTCATCAATAGCGACTAACATGAATGTAACTGGGACATTCAACTATATAATGAAGAAAATATAAAATTATGCAATATAGTGATAATGTTAATTACTGATTTATATCGTAAATAATATTTTATTACCTTAAGCAATTGCGCTTTTTCGGCAAGACCAAGAGAAGCATATGCATGAAAGAGAGAGAAATAATGAGGAAGATGACGTCCGTGATCCGAAATTTCGCGGTGCAGTAACGACAATACTGCATGTAACAAATGATCACTAAGTGTTGCGATTGGATCTAAGAGTATAGCTAAAAATATCCAAAATTATTCACAAAATTATTAAACAGTGCATTTCAAGCATATATAATTACTATCTTTCTATGCATATTTCATAACTTACTCGGTGCATTTAAGCTGGGCGGAGCACATGGACCATCTTGTAGAGAAACGTGTGCGAGAAATACCAATATTTTGAGAAAAGCAGTACGTACTTCTGTACTGGGACAGCTCAAAAGATATTCGCAAAATCTGCGAATCATAAATTTTCAACATTAAAACTCAAATGTTTTTATGTGCATCTTTTTAAAAAAAGATTTAATACCTATGTGGATGATTAAACAGCACTTCATTAGCGAACCAAGAACGTACAGTTTTACTGCTGCGTAAATGATGACATACAATGTCATACCAATCCGTTGCTGTGCCGCGTAATGTCTTCTTAGTATGAAAACCTGTGTAAAAAAGGAATCTAGATGCTAATTGAACGGATAACATAGCAAGCTCTTCCACTTCAGGATTCTAAAATGTAAATATTACGATTATAATATGACGATTTATTAAAAAGATAAAATTCTACATATATAATGAACTTACAAGTTTCTCATTCATATTTTGTCTGTTGATGTTATGTGGATTGCAGGATACCAATTTCTTGATAAACTGGAAATATTCAGCACTAAATTGATTTCGATTGTGCATGAATTTGATGTTCTGTTTTCGCACGCTATGTTCTATCGCTGGCGGCATTTTCATAACCCCTAGTTTCGTATCTGATAAGTATTAACAATAAGAAAGCAATACATTCGTCAAGTTCAATAACATATAATAATCTTAACGATAACTTACACAATGACAACTCATTTACACTTTTCATTAATGAATTTTCTTCTACGTCTAATCTTGTATAAAATAACATATATGCATTCCACCATCGTTTCTGTTTGCGGTAACTCATCCGCTTGAGCATATGATCAAATACTTCTCCCAAATAATCGCCGCCAAAGCATTGAGATTTCATTTCTTCTTCTTCTTCCATTTTACACTCTGTTACATCACCATCATCGAATTTGTACCACTTAGCAGTACCATCATTTAACCTGCAAAATTATTTATTATAAAGAGTTTAATTCATTACTTGTATGCATATTTCGTACATTTAAATTACCTGTGTAATATGTAAGAATAATAATGGCCACCACTAGCCTGACCACTGTGAACCACAATACCAGATAATTGGTATTTCGTGCATGTGCCTTTTAYTGATTCCTCATARTCACAGTCGATAACTTCTCCTTCYAGTTTAGCTAAACCGGAGACAGTGTAAGGTTCCATATCCAGATCTCGCGGAAACTCAAAATAATCATTAAACTTTATGGCGCATACACGTTCAAAATCATATTCAAATCTCTTTAACTGAATTGCTAAAATAGGTGGCAGTTTTTTTACACATAATCTTTTTACTGTTACAACCTAAATATAAAATGAAAGACATATAAAATCTGATTAAACTAAATTCTCTATTTAATTTATGTAAAATATATAAAAGATTTCTGTTTTATAATAAAACAACATGCGTTGAAAACAAATATTCTTATTATATCCATTGAAAGAAATAATCTCATTAGAATATTTCCAAAAGATCTTTTATATATTTGCAAGATATATTTTTTATTAAAATCATACTTTCTTGTTGCACTTGTCACAGTGATAAGCATCTGCCCCTTCTAATAATTCTCCCTTTACATATTGCTCAAGAGAATCCAATAAATTACTGTGATTTCGTATGTCCACACTTATTACACTGAATGGTTCCTCTTTGGAATATCTGAGGATAATGTAATGTGGTATTATAGTCTACCGAAGAAAGCAGAATGTAAGAACTAAGAAGGTACCTATGAGGGCAACCTTTGCAGATTTTTTGGTCACTATACGAGCCACCAAGAATTTTGCCCATTATTTGCTCATGTCCTAAGGCTTTCAATGCCTCGTCTAAACTTTCTATCAGACTCATGAAGAACTCTACAGCGTCCTGTTGTTCTCTAAGATTTACAGGTTCTCCTTGTAACCTATAAAAATTATTTTTTATTAAGAAACTGGAAAATCATTGATTATTTAGAGAATGAATAAAACATTTCTGTTAATTATTACTATTAGTAGTAATTAATTATGTCTTTTAGAAAAACTTAATTATTAAGATATTTAATTATCTTTTACTATCAAAGATCTTTAATATCAAAAAATAAAATTTTATTTATTCTTACTTAAAATGTTTCCATAGTCCTCTAGGTATATAATATTGTAACTTGCTGTAAGCCAGATGACCAAATATCGCTTGTACTTGCTTCAATATACCAATATTATATTCTTTTCTAGATTCATCGGCACCACATTTTTCTTCATTCGTATCATTATCATTCGTTTCTATCGTCTGTTCTCCTTCGATTCTTTCTTCGCCCGAGAAATCCTCGTTCAAATCCGTTGCTGCACCTTCTGCCGCCAATAATCCAATTCTAATGCTCTCTACCATATATAATTSCTGTAATACTGAATTCATGTAACAASTAGCCYCTGCATTYTTCAAGCCTACGAAGCMCTTSAGCGRTCYARGTCCCACARGYGGTAGATAGTCCCATTCTAATAATGGTTCATCTTTCTCAGAGTAAAACATGTCAGTGAGCATTGTGACTAGAAGTTTCATGTTGGATACACAACCTACGCAAAGACCTACAAGCAAATCGAACGCAGCGCTAGTTGATTGAGGAGTGGTACACACTGGACATGCCTGCGAAGCGCTTAATTCGCCAGTGCTGCGAAGTTGCAACATAAGTCGTGATGCAGGGAACACGAAATCCTCGACTAATTCCTTGATTAAATTTACTCCATGTTTTTCATCAGAACCGATTTCATATTTTTGMTTCGATGGCAAGAAGGCAAGCAACTCCTTTGTCAAACCGAGATGACCCTCCAATAAGGCTTCATCTACTTGACTTTCTCCGGTCTCCTTCACATTATCCCGAACATTTTTTAACCAGGCTATTTCTACATTTAATAGCGTTTCCGCGGATGTAAGAGAACAACCTGACATATGCGCGAAATTTAAAAGCCGACACAAAAGTTGAAAATATTCGTGACTTTGTTTAGCGTTTTCCGTAACAATCGTATTCAAAACGTTAAAGAGCAGAGTTATGGTGACCAATAATGTTTGTTGTCCACCGCTACACCATGTTGATATGAGAAAAAATTGTTCACCACCAGCGATTCTGATAGCCCTCGATGTGCTGAGTAGTACGAGATCTATCAAAAAGGTATGCCATATTTTGTCTCTCGACAATGTCTCTAATGCTGATGGATTCAACACGAGTGCGATTGTCAATACTTCGAGTGCTTCTTTACACACGAGGACATCGTTATTATCGGGATTTCTCTGTTCTTTCTGATTGGTCTCATGTATCAAATGAAGAACCTCGTTCGATGCATTAATATTGTTCAAGTTACCCGTAGATGCAGCCCACGCTAGTCTAATTATGGCACGTATAGTAGCCACATCCGGTAATTCCCATGAAAGGGCCTGCACAAAAAGCTGTCGACAGCGATCAGCTTCTGATCCTCCAGACAGCATTCGATGTGCCAGATGCTGTGCCAGTTTTGCCGCTACACTTCTCAGCATATATTCAGTACTTTGATTAGGTACACTTTGAAGGGCCTGTTTCAATACTGTCACTCGACTACGATTATTAACGTGATTATCGTGATTTTCTGAGGTTCCACTCTGTTGAACTTCGTCCATCACACATGCCATCACATTGCCTAGTACCGTCAGGAGGAGTTTACAAAGTCTTAGCACTGTCAGATATGCAGACCGCTTTGTGGTTTCGTCTGCATTCGGTAAAAACTTGTTTTTGGTCAGCATATCGAGAATAACACTTGCTTCGCCACTTTTTATGAAATTATATTGAAATTCAAATGCTCTCTCAGACATAGGGTCAAGAGCCGGCATTAACAAAGTGTATAATACCTAAAAAGAAAATCATTATTGATAGTATATAAGATATAATTTGCTGTTAAATGCTGTTTAATGTACATTTACCTCTAAATTGTATAAAACTTGGCTAGGGCTTGCAGTAAAAAATAGAGAATCTACTGTCGTATTTTGCTCATTACAATGGGAACCAATCTGTAAAGCTTCATCATCTTTGTAATGACCAAATAACCACTGTAATCGTGTTACAGTAAAGGTATCTGGTGGTACCAACTGTAAAAGATTGCGTGCACCATCGCGTAATTGTGAATGTTGAAGGGTACAGCCAAGATCCGCTAATTGAAAGAAAAATGTTGCATATTGCGATCTCTGCGACATAACCTGGATGAAAAGTATATGTTTTGTAATAAAAAAGATGATATTGAAAAAGACAATATTAAAAAAAACAATTGAACATTAATCACAATTACATGATATACACTCACCACACCAGGCAAACTATTCTCTGCTTCTACATTCGGCCCATCGTATGGATGATGCGGAGAACTAGTAGAACTATCTGAGCTGCTATCTGGTGAACTTGGCATATTGCTATTTACTTGACTGAGCTTTGCAGATAATAACTAAACGAAACATATTAAAAAATCATATCCATTCTATATAAGCTGAAGTGATAATGATATTATTGCAGATGCTTTGCATGAAAATAAATTAATATTATAAATCGTAAATAATTTTTTCACATAAAATTTCAGTTATAAACAAATCGATTTTGAAGATCCACGTGCAAATATGTGATTAAGAATTGTATTTGCGATCTTTTCATAAATTAATATTTTTATTCATAATGCTATCATTATCGCATTATTGTTGTAATTACTGAGAATATTTAACTATAAAAACAGCCTTTTCTTTGTTACTAACCATTTTATCCCTCAGTGGAATTTGAGAAAGCAATTTTCTATCATCGGATTGTTCTAACGATTCTCCATTAATAAATAAATCAAGTTTTACATTCGTTCCGCTTGCTTTAATCCTGCGTAATATTTGACGTCTCAATGAAGCTAAAGTATCATTACTATGCGTAAAAATATCTATATCATCAACATTTCGACCAGGACTCGCGAAACGAATAACAAGTGATAGATGCTTGCCACGAGCTGCTCTGTAATATAATAAAATAAATATTATTCCCACTATATAAAAAATATTTTTATTGTATATATAATATATATAATTTTAACTTAATTTTTTACCTATGCAATGGTAATATTTTTCGTTCTCCTGGAAAAGCTGTGTCACATTCATTTATGTATTCCTGTAAAACTTTCATAACGCGACACATCTTTAGAGCTTCCATCTTGATCTTATTCGTCATTTGTTCCTCACGTTCCTCTTTCCCATCCAAATATACTCTGCTCAAAACAGTCACAGTGTCATAATGAGCTTTGAGTCTATCCATACATTCCGCTATGTATGTTTCATGAAATGCTAAAACAGACGATTGCAATCGCGGCCCTAGATTAGTGTTCACTTCCTTCAAGAGTTCTATACCTCTGTTTGCAATTTCTTCAGGGCTATTAGTTACAACCTATAAAGATATTAAGTTATAAATATATGAAAAAAATGCAAGTTTTGCAGAATTAAAATAATAAAAATATAATAGAAAAAAGTGAATTTAAATAAGATATTATATTTACCCTCCACAAATAATCAATCCCGATTAAATCTACATCATCCATAAGAAATGTTCTGCGTTTCAGTTTCAATTTGCCTTCCTTAGAATTAACAGCCTTAAAAAATCTTTCGTAACACTTAATACCACTTTCTGTAAGCAATGTAGGATCTAATTGTAGTATATTGTTTTGAAAGAAATCCTTGTTTATTGCTGGATCCAGATCTGGTTCGTCTCCCATAAGCTTAGAGAACCATTTGAAACATGCCTCACGATCCGAAACAAATACACCTTGTTCAGCTAAACATTGCCAAATTTGTTCTGCTTGATCAGCACATAACCATAATTGTCCATCCTGTAAAAAATAATATACATTCATATCTATATAGTTTTGATGGAAATTTATGTTTATTTATGTTTATTATATTTACTCGAGAGATACGAAATATACCTTTAGTAAGAAACGTAAGAAATTCAATCTTTCCTGTACTTGCAAAATATGATTATATCGATCATCGGGCATAAAAATATTTGCATCGATTTCAGAGTTTTCCTTCACTAATTGCCGCACTTTATCCATATAATTGGTTAAACTATTCGTTACAAGTATCACCACTGAATGCTCGCTTTGTAGACGCTCTATTACTTCTTGTCTGCACAGCAATAAGACAGGAAAATCAATGTTTTGCATTATAAAATATACTAAATATAATATAAAATATACTTTATAATATAATTATCATACCTGTAATGTAAATGATGGCTCCGTTGATTATGACCTAGATTGGGATTTGGTTCATAAAGGCAACATATTTCACGAATTTGCTTCAATGCAGGTAGGGCCCACTTATCACCATTTTTCAATTCTTCAACACATTTATCCAGCCAAATTGTCTTTTGTGCATCTCTTTCTTGTGAGCATGAATAATCGAGAATTTTCACATGAGCATTTAGTGCTTGATCCATGATTTCTGTAGGTACTTCATCCGAATGAGCCAATGTCCAAAAAAGAGTTAATACCTAACAAAAGAATTAGGAAAGATATAATCAAGTCTGAAACAAGTTTGAGGAATAATAAGCATGTAAAATATGAATGTCTAAAACCTAACCTTGTGTGCCATAACACCATCTTTATCATCTTCTGCCAGTCTCCTGATCAATTCTAATAGTTTTTCTCGCTGTTTCTTGTTGGCAGTCCTCCAACTTGTCTAAAATAATTATATGTTTCATTATAAATACTCCATTTAATGAAAATTCTATATAATTACATTATTGCAATAGATACCTGAAAACATTCAAATAAATGATCAAGCTGTTCAGGACTAAAATCCCAAGCTAACTTAGCTAACAAATCGTGAACATTCTTCACAATTGCTTCGTGTTTACCAGCTTGTGCCGCCCAAACAGCATCTAAGTCTTCTAATGTAAGTGCACGTTCTTTTATAATAAAGCGTAAAATTTTCTCCAGTTTCTCTACATATTGTGGCTGGTGTAATGAATCCCTTAATACAATTTCCAACACCCCATTGTCTTTGATCCATTTCTGTATCATAAATAAGTATTTTTTACAGAATCTTTAGAAAATTCATAATATAGTTTTTAAATTCATAAGGCGATGTTTATACGATATTTATCGTACAAATACAATACCCAACTCGTATCCAATACGAGAAAGAGAATATATCTTTGATATTAGAAATATATTTTTAAAAAATCATTATATTAGAAAATAAATTTAAATTATATGTTATTATCGATTTTTAGACTTACTGCCATACGTTCTGCCGTAAGCCATTCTTCTTCTTCCACTATTGTATTACGATGTTGATGATAAGTAACACCAGATATTACTTTATTAACTTCATTTAAAGCATTCATTTTTCCATTAAATGAAGAAATCTGTAAGAGTCTCAATATCATTTTCAGTCTCAGTATTTCCAAATTCTTTATCATCTCTTCCTGGCGAGGTACGCGTGACACTAAACATTTAGCAGCTTTGATTATGGCTGATATTGCATCGTTTTTTGATTCGTTTTTTGCCTCTTTCTTCAACTCATCATCAGTTAAATTATTCAAAATGAGAGGTACTATTTCCTGTATACAAAGATATTTTTTGCTAATTCTTATCTCAAAAGGTACGGAGGATTAGTTAAAAGAAAATACTTACGACAATAGGCATCAAATATTTAACTATAGTATGAACAGTTAATAGTTCATAACATAAGCCAAAAGGTCTGATTAAAGCATAAATAACTGGCACTGTTAAATTACGTCCACTCTGAAATCTAGAGAGCAAAATTTCGAATCCATTGAGGCTTCCGAATCTGTAACAGAAATCTATGTTAATTTTTACTGAAACAAAATATCTCTGCATGCATATAAAATAATAATAAAAATACCTATTTATAAGATCCACTAACCAACCACGAGGACTTCGTGAGTCAGGTGGTGGGCGAGCATACAATTCCTCATCAGGAATATCACTACCAGGAGGAACACTTTCTGAAGCTCTTACCGCATTGAATGTGTGAAATCTGAATATAAATTTAATAATATGATATAATCATAATCAATCATAATATAGAGAAGCTATATCTATAATAAACAACAAAGAAATCGAAATATTTACTCACTTATTACTAGGATTAAAAACCATGGCCAGCAAATCAAGTAGAGGAAACCAATCCTCATCTAATTTCAGGACACATAATTCCACCAAACGTGCACAATTAGCATTGATGCAATTATGAATATTTAATTTCCAACTGTTTACCGCATCATCTGTTAATATCTTAGTAAATGAAATTGTGAGACCTTCTCGAAAAAAGCGTTGACACGCCTCGCTTTGTACATCAATTCCTACAATGCAATAAATGAAATATATATATATATCATAAATAGTAAATGAATGCTGATTTGCTCGATATAATCCAAATATATAATCGTTTGAACGCCAAAGGCGCGATCGTGCTTTTCTTATTTAATTTTTAAAAGTATTAGCCCATAAGTTCAAAGAATCAAACTAATTGCATGGATTTTATCAACACATATTTATTAATACTGTTTATAAAGATTGCATTAAACAATTTATTTATGTAATTTCTGTTATTTAATTTTAAGTTTAATAGCTGTAAAATATTTGTATTGAATTAGAGAAGTGATATAGCATTGCTTAACATTTTTCGACTAAATTTTTTCAAAAGTTTGTGACATTCAAACGATTAAATATGCTGTCACAAAAATGTCATTTGTAACATATATAAATGAACAATAACTTTAAAAACTTATAAACGTTACCTTTTTTACAAAGTTCGATACTGGCTTGTAACAGGCACTCTAATTCTTGTTCGGGAAGAACTGGTACAACCCATCGTGGACTAGATATCTTTTCATGAAGCATATTAAGTTTTGAAATAGGAAAATCAGGTTCTTCATGAAGCTGGTTGCTATCCTCTATTGTAGCGATAACATCATTGCTGCATTCAGTTTGTACCACGTTCTCGGTAAGTTGTAATCCCGACATTGTATCTGCCAATTGTTGTGGACCTGGTGGACTATGCATCTATAAAACAGATATTACAAATATTACGGATAGATATAACATTTGTTTTATTACAATATAATTGAAACATATCTTGATCCATTTTTATAAAAAGTTTCTGCAAACCTGTGTATTTTGTTGGCTGTCGGGAGGATCTATACCAACTCCCTGGCCCCTAGTGGCAATCGTCATTTTGCACCTTCTGTGTTATGCCTTAATTGTCTCAATATCTCTTGGTCCAATGATTACACCACCAATAACAAGCATCCAGCTTATATACTGACATTAAATATAATTATATTCTAAAGGCCTTGTTTTAATAAACTATACCTACATTATCTGAAACAAAGAAAAACAGAATTTTTGATATTATATTCATTAATAGATATTATATTCATTAATACATGATGAATAAACACTCATTATTAACATTCTTTTCAATATAGTTAAATGATCATTTTAATAGTCATTATATTTCATATTAGATTTTATTTACAATGCAAAATTTAAATTTGCTATTAGCTATGTAATGACATAGTTACATAAGCATTTATTTCCCTAACAAAGTTATGATAGCTCGTGAGCTATCATGTATTTAGGGAAAACAATATATTTAAAAGACTAATATAATTATTGTTTCGATTCTACGAGTTTGGGACACAGACGGTTAAATTAATCGTCGAGTAATTCGGTGACCGATTCAACAGAATTCGACAAAATTCTGCCATGATCGGTCGCGAGATAAATGTATCCGCAATTACATCCGCGGAAATCGTATGACAACACAATCAGCATTAGGGCTTCATTCCACTAGTGACGCATGTTACGAACGTCGAGCGTCGACAACGAGGCATCGGGTGCGGACGGGAGTGACGTCGTTTACAAAAATCGCATCATAAAAACGGCATGCGGTTTCAAGCTGCGAGTCATTCGCTGTTTGCCGATCAACCGTACCGTCAATGCAACTAGCAGCGAACTGTCAACTGTCGCGAAGCCGACGACGAGGGAGCGGCCGTGCCGGTGGGCGCTCGTTCTAAATGGGTGCGTTCTGTGCACGCGACTTTGCCAAAGAATCGCGAGCAGCGATCAGGCCTGTCGCGCCGTAGAAATACACCGTACGCCACCGTGGAGAACGAGAAGTCGTTGCACTGCCGAAGTGAGCGCTGGCACAACGGCAACTAGACGGCTGCCTGGATCGCAAGGCAGACCATTGTCAGGACACACCGATTTCTGCGAGTCGGCTGATTGATGATGAACAACATTGATCAGCCAACCCGCTACCTACACGATTCCGATAATCTTCGCGGTCCAGGCAGCGCCTATTTTCGCCTCTATTCGCTCAGACCGGGCTACCTCTCCGGACAAAATGGCGACTATCCTAACGATTGGCACTGCCGTGTATTAACAAAAGCGCCGATATTTGGTCCGATAACCGACCGCGGCCGCACAAGCAGTGTCAAGTCACGCCAACGACAATTTCGGACCGGGAATGATCGACACATCGCATATCCGTCACCGAGGAACGCACCTTTACATAGTAAACGTTGTAGAAATTCGTGTGTTACACTTTTTTGACGTGACGTTACGGAACTCAACTGGCAAATCTGTAAACACGACTGTCGCGGCGCTGCGGTACCGCCCGAGTCGACGTGCATACACGGGAAGGCGAACGACGACTACGATTGGTCTGTTGCCACCATCATTGTTACCGCTAGACATCGCCAGCGTCGAGCTTGTCCGCTATCGCGCGACGACGTTCAATCGACATTCGAAACACAAATGGTTGTAAAAAATTATAAATAAAATATTGTGGAAAATTTTTTTATCTTTCTTTTTTGATTTTGGTCTTTTGTCTGTGCAGTTTGTACAATTAAAATTTAAGTAAACATTTAAGTACAATTAAAATAAATTAAGTACAATAAAAATCGAATCTTGCGAATTTCGAATGATTCGAGATTAGTATTTTTTAAGTTTCTTTGAATATAGGAAATATTTTTTAAATTCTCCTATACTTTTTTATATATTGCATTATATTAAAAAGCACATGTCTGTGTGCGAATGCTACTTTTAAAATATAAATTTTGCGATATGATATTTTAGGATATCTAGGATATTTTATCAACCTTGTTAATGATTTTTGTTTAATAATTTATTTTCATAAATTTCATCTGACTGTACATAACATATGTAATCATCATTTTTGTTTATATCTACGTTGTGATACACTCTTCTTGGATTGATCATAATCCTTATTTATATATATTCGTAATTTTTATATATCCGTTATATATATAATACAGTTTTATCACTATAAGTAATCTTACTTCAATTTTATCTCGAAAAGAAATTCTGTTCTTTTGAAAAATCGTTGTAATCATTAAATACTTTATTTATATTTATTAATTATCATAACTAATATACTTGTATTTAGTTTTTTCGAAAACTGTAAAAAAAATTTAGATTATCTGCAGAAAAATAATGCTTTAAAACATTTCAAAACATTAGTATTTCAAAGCAAATTTTAAATCTATAAAAGTACGGAAGAAACTTAAGATATTGAAATTTACTTATATAATGATCTAAAAATTTATAGCGAGTATTTCTTTAAATCTTAAGATTTTTGATTGCGTGTGACATTAGACGATATTTTTATATGGAATATATTAAATTAAAATACAAAATCTACTGTATTGTAAATATAAAATCGCGAATTCAAATCCTGAAATTACTTTTCCAAAATAAAAAGATTAAAGATATAAATCACAAATGAATCTGACATACTTTCATAATACATTTCTGAAGAAAAATCTAATTAGTTTTAAGTTACAACATAATTTTTAGCTATAATAAAAAGTTATAATGAAATCTTTTTAGCTAATGAGTAAACAATTTTCACTCTTATGTTGATGATTATTAGATTGTATATAATGGTTTAAAATTTTTTAAGATTTGTAAGTAGATACTGTACCATTTTTATTATAAAAAGGTTTAGTAAAATCAAAAAATAATAATATATAATCAATAACAGTATTATATAAAGTACTATTATATATCAATTTTCTATTTATTGAAGTTATGAAATATAATTACCTATTCTTATCCAGGAGTATTTATTTAAATCCATTTTTGGATTCTGTGTCAAAATTTATATATTTCCAGAGGTCCAAATTTATCCAAATTTTATAATTCACTTAATATAATCTATATGTATATATGTATGTGTATGTGTGTGTGTATATATATATTTATATATAATTTATATATATATATATATATATATATATATATCTCAAATGATAAAATTTCGCTGTTTCTCAAATTATCAGAATGAAACATTTGATTTATACTTAAATAAAGCCTTAAATAGTTTTTCTTGCACATAATTATTGTTAAATGTAAATGTTACTTAATAGTAACATAAATGTTACTTAGAAAAAGATGATTTCGATTCAAATCTAATTTTATTTGGCTTTATTTTGCTTGATATTTAAATGGTTTATCATAAGGTGAGTTCTTCAAGTTCTTTTAATAATTCATCTTCTTTCTTGATCTTATCAATTTGATTGATTTCTAATTGTTTTCCTGACTTTAGTTGTTCCTTGAGTTTAGAAATTTGATCCAATTTCTAGGGCATAAATCAAAATTGTTATTACAAATTCTCATTGCGATAATAATAGAACCATTACTATCATTATCGATAAAAAAGCTATTATATTGATATATACTTACACTCTTGACTTTTTTTATTTTTTTATTTTTTTCAGGATCATCAGTTAATTCCATTTTTATGCTCGTTGTTGTGCTTGTGACTTGTCCATTGATGGTAAAATTATTAGATTCCAATTCTTTTTTAGCCTTTTTTGCTTCTCGATTTTTTTTCATTTTTAGCGCTGCTTTAGATGGATTTGCTACAAATGGATATAAATAGATATAATAAAAAAATGAAATATCTTTTTATATATTTTACATAGTTTTATATATTTTATATAGTACATATATACTTACATTCTACAGCTGGTTTAGAAGGTGGCTCTATGTCATCATGCAGTTTAAATGTGATATTTTGTCCTCTGGCACATGGTGGTCTATACGCTTCTTTTGAAGCTGAAAAATTATTAAATATATAAATTATCATGTACATATATATAGCCTGAAGCTATTATAACATTATTTTAAAGTTATAAGCATATTTATTACCTTGTGATTGAGTAAGACTGGTAACAATACCCTCGACCGCTTTATAACTAATAGGTTTCTGTGAAAAAGTATTGGAAGAAAAATTCTGCCAAAGAACTTCCCAAAGTTCCTCTTGATTATTCCACGGTCGTTGATATACTAATGAGCCGGTATAATGCCAAATCTTAAATCTAATAAAATTTAAGGATACATGAATTCAATATACGATATATTTGAATACATACAAGCTCATAGTAAACATTACTTACCCATTACCCATTCGCAATCTAGGTGCTGTAGTTGCTGTCATAAAATGCTCACCGTCCGGTGACCATTGAAGCAATGTAGTATCAGGTGCATCCGTTTTGGCAATAAGTTTCCTGTTTGCGATATCCCATAATTCAATACCACCTCTAAGATTACCAAAACCAGCCAAAAGCAATAGTACACAGTAGTCAAGGAAATTGATGTACAAATTTATACTTAAATACTACTTAAATATATGTTACTATTATTCTTCTAACTACTATTTTTATATTTACAGTTATATTTACATTACAATTATTGTTATAAAAGTACGATTAATAAATAATAAAGTAATAAAAGGATATTGTTGCCATGCGGGTTATAATATATGCTGTTTCTATGTAATGTGCCAAACTCAAAAACTGCTTCGCATTTAAGATTAAATAATGTAGCTTTTGCTGGCATAAAACCGTATACAACACAGAATTCCGTATTCTTGGGAGACCATTCTACTGCATGTATAGGACCTTCTTTACCTAATCAGAAAAATTTATCATTATATTATTTTAAAAATAATTTTACCTTTTCATAAACTTTAAATTGAGATTTTAGCGGCTTTAATTTAAACTTACTAAGCATAACCATAGCTGTATCTCCTTTCGTACTGAGATAATGCAACGTCTGTTTTCCATAATATGATGCACCACTTTTGTCCACTTCAGTACTTGTCATCAATAATGCATTCGTTCCACGTTGATTCCAATAAATATCAACTCTATCTGCCTAGAAATCATATTTATATAACGATATTTATATAAATATATTTATATAAATATAAATACAAATAAAGCAAAAACAGACAGATGTTTAATAATTAAAATTAATAATTAAAATATATTTAACAATTTACCTGAAAAAAGCTTTTGTTTGCAAGAGCTTCTCCAATTTCAAATTTTGGATATTTAAATAATCTTCCAAAAGAAGGTTGACCGGACTTTCCTAAATTATATACCAAGAAACTTAATTTAATAATATATTTAACAATTTATAAGTAACAAAAGTATAAATTTATTAATTAATATAAGAGATATAAAAACGTGCAATGTTAGTAATAAAAAGTATGTATACAAAATTGAGTTCTTTACATTCATAAATAAATAATAATATATTGATGTTATAAACATCACTTATATTATATGCTCTCCCCCTCCCTCTCTCTCTCTTTCTCTGTCACTCTACTACGCGCGCGCACACATACACAGAGAGAGAGAGAGAGAGAGAGAGAGAGAGGGGAGGCGATATGATTCGAGGTAAATATCTCAATATTTTGTACATGAAATAGACTGAAATTTTATAAAGTAATATGATTTCTGACTAGAAAAGATATAAATTATACATTGTGTAATAATCGAGAAAATCTTTCATATTTATGGAAAGAATCAATATGCCTCTATTATTTGCTGCACTTTCTTTTATTCTCTAATAAACAATATACAAAATTTTTTAGAATCTTCCCGCAATTTTATTCGTTTTTATTATATATATTAAATCTATCAATTTATATCTATCTTTTATATATATATATATATATATATATATATATATATATATCTTTATAACAAATCAAACTGAAATAAAACAGTGTAAAGTTTAACACAAAACTAATATTTTGTGTTATCTATGAATTATTAAATCCAAATAAAATCATTTTTTTAATATTATTTCTTGTCGTTTTAAATATATTAAAAAGAGCTTGCATATAAAAAAGAAAAAATTCTTAAATACATTTTCTTCAACATTATTTTTTTTATATGCAATTTTATAATCAACATCAAATAAATTAAAAATATAAAATTTAATTTTAAAATATATGGATAGCTATACCCATATTTCAGTATCTTGTATCAATATTTTATAATTTTTCATAATTTTATCAATACTGCATATACAATATATTGCATATATTTTCATATCATATAAAAATGAGCACTTACCAGGCATATAACAAAGAATATGGTATGGAGCATTATCAGGCGCTATACTAAATTTGGCAACTTTGGCTACACTTATTTTGTGTACATATCTATCAAAATTGTTATCTTCATACAGAAGAACATTTGCACCAATCAATAATCCACAAAGTTTCTCATCGCTTGACCATTGCGGCTCCCTATTTTTTTTAATAAATATTTTATTATTTCTATATATATATATAGAAAAAAATATATATATAATAATAATTATATATATGTATATAATGTAGAATACTTATATATATATATATAAATAAAAATAATTTGTTACAATCGTTATTCCAGTTACTAAACATATAATATCTTAGCTTTAATAAGAAATTAAAATAAATATCATAACAACTAATAAATGATACATTACCAGTTAATCTGCTTCTTCTGTACAAAACTATAAACTAGCTCACCATTTTCAGATTTCCATATATGAAGGTTTTGTGTTCCCTGAGGGCTTGTTTGTGTTACTAAAATTATATTATAATTTTACTCGTAATTTTTAATTATGAGTATAATAATATATTAAATGTTTATTTGTATTTTATGTAATTTAAAGTTAATTACCAAAGGATGGTTCCCAAGTTGAGAGATATGTGCCACAGGAAGAAAATTGAATAGCACAGACTTTAAGTCGTGAGATTTCAGCAACGATCTTCCAAGTTTCACATAATAAAATTTTAACACTAACATCATTAACCCATGCAAAGTATCGACCATCTGGACTAAATAGCATGGCCTTACATGTTTTACTCTCATCTTTGGGAAATGTTTTGACTGGCTCATAAGATGGTGGGCCTTGTGCCAGATTTATACCAGTAGAGCCTCTCACTATATGAAAAATATGTTGATATTTCTTTTTATATATAATAACAAAGGTAATAAACTACACACACACACACACACATACACATATGTATGTATGTATGTATACATATTGTATGGTGTATGGAGAGGAGCGCACGCACGCATATGTACGTATGTATGATGTATGTTATAGCCTATTACTTTTGTTATTATATATATATAATATACATACATTGATTAAATTAAATTTATGAAAATATAATTCCAGAAGACAATTATGCAACTATTATAAAAGATATGTAAAATGAAATTATGTTAAAATTATAATATTTTTTCTAAAATTTTTAAAAAATTTTTTATCGTCCTCGCAAAACTCACATCAATAGTGGCATTTGAAAAGTAACACGTCAGCAGTTAGAGGTTAGAATACAACATTTTATTATAATTCATATTTTATTATATATTTGCAATTAATATACAATGCAAGACAAATACTAATTGTTTAAACATTGCAATTATTAGAAACACACTCGAATTATGATACTATACGAGGCACATGTTTAGCACGTTTATCACAAAACAGTACGTTGCGAAAATATTATTTAATGTCGCTTATATAGAACATTTATTATTCAGAAATTAATCTCTCCTGTAACTTAATCTTTCTTAAGAATCGACATTCTTGCATAACGATATATATAAATATAAATACCTAAGAAAATGCTTACCAGCAACACAAGGAATAGGCGAAGCCATTTTACCACCGTTACCATGTGGTACGGTACAATCTACGTGATATATATTCAATATTTGAAGTTAGGTATTACTGACCTGATCATTTCAATGCATGACGAACTATACCCAACCTATCACAAAATTAGATACATATACCATTTAAACTATACTGACAATCGACTGTAATTCGATTGCGCATATGCATTCTTCGATATATAATCGATTAACGCGTTTTTCAAAATATTATGAACTGAATGCAATACAACTAGATATGATATGATATATTAACTTTCTTTCATCTGATAACTCACAGTAAGCACAGGAAAATATATTACTATAATGAGTCATGCGATCTGTTAGCATGATTCATTCATTTCGATTTGGTATTTCTATTAAATGATCTATCATCATTTCAGTAACAAATTATCATATATAGTCTTCGAGATCGAACAAGTCATGAAATATATATTTAAAAGCACAACGATTGCAAAATATTGGGTGCCTTTCCCGTTTACGATATTATGATAATAATCCTTCATAACCTAATAGCTGCAACGCTGTTTTATAGATAATCTACTTCGCTACTGACATTTGAACGAAGTGTGATGAAACGCGCGCGCCGCGCATCCACTTTGCACTTCGTTTCGCGCGCGACAAAAATAAGATATAATATTCTGAAACATTTTCATGGTTAATGTTATCTGTATCGATAAGCAAAATTCGTAGGCGTGTATAAAATATCTATGGACGCGGAAGCTGTACACATATGCGATTGTATAAACTTGTTTGACATCCATCGAATTACATAGGGCATGGCAAGTTCATGCTTTAGGTGAGCGTTATTTTTATGATTTTTATTATAAAACAATGTATTGTATTGTTACGCATGCTACTTATGAACATTTATAATAAATTCTATCTATATGGTATACTTGGAAATATTTTATATGATTACTCTGATTTTAATGAGGTTAGGTTTCCGCGCACACGCCCCTTTCATAAATTTATAAATGAACCACATAATAATTTGTTTTTTCTTTTATTGCTTATCAAAATTTCGTTTTTATTTTCTTTATTTTTATATCGGTATCATATATTTCAATCTATAATTCGTTTATATGATTAACATAGTACAAATCTAATATATTTATTTATTAATAATTGATACATTATACGTTGCATTATATATTATATATGTTATTACATCTGTAATGTAAAATATATTTTTCTTTCCCATTATATATATATATATATATATATATATATATATATATATATATATATATATATCAGTGATGTGGACGAATATGGCTTTGAACGGCCACATAATTTTGATTATGAAACCTATGAAGATTTTATGTCAGAATATCTTAAAGTTCTCGCAAAAATGGCCAAAAAATGGGCAAAAATTATTGGTGAGGGAAAATCGCTACAACGAAGCATTACAATAAAAAAATATGTTCGTAAAGGCATTCCAGGAGAACATAGAGGATTGGTAATTACATATATTATAAAATCCAATTTATTCTATATTCTATATATTTTCAAAAGATGTAAAAATATAAAATTGCATAATAGGTATGGCTTGCTGTGAGTGGTGGAGAAGATATGAAAAATGTGTCATTAGATTTTTATCAAAAATTATTGCAATCTCCACATAATATGGAGATTGCAGAAATTATAAAAACTGATCTTCCAAGAACATTTCCTGATAATATATTCTTTAATAATACAGAGAATCAACAACATCAATTATATAATGTATTGTTGGCTTTTGCTCATCAAAACAAAATTGTTGGTTATTGCCAGGTTAGCTAGCATTTAAAGCATATTTTCAAACGTATAAATAAAATAACAAAACTTTATGAATGACAGCAGAAAAATTTTATGAAAAAATAGATATATTTATTATTGTTTCTTTCCATTTAGTTGGCCATTAATATTTTTAGGGTCTAAACTACATAGCAGGATTACTTTTGCTTGTAACAAAATGCGAAGAGACAGCATTTTGGTTATTAAAAGTATTAATCGATAAAATTTTACCAGATTATTATACACGTACTATGGATGGTCTACTTACTGATATTGATGTGCTTGCAGAATTAGTAAGGTAAAATATGAGAAAAATTGACCAATTGTGAAAATTTATCACTTTATCTATTTATTAATAATATCTTTGTATATTATTTATGTGTAGGATAAAAATGCCTGATGTCTATCAGCACGTAACAAATTTAGGACTGCCTTGGGCAGTAATCACAACAAAATGGTTTGTGTGTTTATTTGCCGAAGTTTTACCTATAGAGGTAAATATATAATTTTTTAAATGTTGTATAATTCTTCATATATATCGTCAATGTTATTTCATGTAAAAAGTAAAACTAATATCTTTGCTATGAAAAGTAAAAACAAATATTTTTGAATTCATAGACTACTTTACGTATATGGGATTGTCTCTTTTACGAAGGTACTAAAATTATCTTTCGCGTTGCACTAACGCTTATAAAAAGGAACAGATCTAATCTATTAGCTTGTCAAGATTTTACAACATTAGCCGAATGTTTCAAGGAAATTACAAAAGATAGTATTGTTTTACGATGTCACGAGTTTATGCAAGTATGTATGCAAAATAAATTATATACAATTCATTGGACAGATAAAATTTAATTCCAATGGGATAAATATTTATCTTAATTATTTCACAGAGTATTTTTAAAGTACCTGGATCACTGCCTGGTAGCACAATAGCCAAGTTAAGAACAAAAGTAATGCAACAACGTTCAGAACAAAAACATGATAAATTTAGACGATAGTATTCATGACCGAATTGTCGTATATACCGAGATATTCTAGTCGCTTATTCATTTGCATTTTTTGCAAACTGAATACATATATAAAGTTGTATCATATTGTTATTGCATAATGATCCTATCTTATTGTATACATGTAATGTTTATTTAGCAAACTAAGAAATTGCAAATGACACTCAATTATTATAAGTTCACATTAGTTTTTATTATTGTATATATAATAAAAAATGTTATGAAATTTAATATTTTATCAAAAGTATTGAGACAAATATTGTGATATAAGCTAATGAAAGTTGCATAATTGTGATACTTTGAAATATGATATGAAAATGTTTAAGTATTCGAGGAAACAGTTGTCTTTATATTTTATTATAATTATCGCTCACAATTTATATAATATATATAATATATACATTATACAACAAACTTGTTTTAAAACTTAACTCTATGTGAAAAAATTATTTAGCATAACTTTAAAAGATTAGCATAATTAATACTTTATATAGTTCTAAAAACAGTTTATTATATTACAAGAAAAATCTAAAATTGAAATAATGATATTTGTGCATACATATACATGAATTTGGTTCCTAGATACATTAACATATAAATCAAATATATATACACACGTTATAAATATATATTACAAATACTATATGATATTATTTCATTACTTTTCAAGCAAATCCTTAGCCTCATTAATTTTCGCAGCAATATATGGAGAACCACCGCGATCTGGATGATTTACAGACATTATTTTTTTAAACTGGTCCTTTATTTTTGTTTTATTAGCCGTATGAGATACTCCCAAAATCAAACTAGCTTCTCGCTTGGTCATTTTTTGTTCAAATCCACCTTTGTAATATTTGTTATTTGCTACTGACTATAAATATAAAAAGATATTAATATTTTTGCATACATATAAGCATAATGAAGCTATTAAGAGAACAGATATTTTTACCTTGGAATCCAGTTTTTTCATTGTTTCTGCCATTTTCTGTGATAAATTTGGCATTCTTCTAATCAAATAACGACCAGCATAACCTACAGCAGCAAGACCAAGACCTATTGTCACAAGAGAACCTGCCTATAAAAGAATTTTTTATTTTTGTTAAACATTTTAAACATAACGCTTCTATATAAGCCTAAGAAATGCCAAAATATATCACAAAATGCTCACAAAATGAACAATTATCACACATAGAGTTAACCTTATATTATTAACCTTAAAATAAATATTGCTTTACTAATATTAAATTTATGACATCTCGCAAAAAATATATTTCTTGCCGATATTTTCATCATTTTACAATAAAAATATGATATGATGACCAAAAACAAGAAACGCTTGTATACCTTTAGCATTATACCAAGTACTAGTTTTGACATTCTAGTTATTCGTTTTTGAAATTATTCAAGATTTGATATGGATAATAATAATAATCTTCATTTTCAATATATCCAATTTTTATAATATTAAACAGTATCTCTCATAATTTTTACAAAGTTCTTACCATTTTGTTCGGTCTCAAAACAGCAGATGTAATTTTATATATATAACGGGACAAATAATTTCAACGTTATAAGCTATAGTCACTCCATCTATTATGTTGTTTTGGTGAACATTAGTCCAATGATAAAATAGTTACTCTATATTATCATTCTCTTTATCTTTCATCTTTATATACAAATTTTATATCGTATTATCATATAGGAAATCATATGTGATAATGATTTATTAATACAAATCCTTTGTAGCTTTTTTATACTTTTTCTTTTTTTCAACTTCATAAGCTTATTAGCTTATATCAAAATTAAAAACTGTATTTACTTCATATTTCATATATACAATAAAATTACAATTAAAAGAAGCGAAATTATATATTTTTAAGCAAAAGTCTTAGATATTTTGAAATAAAGAAGCAGGATAGTACATAGTATCCTTCTTTTTTGGTTAGAGAAAGAGCAAGAAAGTGAAACAAAATGAAAAGAAACAAAAATAAAGCAAACATTTTCTTCTATTTCTATATACATTGTATATATGTGGGAATTGTCACGAAAACAAATAACTGTTTTTCAATACTAATTGCCTGAAATATCCGGATTACTAATAGTCGAACGAATGAAATAATCCTTCGATCTCGCTTCTAATTGTCCCACGTGAGCATAAAAACTATAGGAGATTACAGATGCATAAATTACAATTATTACATTCATGCGCGCGAACATGTGTAACGGAGTGCTATTACGAAACGAAACAAGTCGCGCATTTCGTATGCATGTATAAATATCAACCACTGTTGAACCAGATCTCTGAGAAAATCTGTCAAAAGGCTTTCGAATGCCGACGCAACTATCTAAACGTGTCACTGTATAACATGTAAATAATAAATAGAGAGAAATGCAGCTTAGATTGGCACGCGTGATACGCATACCGATTCACCGCGTGCGTGATGCGTTTTGGACATCATAAGATCTTGCGATATTATGGTCGCGCGTTGAGCGTCAAATTTATCATGGTATTTTGAGCGTATTCTGCGTATCTTGCTCAAAATATGCGTATTTTGAGAACAACACACTGTAGCTGTTAATCCGCGTGATCTTCAGGAACTCCTGGTGACTGTGTAGCAGACGATCAACATCATTATCAATACCAAAATATCGTTTGCTTTCGACTCGGCATGGTTGCACCAATGTTAATTAGTCTTAGTTAACTTAATCCCTTTTTCTCTTCTGTTCATTTATATGAGAGAGCGAAAACGGTGCAATTCGGACAATGTTGAAATTATATTTGCATCGACACGTAAAAATAGTTTCTATGCAAGAATGAAAGAATAAGTAGTATCAATATATTTCTTTTACAACAAATTCGGAAATTCGCTTAATAAAATTATATTCTTAATCTTTTCTGATTCATAAAGTAAATTACAAATGAAAATAGAGATGATTTTCTAGAATATAATCATTGAATGTTATATATATACAATACATCAATATTACACATGAGAAATAACACCACATAATAATTTCCAATATAAAATTTATATTTGTTTCTCTGTCTCTCTCTGTCTGTCTGTCTCTCTCTCTCTCTCTCTCCCTCCTTTCCTTTGCCTCTCTCTTCTTCCCTCTCTCCTTCATTCTCTTGCTTTAACCATAAAAAATTGTACCAAAGCAGCTTGATTTGTGTTACTTTCACGAGGTCCTCTTCTCTCTTTCTCTCTCTCTCTCTCTCTCTCTCTCTCTCTCTCTCTCTCTCTCTCTCTTTCTTTTTCTTATATATCTTACATATATGCAAAGTAAATTAGGATCTATCATTCTATGTACCCTAAGTTGCATTTATCTACACATTGTCGATGTGATATCTACATAAATGCTGCGCCACAGCCAACATTACATACATATACAGCATGCACATGTACCTATGTATACATTGAACGAAAAGTAGGTTCCGCGTGAAGATAGCAACATGATAGAAGACATGATCATACATGAACCGATGTAAATACGCATAGAAAAGGATGCACGGATTCATCGAGATTTAAAAGTACGGCACAGCACACAAATTGAACATAAGAGAGTGCAAGAGAGATATAAACGCTACTAATATTGGACCAAGAAATGTTCAGAATTAGGCGGTAATACGTAACACTGACAAGATCTGCGCCGAATCTTCCAAGATGATATATGTATGCTACGTGTTCAGGCGCTTACATAAATTCATACGCGATGATCTCTGTCTTTTAAGTATTCATGAGCGTTTCTCCGCATAAACATCCTACATTCTTTTGTTTGCCCCTCACGTGGGTCAGTGATAACGTGCGCGTACACACGTACGCCTGCTCGCGAGAGTGCTAAATAGTCCTTATCTCTCTCTCTCTCTCTCTCTCTCTCTCTCTCTCTCTCTCTCTCTCTCTCTCTCTCTCNCTCTCTCTCTCTCTCTCTCTCTCTCTCTCTCTCTCTCTCTCTCTCTCTCTCTCTCTCTCTCTCTCTCTCTCCCTCCCCCCCCTCTCTTCACAATGTAAAGAATAGCACTCCTGCGTTTAAAAAGAAAAAAGAAAAAAAGAAAGGACGAAAGAAATGGATTACAAAGATGATATATACGACTCCCCCACGTAGCAGACTCCTCGTATTTATAGTCTTCACGTTTCACGTACGTTGCTCCCGTAGCGGTGCATCGGCGATACGACCCGCGTGTACATGCGTGCATATACGCGTGCTGCGTGCGTGCACGGGAGTTCGCGAATCTTGTAACGGGTATATGTAATGCTCGCACGCGTCGTTAGTCGCGCATGCTAAAATAAACGAATGCATTAACGACCAAAGAGTTCCGAGCATGCAATCATTGCGGAGGTCACGACATCGTTCTCTGCTTTTCTCGTTCGACATAAGATTCTATAACACGATTTGACTATCGTCTTATCTTCCATCGAGTTTGCTCGAGTTTTGCTTTTCTCGCACAACCGATTGTTCGGTTGTTACATGCAACGAATCAAAAACTCCTTTAAGAATATTTATATTTTTAATTGCGACATGTTATCGAAAAAACATGCTTGTGTGTATATATATAACGATTGCGATAAATTGTGGTGGCATATTTCGATTAAATGGAGGATATCATCGAAGCATCGAGGAATAGTATTAATAAATTAATAATATTAATAAATAGTATTATATATATAGTTATTACGACTGCATATATTATTATGCACATGTTATTCTCTTTCTTATTCTTGCAATTGATTTCCTCTCTCTCTCATCGATCCATGAAAGATAGCAAGTACAATGACCTGGTGTGAAGTTGCATTTTGTAATAAAGGATGTGCACGTTGGCATTGCGAAAAACCGTTTTCCCAGAATGCAAAAGATGTTAAAATGACGTGACGTCAACAAGTCTATGCAGCAATGTACATTTAATAGCAGATTTGCCCGTAATATTTTTCTTTTTTTGGCTTTTCAGTCTCAGGAACCAATTAACGACGCACAGTATCATCGGGTCTAATGTGACGGTTCAATCATGAAAGAGAAACGAAAGGCGCCGAGCATTGTTTGCCAAAGTTGTGCAATAACGGCAACGCATAATTTTGTAAATGACACTTTTTCGCTTGCGCAATTGCGCAATGCGTGCCGAGGCGCAATCACGCCGTATGATTATCTTAATCTCTATTGTAGCATTTACTTCTGGCCACAGAATCCAATCATTATGTGCTAAACATAAACACAAAGCTATCATGTGTACGAACGTAACGTAAATTGTTAATTGTTTCGTGATGTTCTTTCCAAAAATATAATGCATATCTCATATCTCATAACTATACGTAACGCACAAAACAAGAGAAGAGATCAAGTGGAGATTTCTCATTTATCCCGAGAGCAAGAAAGTTCATTCCTACGATTGTGAATAAATCAGGGATCATCATCGAATAAAAATACGCCGTTCCATGTTTGTGAGTGCAAGGACGATGGCCTAGTGCGCATCTCTTATATTTCTTAATTAATATAGATGATATGCATATTAAAGGCGATTTAATGAAAATAAATGATTATCCGGATTGATTAATCTGGATTTTTCGTTATTACGACATTTATTTCGACTTTTATTGTCGAATATCTTTCGTAATAATGCAAAGCTAATACGCATATAAGCTTTCTTCTGGAAAATGTAAAAATACTTTGTGGATATATCATACATACATATAATGATTAATACCAACAACTTAATTCTATAGCTATACTAAATTATTGCGCAATACAACATGGAAAAATGATTTATGCGTCATAAACATATGCAGTAGAATTCGCTCTTGCTTTTGATCCTGCTATTGTTATAACATAAATTATAGATGTCAGGCAAATTAAAAATATTATTTAAATGACTTGTGCGTATCATAGACATATATCAATGACTATATGTATGTATCATGTTAATCGTAAATTATCCAATACAACGTGATCACCCAGCGGGATTGAAGCAACGTGCGCGATAGAAGGCGTCACAATTCAAGTAAAATCGAGCCGCACTGCCTTGCGCTGTGCGACAAGGTTAGTAAGCGCAGGAGAGGGCCATAGTAGAATTGTGGTAGGGACAATACGTCAGCATGTCGCGCCTCGCTATCGTGCGGAGAATCGTGGACAAATCAAACATGGCGATTCAGTCGCTGTTTACGGTGCGGACGTATGATTCCTAGTGCCGTAGTGGCGAGTATCAGTGCATGAGGGAGATTTTCTAAGGGTAATGTGTATTTGTGCCATCACGAATTGATAAATTTCGGTACGTATTACGAGGATGGAGACACGCGAAGCGAAGATGATGACAGAGAAAGCGCCGGGCGGCACCGATAGGATACGTGACGCGAAGGGCATAAAATCAGAGCCGACGCCTGCGGCGTCATCGTTCCCAATTAACGAACGAATGCCGCGATCTGTTGGCGAAAACGCGAACAACGTCAGCTACTCCAATGGAAAGAATGTGAGGACCGATCTTATATTACCGATCTTATATTATCTCTGAGAGAAATTATAATTATTCCAAAACTTATTATTCCAAATTATTTCAAAACTTATTATTAAATTTTTTTAATGAAAAATTAATTTATAATGTATAATATAAAATATTAATTAATAATAATGTAAATTATTTATATTTAATAATGATTTTTATACATATAATAAAACATTAATATTCAAAATTTATTTATCTTATATATTATATCTTATATATTATATATTATATTTATCTTATATATTACATATTATATATACACAAATTAAAAATATGAATAATAATTATCATCAAAATATGATATTAATACCGTTTTTATATTTATTGAACTTAATACACTTTTTGCAGCGTCCAAGGTTGCTTGTGAAGGGTTGTGGAAGATTAGAAAGCGGTAGTGGTAGTGGCGATGGTGGTCAGCATGAAGATGGAATAGATACCACAACAAAGAAAAGAAAAACTCGCAGGGGTAAACCGAAGCACAGGAAATTAAAACCATATTCGAAACAATTGTCCTATCAACAACAATTACAGAGTAGATCAATCAATAGGATTGGAAAAACTGGTAGACAACCACCAGCACTATATAATACTACGCAATTTCTTATGGCTGACCATAATGATCTACCAGATCTTGAACAAAAGTTGTCAGAAGCTGCATCATTGGAAGTACCTGCTATGTTTCAGAAACCATCGGCACCACCACGTACTCGTGATTCTAGTTTCAGCGTAGATTCTGATGAAGACTATTTTTATTCATCACCAGAGGATGAAGAAGAATTTCTAACAAAAGAATTTTCAACTGCATATGAAGCCCTTCATGAAGAAAGATTAAGTACTTTGACAAAAACGCAACTAATACAGGAGTACAGACAATTAGAAGCAAGAATGGATTCATTAACAAAAAGACGTAGTAAAAATGCTTATCAAACGGAGGAAAAGGATGCGGAAAATAAGAATGTATCTACAGATTCGGAAATAGCGAAAAAATTAAAGCTGTGTCAACAACGAATTGACGATCTAGTACAACAAAATGAAGAATTGAGACGAGAAAATGAAATGTTACGTAACAAAAAAAGATTATGCGACAGCAGTTCTGAGTCTAGTGTTGACAGTGAAAGCGATAGCGATACTTCTAGTAATAGCCAAAGTGAATGCAGTTGCTCTTTATCAAGCCCAGAAACATCTAAAGACACTTATAAAACTAGATTAGATAATAATATAAGAACAGATTGCAAAAACGATAGCAGTGATACTAGCCGAAACGGAAGTCCTAGAACATCTATAACGCCTACTAATTTTTCTAATGGTCATATGATTATGAATGAAACTGGTAATTTTCTCACGTAGATTCTTTAAATTTTCTTTCCCATATTTACATATTATGTTCGATATTATGAAATTCTCACAGTATAAGTCAGGCTATATGCATCTATTCTATGTATCTGTCTTGATATCTAAAAGAAATATTCTTTTATGAATTTTCTTTAGATGATATATAGAATTTGATCTTCCTTTTGGTATTTGTTAAAAATCTCATTAAGCTATCGTTTATTATCTTATTACAATTTGCCAATCCACTTTTTTTTCTTAAGACTGTGTACACAATAGTTACGTGTATACATAACATGTATAACTAAACGGTAAATATAGGATTAATGTTATATAGGAAGACTATAAAGACTTTTATGTCTGCGTTTGTATTATTCTATTATTTGCTTGGCGAAATCTACATTTATTACACATATTGCTTTCAATATTTTCTTTTTGCTCTAATAGAACGCGCTGAAATTGCGTTCTTTCAGCCTGATGTCTTTCTTTCTATGTACTGCCAATTATGAACATTAAGTTCACAAATGGACGGTCTACAGACCATCAACTAACGCATACCTATGTACGTATGCGCATGGGTGAAATTAAAAGCACAATTCTTTCAACCCAATGGAAGTATTATATGTATTATATGTAATATTAATAATGAATGTGATGACTTATATTTATAGAAAGTTAATGCTCTTTGTATAATTGTATAGTTTTAGAGCATAAGACAAAATGTTAGTTTATGGTCTGAAAATGTATGATACATAAAACTGTTTTACATTTCCGATTTTTAATAAATCTTAAGTTTTGGTCCAATATTATTATGTTTTTATGAGTATTTATGGTCTGATTGCCTTCCCTTTGATATGTAGAATTTCTTTTCTGTGAGATGAGTTTTTAAAGAATTTCAAATTTGTTCTTGACGTTCTTGACTAATAAAAAATCAAATTAACTGAATTAAATCAAGTTTTTAAAATTGAAAAAATGAATCAGAACGTTGCTTAAATAAAAAAATTAGATATAAAAAGAAACATTTTAATTATTTTTCCATTAATCCTTTATAAACGAACATGGTATACATTTTTATTTAAGCTGCATGATCTTTTAAAACATTTCTTAAGTTTCTTAAAATTATCATGGACAGATTGTAGGTAAGTTCATTTATGAATTACGAGACATCCGATATACAAAAAATTAAGCAGTAATATCATCCAAATTTGACACATAAGTATCGGGTTTAATGACGCTTACGCTGATTGTAAAGCATCTTGATACGTCTGACCAACTTCATGGCGCGATAAATTGAAAAGCACGGTACAGTAGTACTCAATCGAAATTCGTGGTCATACGGAGGTGTTTACGACTGCTAGATAATATATTATGAAAGCGATGTCCCATCATTACGTAGTGACGGCACATAAACCAACGGCTGTCACTGCCTGTGTAACTGGTAAGTAATTAAATATCGTGAAATTACGAAGCGAAAATTACATCACTGTATAATCACTTTGTTATACTTCTTCAAGGTAATTTTACTTCACCTACTGATTTGAATCTAATATTGGCCAAAAATGTACGATTGGAAATATATCTCGTAACACCAGAAGGTTTAAGAGCTTTAAAAGAAGTCGGGATCTATGGCAAGATAGCTGTTATAAAATTCTTCAGGCCGCCGGTAAGGTTATCCCGGAACATTAGCCTCGCTATTATTCGAACTTGTATATTACGTTTTGTTTATATAGTAATCTTATTTTTGTTAGTAAAAAAGACACAATGGAAAGTATTATTTTAAATCTTGATAATTTGTATAAATGAAACATCTAATGCTTTTTAGTTTTTTAAAATTTTACATTTATCCTTGTAATATAAATATAAATGCATGTATAAAATATATGTATGTATATATATATTGCGTGATTTCTAAAAGAAATTATATTAATTATACTAAAGCTTTACTAAAAAATATAAAATTCATAACATTTTATATATAAATAATGTATAGTTATATTGTTCATAAATTATATCGCTTATGTCATTTATGATTGAGATTGAGATTAAATCTCGTAATAATATTTATGTAATTTTTATTTTCTTAGCATGAGAAAAAGGATCTTCTGTTTCTATTAACAACGCGTTATAATGCTATGATTTTGGAATGCATTGGCGAAGGAGAAGATATAGAGATTATAACAAAAGCCCACGGGAATGTGGCAGATCGTATTGGAAAGGCTTCTGAAACTGGAATTAAAGCTGTCATTGATCCAAAAGCACGAGTAATCGGTCTCAGATTATACGATGGTCTTTTTAAGATCATACCTTTAGATAAGGATAATCCAGAATTGAAAGCATCTTCAATTCGTATGGATGAACACCAAGTACAGGATGTCAATTTTCTTCATGGATGTGCTAATCCTACTTTGATTTTAATTCATCAAGATATTAATGGCAGACATGTAAAAACACACGAGATTAATTTAAGGGAAAAGGAATTCTCAAAAATACCATGGAAACAAGACAATGTAGAGCGAGAAGCTATGATGGTCATTCCTGTTCCTTCTCCTATTTGTGGTGCGATTATAATAGGACAAGAAAGTATTTTATATCATGATGGCACTACATATGTTGCTGTTGTACCACCAATTATAAAGCAAAGCACTATTACTTGCTATGCCAAAGTAGATAATCAAGGATTAAGATATCTGTTAGGAGATATGGCTGGACATTTATTTATGTTATTCTTGGAACAAGAAAAAAAGCCGGATGGAACACAAGTAGTAAAAGATTTGAAAGTTGAGCTTTTAGGCGAAATTAGTATACCGGAATGTATAACTTATTTGGATAACGGCGTAATATATATTGGCAGTCGCTTAGGTGATTCGCAGTTGGTTAAATTAATTACAAAAGCAGATGAAAATGGATCTTACTGTGTACCTATGGAAACTTTCACTAATCTGGCACCTATTGTCGATATGGCTGTGGTAGATCTAGAAAGACAGGGTCAAGGACAAATGGTTACTTGTTCTGGAGCTTTTAAAGAAGGTTCTCTCAGAATCATTAGAAATGGCATAGGTATACAGGAACATGCAAGTATTGATTTACCAGGAATTAAAGGCATGTGGGCTCTAAAAGTTGGTGGTGGATCTTTCGACAACACATTGGTACTATCTTTTGTCGGACATAGTAGAGTCCTAGCTTTAACTGGCGAAGAAGTTGAGGAGATTGATATACCTGGTTTCACCACAGATGAGCAAACATTCTATACAGGTAATGTTACAAATGATTTATTTATCCAAATAACTTCAACATCTGCCAGATTAATATCACATGAAAACAAAATGGTTATCTCTGAATGGGAACCAGAAAATAAAAGGACTATCAATGTAGTAGCTTGCAATGGTAAACAGGTACTTTGTGCCACCGGAACTGATCTATTTTATATGGAGATTTCATGCAATCAGATTGTGCCTAAGGGATTTGCAATCTTACAACATGAAGTAGCATGTTTAGACATTTCTCCTCTAGACAATAATAATGAAGCTAAAATTGTTGCTGTTGGACTCTGGACGGATATATCTGTTCGTATTTTAAATTTGCCTGGCTTGGAAGAGATCAACAAAGAATTTCTCGGTGGTGACATCATACCAAGATCCATATTAATGACTTGTTTCGAAGGTAATACGTACTTACTTTGTGCATTGGGTGATGGCAGCATGTACTATTTCACATTATACAAACAGACTGGTGTGCTGTCAGATAAGAAGAAAGTTACTTTGGGAACACAGCCTACGCTTCTTAGGACCTTTCGATCATTATCTACGACGAATGTATTTGCATGTTCAGATAGACCAACTGTAATTTATTCTTCGAATCATAAGCTCGTTTTCAGTAATGTCAATCTTAAAGAAGTAAATCATATGTGTTCCTTGAATGCGGAATCTTATCCTGATAGTTTGGCATTGGCAACCGATAGTACTGTTACAATTGGGACAATTGATGAAATTCAAAAGCTCCATATTAGAACAGTCCCACTTGGAGAATCTCCAAGAAGAATTGCTTATCAAGAGAGTTCACAAACTTTTGGTGTTATTACAATGCGTGTCGATGTACAGGAGAGTAGTGGCGCGAATATTGTTAGACAATCAGCATCTACTCAAGCAATTTCTAGCAGCCTCGCATCACATAATAAACCTACTGGACATACGGCTAATGAAATCGGTCAAGAGATCGAAGTTCACAATCTCCTTATAATCGATCAACATACCTTTGAAGTGTTGCATGCGCACACATTATCATCCACTGAATATGCATTATCACTTATCTCCACGAGATTAGGTGAAGATCCAACTTCTTATTTTGTAGTTGGTACTGCCTTTATAAATCCTGATGAAACTGAACCGAAATCAGGCAGAATATTGTTATATCACTGGAATGAAGGAAAACTCACGCAGGTTGCAGAGAAAGAGATCAAGGGATCATGCTATTCTTTGGTAGAATTTAATGGGAAACTTTTAGCAAGCATTAATAGCACTGTACGGTTATTTGAATGGACTGCAGAAAAAGAGCTACGATTGGAATGTAGTCATTTCAATAATATTATAGCTCTTTATCTAAAAACCAAAGGTGATTTTGTCTTGGTAGGAGATCTCATGAGATCTCTTACCTTGCTTCAATATAAAACTATGGAAGGTAGCTTCGAAGAAATAGCTAGGGATTACAACCCTAATTGGATGACTGCTATTGAGATATTAGATGATGATACGTTTTTGGGTGCTGAAAATTGCTTCAATCTCTTCGTATGTCAAAAAGACAGGTATGCTTATTTCATAAAAAAATAAGTCTGTATTTTTAAAGATATAGTATTGACAGAAGTTAGGTATTGATAGAATGAATTGAAATTTATTTCAGTGCTGCAACTTCTGAAGATGAGAGACAACAAATGCAGGAAGTAGGTCAATTTCATCTAGGCGATATGATTAACGTTTTCCGTCATGGTTCATTGGTCATGCAAAATTTGGGAGAATCAAGTACTCCTACTCTAGGTTGCGTATTATTTGGAACTGTTAGTGGTGCGATCGGTTTGGTGACGCAGATTCCATTTACATTTTACGAATTTCTGCGTAATTTGGAGGACAAACTAAATAGCGTAATAAAAAGTGTAGGCAAAATAGAACATCATTTTTGGAGAAGTTTCAATACAGAATTAAAAATGGAACAATGTGAAGGATTTATAGACGGTGATTTGATAGAAAGTTTTCTTGATTTGAATCATGACAAGATGGCAGAGGTTGCAATGGGCCTTATGGTAATTTAATCACATATATTAAGCTTTCTTAAATGTATTTATAAACATTTTAAATTATCTTTTCTCATAAATCATTATTCATTATATTTTTCTACAGATCGATGATGGCAGCGGTATGAAAAAGGAAGCTACGGTAGATGATCTTGTAAAAATAGTGGAAGATTTGACAAGGATACATTAATAATGTTACATAACTGGTATCCAGCCTGTGGAAAATCTGTATAAGGATATTAGAAGATAAATAAAAAGTATAAGAAAAAAATATCTTCAAAATATTCAAGCGAAAATGTTTATATAGAGTTACCTTTGTTATTATTGAAAAAAAAGTAACGTAATGTATCTGCTTTCTTTTTTGCTCGTATTTCTTAGATTCTTTTATATATATACAAATAAAATATATAGCAGACGGAAATAATATTATCCACATATCGACCACAGAAAACGTGTAAACAAAATCAGTTTGTTTATTTTTTGCATATAGTATATGTGACGATTAGTATTTTTAGAATTGGAATATATAATATGGAAAATAATCAATAAATTACTTTTTAGAAGTGCTTGAATTTTGTAGTATCTTTATTTAATATTTTTATAAGATTAACAGAATATGGAAGATACGATCCATTTTTAAATAATACTTTATCTTCTCATTTATTGATAATTATTACTCATTTGTTAGCAATGAGAGTAGTTCTCAAAGTTTCCGGATCGAATAACCAGCTGCGTAAATCCTCTATTCCTTGGCCTGTCATTCCACTGGTTTCTAGTACAGTGATTTTCTGTGTTATCTCCTTTTGCAAACGCGCATATTGCAACATCAGTAAAGCTTCGTTTCTCATTTGACGATATGAAACATCCATTTTGTTTAAAATGAGTGCGATTTTTACATTTCGCAATTTTGGTTCCACAAGGAATGAATATAATAATATACCCGCTGCACTTATTTGGCAAAGATTACTGGTATCTACTACATAGATTATTTTATGAACCTAATAATAATAGATAACATCATATAACATTATTTAAAAGTATATCATCAGTTTATTACAATGCGATATTTTTACACAATACCTTATCAAAGTAATGTTTCCATATTGGTGCCATATTACCTCCGATTTCTTTAATCACCATATCAAATTCGTTAGTATTATTTTTTACAGTAAATATATTTATTCCATTAGTAGGTACAGTATGTGTCGCTTCGTCGATATTGTCTCCTTGTAGACTTCTCATTAATAGAGTTTTACCTGATTTGAATGGCCCAAGACAGAGACACATCTTTCACATATCTTTCACACAGAGACACATCTATTAAAATATTATCTATTGATCTTGTTTTTAATAAAATAATCAATTTTATTTAATAAAATATATCAATAAACTATCCAACTAGCAAATATTACAGAATTCTCTAAACATATAGCGTGTAATAGACCGATATTGATTTAACAATTTCTTTACTAAAATGGTACATCTTTACTAGCAATCGAATTGAAACATCAATTAAGGCAAAAATCATTAAATTTAGTAATTGAAATAATAGTTTAATGATAACTTTTTTACATTTGAAATAAATTTTTTTTGGTATTTGGTATTTTCAAAAAGAAAAATATATAATATATTGAAATTTAAATATTTTAAATATTTTAATTTTTTTTAATTTTTTAATATCATGCAATAATTTTATTCACATTTGCAATCTCAATTAAACACTAAATTCAATTCAAAAATTTTATTTACACCTTATGATTTCTAACAGTATAAAAATTTTTTCCATAAATTTGTTATAAATTAATTATATTTACATTTATAATATGGATATGTGAATGTTATATATATTTCTAAATATGATAAATATATATTAAATTGCACTTAAGATCTTTTATTAGCTTTAAGATTTTATTGCAATAGCAATAAATGCAATTTATTGCAATTCTTTCTTAATATAGAAAATTAATTTCTTTATTTATTTAAAATTTTTTAATCTTTATAAAAAAATTTTTTATTATAATTTCTTATTCGAAAACTTTGCACAATGGAGAGTTAATTACTATTTAAACAATGTAATTTCCTAGTACCAGTATATTTGACAGTTTTCAAAAATAATATACGTAATATATTTTTTATACCTATATATAATAAAAATATTATATACATAATAAATTTATGATAGCAATATAATTATAATATATTAAATATAATAATTGTTTTTTTCAATGATAGTAAGGTTGTATCAGCTCATAAATATAGAATTTATTAAACGTAATCGAATTTTTGCTCGCTGTCTTACATAATACATACATGTATGCACAACATATACATTTTCCATTCTTTGATTAATTTTATGTTGATTTTCTAACTAGATAATATGTAGCTTATCGTAACTTTGGTACGATATATTTTTTATTTACATACACGATATCTATAAAATAGATAGCAATAAAAGTGATTAGTGTACCTATTTCCATTGTAAAATTACGCAACAAATTAAATATTGAAGAAAGCGTGACATTAATATGAACATGACAAGATTTTTCTAAAACGAACAACGAAGTAACAGATCTTTGCGAAACACAACAACGAACAAGGGTATTGTATAACAGGAGTTTATATAAACCATTGAATACGTGTATTCTCAACTATGTATGGATACCAGTCTCTATTTTAAACAGTTCATGAAAATGTTGACATCTGTTGACACAAAGTTTAGTTTTAATAAATATTAAATATTTTTCATAATGCTTTTGTATAAATACGGAATTGTAAAAATTTATCTAATGCTTTTGCAAAGTATACGCATTTTAATCCTCGTTCTTATATCGTATCGCAATTTCGATTTTTACAAATATATTTTACATATCACATATATATCGTAATTTTTTATCAATCTAATGTAATTGGTAACAAATGATTTCGATGTCGGCACTTCTTCACCATAAATAGTTTTTATATATAATACTATAATATTATTCTAAGTTAAATAATTATTTACTGCTACTTACTAGCAATAATTAGCAATGTTATTTTAAAAATAATTATTATTTAAAATCTTTTTAAGTATTGGTCAATACTTGATTTCAATAAAAATTATCAATTAAAAAAATTCAGAAAATATAATAATAGCAAAGTGCTATTTATGAAAAATACATGCTATTTGTGAAAAATATAAAAACATTTTTGTTAAATCATTTCCAGTGTAACATCCAGTGTCAGTCACATATAATGTATCAAGAATTTTCGGTGCTTTACTCATCAATCTAATAGCATCAATTACTAAATTATTAATCGGCCAGGTCTTGATATAATTATATTTGAAGATTTTCTAGGCGTGCTATGATATTTTTTTAAGTAAGGCACGCACTTGATTCGGCATTTGCCATGAATGCAAACGTTTATCTTTCGTTCCTGCTATAATCTGAAAAATAATGCAATTAAAAAATTTAATAATTTTCTTAGTGTTATACCTTGAAATAATTAGAAATTTAATAATAATATGATAATGTGTTTAATAATGATAATAATTTAAATAAAACAAATATTTTCCATTTGTATTAATTAATAAAGAAAAGAAAAAATATAAAATTTATTACCAATAATAAATTATTAAAATGAATTATTAAATTATTAAAATGAATTTTAGCATACATACTTTGTTATTTACAACCTCCAAACTCAATAACATATTGCCTGGGCCACGTATACTACATACTAACTTGCGATTCTGCAAATTTAATTTAATATAGATAATAGTAAAAATACAGTTTGTTGTAATATCCATAATATAAAATACTCACATTTGTATCAAAAACATAAATATTGCCATCATAACAGCCTGCGAATAATAATTGTGCATAAAGTCGCATACATACAATGCCAACACCAGCTTCATATTGAATTACTTGTTCACCTGTCTATAATCATTCAAAAATTATGTAATTTTATTTTATTTTATTTCACATGCATTAAGCTATTTGTTACTTACTATAAAATTAAAAACATTTATTGATGTGCTACTTGTACCACAGTAAATTAAGTTATGATGGCGCATTAGACTGTATACTGTATGATTTCTCTGCTTGTTAATCGTACGAAGAAACAAACCATTCATTGCATCTCGTATAGTTATTGCTTGATTTCGGGACGCTACAATAAGAATTTTTCGTGGGCCTTCATTTGTTGCTTTAAGCGCAAGTACAGAGTTATCTGAAAACTGTATACCGCTCCCTTTGATGGCACCACTCTGTAAACAATTTTGATATAAATGCTTAGTATATAATATACTTTGTATGTAGCATATAACATATTAGTATATAATATATTTACTATACAATATAAATATTAACATATAAATATAAACATATATATTATGTACAAAATATATATATTTTTCATATAAATTAAATATTTATTATGAAAAAGATCTTTGTATTTTAACATTTTAAGACATTTTAACAATATATAACATAAAATAACTTACCTTATTGATGTTAAAACGTAAAACATGTCCAGATTTAGTTCCGACAAAAATCATATTCCATGCTTGATCCATGCATTGAATCGGACTATTTATTTGTGCTGGTTTCTTCATCAAATCGCCACTCTGGAAAACGATTTTATAGTTTTCCGAAAAAATTGTTTGAAGAGTACCTCAAATATCAATTCTTACTATTATATCGTAACAACGTAAAGTGCCATCTAAAGAACCAGAATACATAAGTTCTTTATTAATGCCTATAATATCCGATTTGTAAATATGTAGGCATGTAACTGCGGATTTGTGACCTTCGTAGATATTCAATATTTCATTAGATATTTGACTATATCTATATATTTTGCCATCTTCACTTGCTGCTAGGAAAGATTTATCAAAGATCTAAAAGGAAGATAAAAATTATTTTTAATACTAGAATTACATTTTACAGAAAATTCTAAATATCTGTCAGATTAGTACCTTGATATCTAAGATAGGACCTTTGTGAACTGTATATTGTGTTCTTATTGGTTCTTCTTCATTGATCTCTGCTACGTGTGAAGCGGATTCTTGAATAAAATCATTATCATTATTTTTCTTCATAGATTTCTCCTCTAAAATTTCAATTTCAGTCTTATCCTTATCGCAAGATTTATCCGACGAAGAAGAGCTTTTTTCCAAAATTGCAACGGACGTTACTATATCTTTATCGCTTGCAATATGTTGCGTATATGATGTGTTATTTGGTAGATAAGGATTAATGGTGATTATACCAAGTTTACTTAGAACTTCGGGATGAACATCCGGCTTAAGAAGAGTGTGCTTACAATCAATTACTCTCACTTTACAGTACATCATTTGCCACAGTGTATGTTTTCTCTTTTTTGCAATTAATGTGGTATCTTTTGATACTGTAGATTCCGCAATTTCAGTAAAATATGATTTAACTGGATTTTCAATTCCCGTTTCAGATTCAAAGTCAATGAACGCTTTCCGAATATTTGTGTTTTGGTCTTTTTGAATTAATCGATTCTTTTTGGTATTATTTATATTTCTTTCATCATGCAACATGTCTATGGGAGACTTGCTGCCATGACGGATTATCAAATCTTTCTCGTTTGATTCTTGTTCGCTGCTGTTTGAATTAGTATCCATTTCATTCATCTGAGATTTAATATTGTCATTGATATATCTGATGCTCCTCCGAATCGGTGTTAATTTATCGGATTTTCGACGTAACTTTTTACCCGTTTCTCCGTCTTTTTCGATTATTTTATTAAAGCAAAAAGTGGAAATAGATGTGTTTTCTAAATCGGATTTTTGAGCAATAGATATCTCGTTAGATTCCTCTGACTTTTCACTCGTTCGATTGGCTAGTATAGTGTTGTCAGTATTTTGATCTTTATCCAAACTCTCTTCGAACGTGTGCGATTTGCTTTTAATATTATTTCTTTCTTCCTCTATAATAGTTATGTTTTCCTTTTGATAATTTTGTCTCAAGACGATTGTGTCATTCAAAGACTGCTCGGATTCTACATCCGATTTTCTTTCTTTTGTATCTACTTTTTCAATAATAGAATTTGAGGCATTTGAATCATGCGCTATATCTGTTATTTTATCGTACTGATTAGATCCAATGCTATCACCTGAATCCTCGCTCCCAGTGATATCGAAATATCCAGGCTTTATAGTATTTAATTCTGCATTTTCTATGTTGCCAGTCATTGTTGTCTCTAGTTTCTGTTCTATATTTTGCTTATCATGATCTGCATCTATTACACTTTTATCTTTTTCAATTAATTTTGTTGTATTTTCTATTTGATCCTTGTCTTTCTCGACTAATGATTTAGTTTGCAAATCGCATCGTAAATTTTTATCATTTTCCTTTGATTTCTCAATATTAGTCGAAAATGTATTTGTTGTAGAATCAACTAATCCAGTACCGGCGATATTGACTTCCGTATTCTTGAATTTTTGCAACAATTCTAGGCCAAAATCATTTTTTATTAATGCTGTGGGCACAGATACTTTAATGTCAAAATTACGCAATGTAGCATTATTAGGATCCTTCGAATTAACTCGTTCCAAATCCAAAGAATGATTTTCTATTGAAGTTTCTTCGGGAGTAACACTACTATCAGGTTCCACATTATTTTCATTATAAAATGAGACTTTATTTTGACTCACAGCTTTAAAAACATGATTTGATACATCGGCAACAAATATATCATTATTATCTTGCTGCAATATGATTTGATTTATATCTTCTTTTTCTTGACAAGCCCAATCTGCATTAGCATTTGCTTCAACATCAACATAAAATTGATTTTTGTCAGATTGCGACAAGATAGAAACATTAGATATTGTTGGAATATCGTTAGGAGCTCGTACTTCTAATTGATGCTCATAAAGATCCTTCATTCTGTTTTCAGTGATGGAAACATTAGATGTTGTTGGAACATCATTAGCAGCTCGTGCTTCTAATTGATGCTCGTAAAGATACTCCACTCTGTTTTCTGCCACAGCGTTTATCACCTTGTCCACATTCTTTAAGATTTTTGGATCAACAATATTCAGATCTTCTTTTCTTTGGCTCAATGAATCGAGTAAGTCTCGTTTTTGTTGCAGTTTTTTAATTAACAATTTAGACAATGGTAACTCTTCCTCTTCTGAAGTTAAGTTGTCAACGGTTTTCAGAAAGTTGTTTAATTGTTTCTTCTTTTTCTTACGCGCAATCGCTTTCATCTTCTTTGTCATTGCCTGTTCCTTTTTAAGTGCTTCATCGAGTAAAGCGAGACCTGTCGATTTCCTGTTTTCATGCATCTCCGAGGCAGTGTTCTGTACCAGAGAATCCCATGTGCTATCGTCGGAATATATCGATAAAGGTTCTGGTGTATTACGTATTTGGATGCTCTTCGATTGGAAATTCGTTCTTATTGTCTCATTTGGGATTGGAATATTATCTGTTTTATTAATATTGAAACTATCTGCATATTCACCTCCTATTTCAGTGGAAGTTTGACGAGAATCCAAATTATTTTCTATATTTTTTTCCGCGCTTTTATTTAAACAGATCATACGTTTATCGGTATTGACATCAATCTTTTTATTAATATCTGCATCTATTTCCTCTTCTTGCGTACTATTTTGTGTTATTATAGCATTTGAATCAAGTTTTTCATCTTCTTGGATAATATTTTCGAACACATTAATTAAGCTATCTGCTTTTTCATTCACAGAAGGTATTGAAGTCTGTTTTGTTGTCTTCTCAATATCTTCTTCTTCTCCTTCCTCATTTTCTTTCGGTCTTTCTTTAGCTGTCAATTCTAATCGTGGTTTTTTCTTCCATTTAATCAAAGGTGTTTTCGATCTTTGAGTATGAGGTATAATTTCATCTTCTAAATTGGAAGATATCCTTTTTTTCTGTTTTATTAATGATCGTTTCGATGAAGACATATATTTGTCTTGTTTGTGGTTTATTTCGATGTTTTGTATTAATTCTGATGTTAATACCGATGGTATTAGATGCTGAACTGGATTATCATTCTTTGTTTTGGATATGGTACTGTTTATCATCATTTTTGTATTCTCAATTGACGAATTGTTTTGCAACACCTTATATAATTTTAATTTTTCCATCATTAGTTTATGCATTTCGATATCGATTTTTAGCATTCTAGCCAAAATAGCTTCTTTTGTATTACCACCGAAGTTTCCAGATTGTTTCATTTTTTTAAGTTCCTTTACTAAATTTTCATTTTTGTTGGATCGATACTTGGTTGATTGTTTATGTTTTATCTTATGTAAAATTGTATGTTTGCGTTTCTTTTGTTCCTTGTAATTAGCGTCTTCAAGTTTCTCAGAATTTTTCAGCATTCTGTTCTTTAACATGCCATCTAATCCTTTCATCTTTTGTAACTCTACGACTGGATTACGTTGGATATTAGAAGAATGTTTCTCGATATCAACAGATGTTAAACTCTTATTTTGTTCGACACTAGCTTCATAAGAATGTCCGCTGATATTATTTTGCGTCGATGATATTGTGTTTATATTTATAGAGTCCTGTGTTATTGTCATATTATTATGAGGTTTTGGCATATGTTTTTCTTTATCGTGATGTACATCTGAATGCCACGTTGATGTCTGGTAATTTAAATCCGCTTTATTTTGTTGTGATTTCTCCAATATTCGTGTTGTTTCATCAGCTACCGTTAATACATTATCTGGAGATTTCAAAAAAAGATCTGCTGCAGCTTCTTTTAAGGCAGCTTTAGTTGGGATGTTTAATGTTCTTTGTGAGTCAGCTCTAAGCGGCGAATATTCTGTTGATGTTTTTGTGAGTAAATTATCGTTATCTACCGATGAAATACCGTCGAAATTAAATTCGCATGTGCGCATTTGTTGTGACTTCTGTATTTCGCCATGTGATAAATCTGTGTCGGGTGTAATCATTGTTACTTCTGGAATAACTGTTGGTGTAATGTCATATTGAGGACTTTGTTGATGAATAGAGAAATGTGAGGGCACATCATCTTTGTTATCGAATTCGGTAGTAGTATCTTGCAAACGATCGTCCAAATAAAACATGTCATTGACTAGATGTTCGGATTCAAAATCTGGTAACTTATCGCAAGAAGTTTTCTCCGTAGATAAATTTGTTTCTAAATATACATGATTATTAAGATTATCTGTACTTTGACTATCTGGTAATCTCAATGGATCATCGGAAATTGCTGTATCTACAGCATCAGATAAACTAGGATCAGTTGTAGTCGTGAGTTTATCGGTAAGGTCCTTCGGTTGTGTCTCGTCTTGAATTATTTCTTCTTCATTAATGATAAACATAGATTCTTTAATCGTTAATTCTGTGTTTAAAGTATAATTTTTTTCATTTTCTAATTGCTCTTCCGCTCCACTTCTGATATCATTATTTTCATCGCGTAATATAGACGTGATTGCCTCATCCGAAGATTTTCTTTCTTTACTTTCGTCTGGCATCACGTCGGATTTCTCGTTGACCATAGGCTCCTTATCTAAAGTAAATAAAGGTGAAGTGAAAGTGATATTAAGAGTCTGATTAGCATTAACATTCATATCATTAGCGTAATCAGTAACAGAATCTAGCATTTCATGATGTTCTTTTTCAATCTCTATTTCCTTGTAAGTATCATGCGTTACATCATTAACGCATGACACATGCGTCACATAATTTACATTACAACCATCTAAGAGTAATTTGATCTTCTTACCGCCATCGATTTCATTTAATTCGACATTAAACAGTTTAGGCTGCTCGAAAGCCATTATGGATTCTTGAAGAAAACCTTTGAATGGACTACCTATACTATCGGGAGAAGTAGCTTCCATTATACCTTGCTGTTTTTTACAATTTTTATTTGATGTTGATGATAGTTCAACAGTTTTCTTGAGCACAGAACCGCCTTCTTCTGCATTTGCAGGTGTGTATGTATTAGCTAATATATCTGATTCCGTATTGTTTTCATTAGTATCATTAATTTCAATATTGTTTATTGTATATGTATTTATCAATAGATGAAGATCCTTACCCTGAGTATCGACATTATCTGATCGAGATATATCCGATTCAGGAATACTGCTTACATCACGTTCTGCGATTGTAACTGGAACATTCATACTTTCCTTTAAATCTTTATTATCTGATTTCTTAACTTGATTCTCAGGATTCAACGAAAGCTCTATATCTTTCTTTGCATTAAATGATCGAATCTGATTAGAGATTAAAACATCCTCATTGTTATGCTCATTATTGCCTGAGGCTTTAACTACAGGAACAATCTTAGAAGGCGTCGATACATCGAGTTTGGGCACATTGTTAGAAATTTCTTTTGCATCTTCATTTTTTTTATTCTCGATTTCGATTGCTGTCATATCACTTATAACATTTAATGTTATTTTAGAAAACAATTGTTCATGTGTATTATTACTTACAGTTTCTTCAGTATTCTTATGTTCAATACATTTTATTTTTTCTACATCTTCTGTTCTTTTCGTATTTTCCAAGTATCTTTCTTTTTTCGATATATTACTTTTGTTGAGATCAGACTTTGATGCTAAAACAGATTTCTTTCTTGCTTTTAATGTTTTTGCCATTTCCTTTTTTAGTTTTAACTCTTTGCTACCTTCTGATCGAATATTTTTAAATTTTTTAGGATCGAGCGGAATTTTGTTTCGCAATTTTTGCTCTGTTATATTTGTTTCTATTTTTGAATGTTTTTTGAATTTTGATATAGTTTTAGATTTTCTTATATTGTTGGATAATGCATTCGTTTTAGCGATGAGTGTAACTTTCTTTTCTGATTTATACTTATCAATTTTTTTAACATTATTATCGTTCTTGATACAATTAGAATCCTCTTTAGGTTCCAATATTTTTTCTGCGACTTTAGATTCTTTTACTTCTTCCTGTTCTTTCTGAATATTTTTTCCTAATACTGTCTGATTAATACTGTCTTTACTATTTGTTGAATTAGTAGTTAATTTTGCTAACGTATTTAATCGTGGATTTTGAACAGAATTATCATGTGCAGATTTATTAATTACGGTTTCCATTTCTGTGCTTTTCTGTATGAATAATGAATTCTGCTTTGATACTGCAGAATTTTCCATAGATTTCTTTGATCCTCCTTGTTCATTCATACGACGTTGTATTGTACGTTCATAATACGTTTTTATGTCGATCTTCTTGCTGGTTCTTGGTTCTTCTTGTCTTTGAATTATATTATTGATACTCGAGACATCTGATATCAACGATATTTTAGGAGAAATTGGCATTTCATTTTGTATATTGATAGAAGATAAGTCGGTATGTACTATAGTATCCATCTGTGGTATTGTATTTTCGTTAGGTCTAACGTGTGATGTTTGGACATTATCATTAGTCGTATCGCTTTGGTTTGTAAAGTTATTAATTGCCAATGAAATTTTTGTTATATCTTGGTCGCAATTGATTTCTTTGCAAGTTTTTCTCAAATTCTCTGAGATATCGCCCGTAATCAAACTCTCCGGTATTGTAGTGAATATATTTAATGGAACTTTATTATCATTCATATCAGCTGGCATTTGTTTCAATTGTGCCTTGGTCTTCGGTTGTGTCGGGGATGCTGTCGACTGTTTATCTTCATTATATGATCGTATAGTATTAGCAGTTGTTAATAAAGTTTCTTGTGCTAAAGGAGATGCTAAATAATTGTAAGGCTCCATGTGATCGGAAATATTTGTAAATTCGGTATCTTCAATGTTTTCTTCTTGACCAATATCTAACTCTTCTTTAATAATTACTTCCTGTTGGATCAGATCTTCTACGATTTCCTTTTTAATTTCAGTTTCCGTTAGTAATCTGATTGTTTCTTCATTATTGTCTTTATCTGAAGATGAATCTGAAGAAGTCGACATTTTTTTGCTCTGTCTTTTCTTTTTCTTGTGACGCGCTCGTTTAGCTTTTCGTTTGGCACTCTTGCGATTTTTTCGTGATTTCTTCGATTTTTGTCTCCGTTCGCGCTCTATTTCGGCATTTACCTCGTCCCTTATTGCCTCATTCAATGACATCTTTTTTGCAACCTTCTCATTTTCTTTTATTACTCTCAACAATTTTGTAACATTTGGCTCTCTATCGCTATCGCTACTATCGCTGCTAGTATTGCTGCTGCTACTAGCGCTACTATTACCGTTATCCTCTGGATATTCTACACTGTGTTTTCTATCATCGCTATGACGTCTAGATCGTTTATTATGTTTTTCTTTTTCCATAGTTCTATATCTCGTACTTGAATGTTTCGAAGATTCAGATGAATGACGGCGTCGCGGATAAGAATTTTCATCTTGCGATTTGTTTGATAAACTTTTATTGCAAGTACCAATTATTTTTGTAGGAAAAGACGCTAATGCAGGAGATTTTATTGTAGAAGTAAATGCTACTGCAGAAGATGTTGTAAGAGAAGAAGCTATTGGAGGAAAAGATGATATTGCATTTGTATTTGCCTGTGTACCATATTTTGCTTCCCATTCTTCTTTCGTAAGGTTTCTATATGTATATGGATCTTCTCGTTCCTTTTTCTTCCATTTATCGCACTTTTCAATCCAGCGCGCGCAATTTTCCGATCTGCGTACTCTGTCATCCTCCAAGAGTGCTTCTTTCTGCATGTTCTTTGAACTCGCGTCATTGTCAAGTCTTTTTGCACTTCGTTGTCCTATAATGCAATCTTTACGCATTGTTGCTACAGGAGCATGATTTTTTTTCGTTACTTCTGAAAATATATCATCTAGATCATGTTGTAAAGCTGATAATTTACTACTAATGCTAGATTTATTAGATATGACAGTACTACAAGTATCATCTTTTACATTAAAATCATTAATTCTATTATATGTCTGCACATTCTTGTCATGCGTCGATTTTACATGGCTTCTATTTCTTATGTTTTCTTCATTAACAATGTTTGTCGTTGCTGTTTCATTTTCTGTAATAGTTACAGAATCAAGCATATGACTTGTATCTTCCAAATGACTATTTTGGCTAGCCAAAGATGCTGCAGATTCATCTTGATTATCTGGTTGTACATCCAATTGCAATACTTCATTCAAATGATGAATAAACTCCGTTGGTAAATCTGTAATAGACACAGTGGCATCAGTATCTAACATCGCATTTAATTGCTTCATAAATTCTTGCTGATCATATAACTTCATTTTTTCATCCTGTACGTGTCTCATTTCCAAAGATAATGTAGCTTTTTGTTCTTTGACTAGACGCTTCATTATGACATCAAATTTCCGAAGACTAGTATTATTCACCATATTGTAAATATCATTTCTGCTCATTTTCAAGAATCGGTTGATAACGTTATTTTTCCATGAAATCTCTGAGCTAGAACTTTCATTTTCCTCCATGTTTTTTGATTTCTGCACATTAGTTCTTGAATAAGATGAAACATTATTAGAACGTTGAGATTTTTCTTTATGAATCTTTTGTATTTTTTTATGAGATGATGCAGTTTGAGATGATGCTATTGTCTCAGATGGTATTATCTTATTTATATTTTTTTCATTTTTCTTGAAATTTCTTTTCTCTTCTTTTCGCCTTGGTGTACTTATTAAATTCTTCCTAATTACTGAAGATGTCGTACGCGTTGTTTCTGATTTCGCTGGTTGCCTCATACAATTTTTCTTTTCTCGTTTTTTTCCCTTAGTATCTTGCCATGCAGTCTTATTATTTACTTTTATCGTTTTATTATTTAAGTTAAATATTACTTTAGGACGATCTTGTTCATTTACTGTTGAAACATCTTTAAATTTTATATTTGCGTTATCTTGTATTATAATTTCGTCTAATACATTTTCGTCTAATACATTATCTAATGTTTTTTGTTTTTCAGGTAATTCAAATTTCTTTCTATGCATATCATCCCGTTTTATTCTTTTTAATTTAACAGGTTTGATTTTTGGTTTTCCTGGTGGCAAAGATATAAATTCTACATTGTTAATAGGATTGACTGAAGTACAACTTTCAGAAAGAAGTGTGGAATCTGATTTAGATTTCTCATCATCTTTTTCTGTTATATTTTCTGTTATATTTTCCGTTATATTTTCTATTATGCTTTCTGTTATATTTGTCATTTGTTGTGCAAATTTCATAGCTTCTTGCATTTCATTCAATACATCATCTTTATTCACATTACAATCAGAGAATGACAAAGATTCTTGTGGCGACGATGGAGATACGCGAATATTTTGAGGCACTATTTGTTCTTGAGGTAATAATGGAACATTTGTATTAATAATAGGATGATTGCTTGGTGGCATAGGAAATAATGGAGAAAAATTTATTGGATCAATAGCAGGTGTCAAAAAAGCATTACTTTGGTTAGCCATTTCTAATGGTAACTGTTGAGGCGTAAATCCTACATGTGTATTTAAATCCATGTGAACTTCCGTATTATAGATAGTAGGCACCTGATTTTGAGTGTTAATATTCCATGTTGAAGTTGGGTTTTCATGAGGTAATTTTAATCCAATTCTCATATTTGGTGGAGGTTTTGTAGGATTAAATAACGGTGGTAAATCATGTATCAACAATGGTGGCAAAGCATTGACTGTTTGATCTTGCTTTATAAGTATTGGTGGCGGAGTACTTGGATCAAAATCAATGGGTAATTCCTGTTCGATATGTGGAGACAATCTCGGTGGCCCACTATGGAAGGAATTTTCCATTATTCTTGACAATCGATTGTCTAATCCTATATTATTTAATACTGGCATATTACATGGAGCAGGCTGTGATAATGTACTATTATTATTAGACAAACTTTTTGTATAAATATGAGAGTTCAAAACATTTTCTTGAACCTCTGAATTTGCAAGTTCCGTTTCCTTTAATGTATCATTCTGTAAAATATTTTGATCTGTTGAAACAATTGAAAGTTGCGTATTTTGTAAATTTGACGTTTTAGATATATTTTGTTCTTTCAAATTTTTTGGATTTATTTCGATTTCTTGAGAGATGTCCTGCTGATCATATTGATTCTGTAAAACATTGATCGGAGATATATTATTCTGAGATTGAATACCTGGTTCCAATAATTGATTTTCAGTATTGATATCTGTGTCTTGTAAATCTGTTTGTTTTAAATTATCAGAGTTATCAACTATCTCATGAGGATTCCATTGTTCCGTTTCTATACAGCTATCATCATGTGGTGGACTTTCTTGATGTTCCAAATTTTCCACATTTGTTACTTGATCGTTAGATATCACTTTTACACTAGATTTATTCTCACTTGATATTACATTGATACTTGTATCCTCTACAATATTACATGCATCCGTCATATTCTGTACGTCAAATTTGGAATTGTCAAAATTTATTCTTCCAATATCTTTGAGATCATTGTGTGTTAAATTGAGGTCAGATTGTTCAAAAGTTCTACTTTCTATACGGTCATTCTCTGCAACGGATGGCAGTGAAATATCATCGGTCCAAATATTCGTCACTTTGTCACTGTTAAAACAAGATAGCTTCTGTTTTAATCGATCTGCTGTTTTAGCTATCTTTTGCTGTCGTTCTTCTTCAGATCCAGGCAAGGGAATTTGCGGCGTAATACAAATTTCATTATCTTCTAATTGCAAATTATTTGATGACGACAGAGCAACTTCTTCACAATCTGGAGGTATAGGCAATCTATTAGGCGGAGGAAATCGAATGTCATAGCTGCAAATCCTTCTTCTTCTGCCACCTGGTCTAAATTGCAGATTACCATGTAATAATTGTGGTTGAAAGATCATGTTTGGTTGCCAAGGCATGCCAAATGATCCATGATGACCTGGTCTTGGTGGACCAGCATGTCGAAAGGGCGGACGCAGGAATCGGAGTCTACCAAATGAACTTATGGCACGTGAACCTCTTGGTCCAAAGCTCCTTCCTCGACCAAAATTGCTGTGGCTCATTATATTTTGTTGTAATAACTCAGTATTACTTTGGCAAACTCATTCAAGCACGATCTAATATCGTACAGTCTTTGGTAATTTAAGAGGATGCACATTTAACGCGACATTATACATTTCTTCCAAGAAAACAAGTCTATGCATTAGACGTTTGATCAATACGATCTCTTTCCTGAATTCGTGATTTTTCTGTCGTATGGTTTTGCAACCACAAAACATCGGAAATCGTCATTATACATAATTTTGTTACGTTTTCTTTGTTATCATTTGTCATAAACGAAGAAATATTTTTTTCGAGATATATTTTATCTAACCTTGTACTGCAAATCAGCTTTGATATTTATCGACAGGACCATTAAACTTTGTCAACTGCAAAAAATCGTAAATTAAATGTGTTTACGTAAATATCACAAGAAAATATTAAAAATAACATACATTTAGCAGTTATTTCATATATTACAATGTGAAATGAATAAATCAGTAGGACATACCATTTGCATTAAATGATCAGATGTTTCGCGCTTTTCACGTTGCTTCGGTTTCGTTACAAGCTGCCTAAAACGTATTAATTTTATTGCATGACTACGTTACGAAAAATGCAACACGATTGAAAATATATTCGCATTACAAGATTCCGATGACCATATTTGAGACCAATTCTTCCAAACATAGGACTCTTGACGCTGTTTATATAAAACATAAGTATCTTATAAAACATGCCTACGATATACGCTACGATATCATCAAGTTGCATACACATGTGCATGTGACGATTTAATTCTCATTAAATCTCGTGAAGTTGCTCCCTTGCCTGTGCGTAACATAAATACCTATTTTAATGCTGAATTGATACTTTATTGACGTTTCATATTTGACGCATGACATTTGATATTCAATTCGAAGAGTTCGTTTCCGGAAATCAAAATATCGCTGATTAGAATTTCTAAAAAAACCAATTCTCCTATTTAATGTCAGATGCAATGCAAATCCAGCATAATGTTATGTTCCTTGTTCGACATTCAATAAAGTTTGTCTTTTAGAAGTTCTAATCAACAATATTTTGATCTGATATTGTTTAATAAGAGATAATTATAATAAATCCAACAATGTATCAAAAAATCAATCATGCCTGATATGAAGAATTTAATACATAGCTATATGTCATATTAAACATATGATAGATTATTTTTTAACACACTATTAGAAACATCTAATCCATGGAATGCATCAATCTACAGTGTATTGAAGTCGTATCTACATATTTTTTTGTCACGATTATTCTTCGTGAGAGATGTACGATTGTTCACATACCCGGCCAGTCGACTGGCGGGCATATTTGTAGTTATATCTGTAGTTATATGTTAAAAAAAATTAAGATAAAATAATAAATTATATTATTAACAATTATTTTTATATTTAATTACTTTTTATACTCATTATGATACTACTTTATATTTAATTACATTACTTAATTACTAAAAATTGTTTTTTTCTTAAATAGAATTAAATGTATAATATGTCTATGTGCAAATTTTACAAACATTAAATTGTGAAATTATACTATGAATGATGAATGATTTTCAGTTTTTTATTTGTATACGTACAAGAAGATAGTGCAATAAAATATAAATTTTGAAATTTACTTAATTGAGGAATCTAATAAATTAATATATTAAATTGATGTAAGTTGATATATTATATCATCGAAAAATTATCTTACATAAATATTTAATATAGATAAATATATAATAAAATGTATAGAATAAAATATTAGTATTATCTCAATTTTTGCTAAATCTCATCGGTTGATGAATTTTTTTATTTAATAATTTAAATTTATTTTGTGAACATTATATTCATTCATATATATGCATTGTTTTATGTTTATTATTAATATATTGATTCCGATATAGTTTATCAAATAAATTTAAGAATTAAATTTTATGTTGATGATAAATTTTATGTTCTGTGTTCAAATTTTGTAATTATATTTCTAGATTATAAATCAAACATGAAACAAAGATTAATCATTATAATTTCTTACAATTTTATTGTGCAATAAAATGTACAGTTCATTACAGAGATGTGTACAATTAATGTAATAGCAGAGAGATATCTTTGGATAACTAATTTTTATGACAAGAGAATAAGATCATTTAAACATTTGAACGCTGTATAAATATTGAGGCAATATGATTGATCGTTGAATATAAAATCGTTAAAGTTTGAAGAGTCGATTATGTAAGTTTGTGCAAAAAAATTATATAATATTGATATTATAATAATATAATTGATGTTATAGAACTCAAATACATGTATCTTATATGTTGTCCTTTACATATTGAATGATACAATTATTGAATAAAATACATAATTACTCCTCAACGATCAACGAAGTTATTATACAATATGAGATTATATTACATAGAAAGATGATTGGACAAATATATAAGCTTTGTAACTTCCTGTAGAAAATAATAAATATATATTAATAGCCATTCTTTTCTTTTATATTAATATAGAATCATTGCACTGAGACATATATAATAAGACATATTTTATATATCTTATTTTTAACTCTTGGAAATAATTGATTTCTTTACAAATGGGAAATGCTATAAGATCATATGTTATTTTGCATAAATATTAATATATGTAAACATTTGTGATATTTTTATCATATATATAGACAGACACAGTACAATTTTTGTTTTAAACAAAAAACTCTGCAAAATTAAAGAATTCGAGTATTTTGTTTTTAGGCTTTCCTTATTTTCTATACAATGAATATCTTCCTTTTCTAGAAAAATGAAAGAAAACAATTACTCTATAGTTTTTTCTCGACAAAAAGGTTTTTTTTATGTTTTCTTGTTATTCTTGTACTAATTTTTTGTTTTGCCAAGAACATGATATAGTAAATAAACATAATATAAAAGCTTCGATAATATCTTAGTATTAAGGATGAATCGTTAAATTTGAGAAATTAAATAGCATAATAGTAATAGCAATATACTAAAGATAGTATTTAATTAAGTACAATATTTAAATACAATCAATAAAAGCACTTTTGCATATGACAATAAAAAAATTAATTTTATATATATAGCGTATATATAAATATAATATATCTATATGATTTTAATTAATATATCATATTAATAATATAGTGATATAACATGACATACATTTGGAATAATCTTAAATGACTCACAGAACCAGCGCATATGTTTAACAATTTATATATTATATACAATACATACACAGCTTCCCTGTCCTATCTTATTATAAATTAGTGAAAAAATAATGCTGCTTTGGCCATGATCTGCGCATCGGTAATTATTATTAACTACATCTTCGTTGCTAATACCTACATTTTTGAATGTGTTTCATGGTAGTCTTCAAAGTGGTCAAAAAACTCTAATTATACACACAGAGTTTATCATCACGAAATATATACCTCTAGAAAAATCTCATCTCAGATACCACAATATCGTTATGATATAATCCTGTAATATTCTGCTGTTCGTTAATGATAATAGATAACATTAATACTTTGATTATTATCACTGTATGAAGATGATTTATATAAAGCAAATAGCCATTGCTTATCCAAAAAGAGTAGAATAAATTACTTTCAAATTTACTTCTTTTTTTTATTAAATAATAATAACAATTTGATTTTATATTACTATTCGAAATATCTAATTCGAAGATTAATTTTCGTATTATAAAATATTAAGCACTTTTAACTTTGATATGAAAACAAAGTGATTCGGCGATTATGATTTCTTCATATTATCCCAGTTAAAATGAAAGAGATTTCATTAATATTGATTATTGTAAAATGTATAAAAAGTAAAGACGTCATTCATCAAATTACAATACAAAGCTCGAATGGAATGGCTTGGAAATACATTAATAGTAAAATGTAGATTAAAAACAAAATGTGATATACGCGCATGGAATGTGAAATTTAAGTATTCTCTTTTTTTGAAAATGACTGTTCATTACTTCATTTAAATTATTATTGCTTTATTTTAAATCAAACTAATGCAATTATTAAATTCATATTAATCCCATATAACATAATATTAACGTATAAATTAAAAATTATGTTTTTATAAATTCTTTCGCTTTTATTCAGCCAATTAATAATAAAATAGTTTTTATGTTTCTATGTTTATATATCGTGATAAGTAAGACAATTGCAAGGCCATATAGCAGTACTGCAGAGCATTCTGACAATGTTAGTATTTTTCTATGCTATTTTTAATATAATTTAAGATAGAAACTTTTAGTCCAGAATTATTATTTTAGCTATTAAAGTACTATGTAAATCAATCTTAAGAAAATGCTATACAATGTGAATAGTTATCTCTTAACACTGACTCTATGAGAATATATCTAATTGTATAGATCCTTAGATTCATCTTGATTTAATAAATTTATCATATTTATATTTATCTTCTAATAAATTAATATTCACGTTGTAACAAATAAACAACGATCTATATATACATTTAATATAAAAATTAAATCTAAGGACGGAAAACAGAAAAGTTTAAGACTATAACCAGAGAGAAAGATATTCAATTCCCACTGTGAATAAAATGTATTGATTGGCAAAAGCATCAAGTTGTCTGGCATTGTTGATATTTTTCACGCTATGCGCGAAGTGCTGACAATATGAAACATTCTCTATAAATACTTATAAATACTTATACTAATTTTTACCCGCGGAGTTTCTTTAAAGTACAATGCTCGACGAATGCTTCAACGAATAGTTTTGCAAAACATTTATCCGATACGGATAAAAAACTTGTTTACTTGTATCTTGGGCTATCTGGAGGAGTAGATTGTGTGTTAGTTCTTTGTTTTGGTCCAGTTTTAAAGGACATCTTTTTTACAGGTCTTGGCGAAATTCCATGAAGTGTAGTACTCTCAGTAGTATCACTGCTAAACCATACTCTGCTGCCATCAGAAACTAAAAACAAAATGGAGCAATTTCATTAATTATAATATTCTAAAGCGTGAATCAAGCAGCAACATAAAATTTTAGCCAAAAATAGATGTTTATATGACATTAGAAAAGATAAGCGTGCAATCAAATAACAAAATATAGCAGGAACATATATAAATAATTTTACATTTGCGTATATTATATATGTCTATAAAATAATACTTAAAAAAGGCAATACATAAAAAATATATAAAACAGATAACATTCAAATAGTGTATGTTATTTTTAATGATCATAAGTTGGAAAGATTACCTTTGAATATATTTTACAAGACTGCCAAAGAAAAATTAAGAGATAAAAAGTATTAAAGGAAAAGCTATTTAAAATTTCTTTGTCATATGATATTTGGCAGATTAAATCTTACATTATTATCATTAAACATATAATAAAAGATATAATATAAATGTTATCAGAAGAATTGTAATGTTAATGTTTTCATTTTATTAAAGAATTTTTATTTCCTAGAGAAAATATTATTGGGAATATTATTTAATAAATTATAAGCAGATGAATATAACATATACTTAACAGACAGATAAAGACGTAAGATTTGTCAGATAAAACGCTGGAAGAAAACAGCACGGAGAAATAATAAAAAACTAATAATTCTACCTTGTCCGATGGTGTTACAAGGTGGGTGGGGGTTAGTGGACTGAATTAGTCACCTCTATTCGCACGATTGTCACTGCTCGCTGCTGAAGTACTGCGCAAACCGGAACGCCCCTGATGCGAATCTATAAGCGCTGCCGCAAGATTTGACGATGCTGTGGATTGCACGCTTGTTGTAGATCCTGATAGTATGATAGTGACAATAATAATAACAATAATAAGCTTTTATAAACAAACATGTGTAGAAATGCACAAAATTCTATAGAAAAATGTTCATTTTCATATAGTAAAGAAAGAGAACTAAAGAAAGAAACATTTCTGCATATTAAATTGCGAAATAAAGTTTAATTTATATTAAAATATACCAGAAACAGATGATGTTCCGCTGAATGGACTTGGCGGTTGCACTGGTGAATAAACATTGGCTGTAAATTCCTCGAAGGTTGTAGCTTCTTTGTGATTTCTCATAACAGTATCGATAGAACGCGCTCTTTCTTCGTAACTGAATTTCATAAGCAATGAGTGATACTCATATGATTCTCTTATAATATTGTAATTCTTATATAAATAAGATATACTTACTAATGTTGATACAACGTAAGCGTAGATCTCTTTGCTCTACTTGCAGCTAATGCAGTAGTTCTCACTAAACCTGGTAGTACCTTATCCTCTACGATACATTCGTCGAATAAAGGTCCGAAAAATGGAATCTCTGATTTTCGCGAAATCTGTATTCGATATAATTTATTTTGTAATGGATAAATAACTATCAGAACATCGCAGAACTCCGTAGGTATGATATCTCTGCGATAATCACGCCAATGTTCCGACCAGACTATGTGAATTTCGTCATTGCCAAGATGCCGCGTCTAAAATCAAATTTCATGATTTTTTGTATATTTTAAGAGATAAATATAAGAATATTGTAAGCGATCATATTAAAATACCTTTTGCAATAAACTCTCGGGACTATCTGATGGCATCCTTGTAGCAACATGGAAAAGAACCTCAGTAAAAGACGTAGCATAATATGGTGCAGTGACGCCAGATGCTTTCCCAGGTACCAAACCACCGAGGAAACCCGTATGCGATTCCAGCTCGACTTCCCAAGCGAGTCTGGCAATGAAACTTTCGTACTCCTTACTGGCAGTGACGTTGCTAAGTATGGAGTTCTTGTCTTCCTGACCTTGACTAACATAAATCACTGCTATTTTGTGTGTCTCTCTGGATCGTTGACTATCGAGATTACGGAGTTCGCGTAAGAGTTTTTCATTTTTCGCCAACAAATGTAATTTTCTACGTTGTTCCCATCCAGACAAACCAAGATGCGAAAATAGGAGTCGGCAGTGATGAAATGGCGCCGGAGGTGGTCGACATGATGGTGAATTGATTGCAGATGCACACATACTAAAAGATTAAGATTTGTTTATCAAAAAGATTTAAACGTAACATGAAATTGCAATAATATGCAGTTATTACGACAATAATATGATTACTGATATCATTTCATAAAATATATTCGGCAAATGAGTATACAACCTAATGTGTTGACTCCAGTTGTTTACATGTTCTTGTTCTGCATTTCTTTGATTTAAAATTGTTGCAATAGTTTCACTTTCTAAATAATGTCCCTGAGGTGGATTAGCAGGTGCATTAAGAGCAACTTCTGCATTAGTTAGAACCTCCGGGCTAGTATGTCCTATATATTGAAGAAGCTAAGAGCATTCAATGTTTTAGTAATAGTTATTGTAAATTGCAATACGTTAACGTAAATTTAATTTTGTCATAACTTACGTCATCTAAATTATCCATATCACTTGCAGCGTTTGCAAAAGTCGGTAATATGTGAGGCTCGCGATGTCGTATTGTATGTCTGGGTGTACAATTATGAGGTGTGACAATACTGTTTAAATCGTCCATGTGTAATTTTGTATTCCAATTAACTGAAATAAATATTACATTATAAATATTATAATGTAAATTATATATATTTATAATTATAAAATATGTACATAAAAAACATTATTTTATTAAAAAATTGTTATCACTGCATTCAATGCATTGTAATAGCAAAAATTAATAATTATTACCGGGATTCACAAATGGCAATGGTAGATCGTCATCAATAAAAGGTTGACTATATAAAATTGAACTATCCCAAGAGGCTTTTCCAGCAAGATCTCGTAACAATACTCTGACCAAAGAAGGAGCTGTAGTTAAGCCAGCCGTGACACCTCCACCAGGTACATCCAATGCCGCTAATTCCACTAATGACATTATGATGGAATTAGAAAGCATCAAAAGCTGTATATTAGGCGCTTGAAAAACGGCAGATGACAATTCGTCTCCATCGATCCCAGGGACATCGTCTAATTCAACGACTAGTGATGAAAGACGTGCGGCACCAATACCCATCGGAAAATGTCCCAAATGATTGATTAAATGCATCATTACCTGCATGAAATATAATTTAAATTATTCGTGCATATATGCATACAATGCGCAAATAATCAACTTACCATTTTTGCTGCCAATTGTACAGACTGAATATTTCCTTTTGGAGGCGATTTCGATGAGGATTCATCAATCAAATTATCCAACGTAATATTAGGATCAAAGTCATCATCATCTTCTTGATTACTCTTAATGTTTTTTGAAAATTCCTTTCCAACTTTATTTTGCACTATATTATTTAGCACCTACACAGTGAAATTAAAAATATAGAATAAAATAAATAAAAATATGATAAAATAAACTATATATAATATAAATAGTATTCAATACTAACTGTAAATAAAGTCATCAAGAGAGGTTTGCCTTGAAACACCTGTAGTAATACTGTTGGTCCTAAATGCATAGCCCACTCGCCCAAACAAAATAGCATCGTTACCGTCAAAGATCCGCGCCTTTCTCGGGTCGTCATTCGTCCGAGTGTGTCTGATAAAATCTAGATATTGAGCAACAAAAGTTCATATACATTTATTTTTATATTAAATTTTATGATATTGCATACCTGTATTATTTTAGATGGCACATTAGGATATAGTTCCAGCAGCACACCGGCTTTATCGCACAGGAGTAAAAGAGAATCACATGCAACCTGCGCAACTATAGCATGTGAAGCCTGAAATAAAAGATCATTATAATCTTTAATTAGTGATTAATTTGACATGCACAAATTAATTTCTGTTTTAATAATCATCAGTTAATAACATATAGAGAATTCGTTTATTAACAGATATATAAAATATCAGGTAAAAGGACATCACGGCAGACTGAAACAATCCATTATTTTAGACAAACACAGAGCAATAGACCATGCAAAGTAAACGGTACCCCATAGAATACGCAGATATCAGTCCACAACTGTAAAACATCACATAATAAACAGTCAACACAACTACATTAAGGTAAAAAAAAAGGAAGGGCTACCTGATCCATTAAGGGAAAACAGAAACCAGCTCTGCGACGCTCTGCTCCTTGCATCCGCTGCCAATGACACTCAATGAAAGAAATATTCGCTTTCACCTTACTATTATTGCAACATATCTACTTCGTTTAAGTTAGATATTATAAATAAATCCATCTTCCATAAAAATTATACTTTCACAGATAGCAACGATACATTGCACGATATATATCAATATATATAACTTACGATGTACTTATGATATACAATATTCTAGGTGCGAATTTTAACTTCTAAATGCGAATCAGGCAATTAAAATCTTATAGAATAGTTTTTATCATCATGCATTCTATATGTAAACCTCTATGGAATTCTACCAAACTGTGCATTTTTAGCCACTTATAATTGTATTTTAAAAACATATAATTTTATTTTAAAGACATATATAACAGGCATTTATAATACCAATATCTGCACTTACTCTAAGTGCAAGGAGAAGAACTGTAACAGCTTCTGGAATTCTCGGGTGCTGTGTTCTGTATGATAGTTCTTTATAGACAAACATTGCTATGCTTGATAAGGCTACGCATCTTGCAATTCCAGTAGGTTCTCGTCGACAACTTCGTAAAAGTATTGTTACAATATGCTCCTATAAAAATTATACAATATATTTATAAAATTCTAAAGATCTATTACTTCATAATTAAATCATCTTATTAATTTATAGACAGCATTACTTTTGCCTCTGGACATGTCATGGTTGCGATATCAGGCCCGTTCGGTTGTAACATAGGTAATTTAATCATCGTAGCTGGTAAAGATAATAATGAACCGATAATTGAAACAGCTTCTGTTCTTGGTGCCTAAAAAAGATTATATAAATATATGTATGAAAAGGCAAATACATTATTTTATTTAGAAACATAATTAAATAAATTTTATTAAATACCTCAATATCTTGACTGCTAAGTATTACATTAGCAGCATGTATATAATCCAAAGTCAAGAGACTTGATCCGGGAAGATTTAGACTGAATAATCTGGGTCCTGTATATTTCACAAGCACATGTAGAATCTTACTATCGTTGCTAGCAATTCCACTATGAACGGCGCGATAGAAAAGTGTCAGATGCTGTTTTGGTAAACTGATATCCAATGGTTGCACTGTTAAGAGACATACGAGACGATAAGCGGCTAGTTTACCGATTTCATATTGCTCGGGAAGTTGAATGGCCTGTGAAAAAACACGCAATAAATATCATATAATTTTTGCGTTATACCTTTTGCGTTATATACCTTAAAACACCAAGGTGCAATAACTGTTAAAGGTGGAATCAATTCAGGTGCCGGTGGTGTTGCTTGATTATCTCCGGATACCCCTTGATTCAAACGTATCTAAACAATTTCACATAAGATAATATAAAAACCATAATATAAATTATATATTTGTAACATTAATTAATATTATGAAGTTAAAAATGTTTACTTTAATCAATGTTTGTGTGAGTTGCACAAGATAATCCATGACTTGGCCATGTAAAACAGGATCTTGAATGTTATTAACATCTCCTAATGCCGATAGCATACGTCGCCATAAAACAACGGCCACATCTGGCAACCATCCACGTACGCCTCCTCCTGCCATAACTGATCTTCTTTCAGATGCATCATTCGTGTCTATAGAACAACAATTGCTAAATATACATCGTTTTATTTATTAATTTTTATTTATATTTCTTTATTTGTAATGTATGAAATCTGGGTATAATTAAATTCACTTCAATACACTATTGAATAACATAATTTATTGTATTATTATGAAATAATAAAAGTAATTAAGCTTTGTATCTTTTAATATTGCGCAACATGAAAAATTGTTATAAGCTTAACATATGATTTAATTTCATGAAATATAAACCCGAAAAGCAGTAATAAAAAAAGCATATAGAGGCTTAATAAAAAAAAATATATTTTAATTATGCATCAATATTGTTCGAATTTCTCTTTTCGACTATATGGGCAATCATCAAAGCATAATATATAACATATTGTAGCATAATGCATATATGTTAAGAAAAAGAACGTTATTTGATTAATATGAGATGTTAAAAAGTGATTATTAATGTAAGACAGATATAACAAAACTTCTCAGAAATATCGAAATGCTCACACTTCACAAACTTTCTTTTTTTATACGTAGATATATAAATGTTATACAGAGACAAGCCATACATACCAATACTGCTACCATCAATATTTTCTATTTGTATGGGGCTATCTTTATTGCTGTCAACGCCACTGCTGGGTGTCGGAGATGGGCATCGTGGCGATGGTGGTTCGCTATCAACAATAACAATGCTATCCAAAGATTTGGCACGTCTGCTAGACAGCATCTTCCTGCTGGTTGACGATGAAGTTGAACCGTGTGACAGTAACCGAGCCATATCTTGTTCTATCGATAGGGGGAGTACTGCATGTGTGGAAATTGTTTACACTTAATCGAGAAATAGGACAGAGAACATTGCAGAGATGTATTCAATGACAAATTGTTTAGTTAAGATCGATTTTATGAACGACATATCAAAAGTAAATTAGAACAAGCAACGATGGGCACTGTGTTATAGAGCGTAGTGCTGTCGACTTATGAGAAAGAATGGTACGAAACTATCCCGTCTATATGGTACGAGAGGAGTTATTTTTGACTTGGGCGTCAGCGCCAAAGCAAGAAAAAAATAAGAGATACAGTTATAAATAAATTGCGCACACTGTCAGCAAAACACAGAGGGCACTACCAAAGATCTCGCTAAAAATCTGAAAAATAAAAACCAAAAACTATGTCTTGCGCTTATTCCTGCTTACCGGGAATGCCACTGTGTATCGTATGCGTGCGTTGTCTGTGCACTTTTGTACGAGTTTTACCGTTGTATATAGTGTTATCACTCGCACTGCGCGGTAATGGTCGCACTTTCCTTACATCACGTAGTGGATGATCTGATAAAAATTTAAATTTTTTATTATTTTAAATCAATATTTTACGATAAGGTAAAATATTAATTTATATATTTTATATACCAATGATGCTTTCTTTCGGAGCAGCATTGTTCTCTTGATCGACACTGCCTTTCCTAGGTGGTTGAACGCTTCCTGTTGACGCCGCACGACTTCCAATCCCACGTCGTTTTTTCGATTTTTGTTCACTAAGTCTGTCTAATGGTAGATCATTCAAATCCAAATTATATACATGTCTTGCCAATACTCTTGTTAATGTATCCAGAGTTTTCTATATAGATAAAGAAAAAGAGATATTATTTTATACTTAAAAATTTAAGTTGAGCTTTACAAAATTATCATACTTACTGCCCACTCTCGAATTAATTCTTCCCATTGCGTTAATGATGTTAACACCTCTAGAAACTGGTCCCATAATTGGGTAGAAATAACCACATTTAAATTAGCTTTAATCCATGTAACAATTAAAGTTTGGAATATGGCAGGCGCAAGTTTTCCACCGATACTTTCTTGGTGTTTACGACGAGAGGATTTTTCGCTCAATACAAGCGATGTAATTTGTAATAACACTCTGATGGAATCAAGACATACAAATTTAAATCATTACAAAATAAATGCTAATTGCAAGGAGAAAGGGCAGGCAAATCGCGGATTACCTAAGTAATTGTTCCCAAGTTGCTGGTTCCAATCTAGAGTGCATAACAACGTATCGATATACATTTAAAACTCTCTTGCAACTGTCCGTCTGTTCTTCGAGTAACGTTAGTGATGCATTCGGCCCCGAATTCTCTAAGAAGAATACATTTGATGCTTGCGTGATGAAAATTTGTAAAACATTTTGCAAGCCTGCTCTAATAAATAAATTTTCCCGATGTATAGCGCCAAGATAAGAATCGTTCCTTAGTCTGGTCTGCCGATAACTTTCAGAAGGACTCTTTTCCATTTCACTTGCATCCTTTCTTTGCTCCTCCAAATCTCGTTCCTTATGACTGTCTAATGGTTCTAGCATAAATGGAGGAATTTCCTACGAATATATAGCAATCATTTATATAGTCATATTTATATACAATTTTATGAGAAACTCACATTCATCTGAATCCAATCTTTATAAACTGCGATAGCTTTTCTTATAGCTCCAGCGTGATTAAAATCCAGAAGAAATGCTTGTCTGTACAATTCGTGCACAAAGTTTACATTATCTCGATTTCCATATAAAACATCTCTGACTAATGTAACAGCCGAGATGGCATTGTCTTCTTGATTCTGATCCTGCTGAGTCATAGACGATTCAGGCGATAATAGACTCGAATCCGTAGAATTCTGAGTAACTGATACACGGCGTAATTCTGATTCGGCGTTTTCCTCATTTGGTGTTGTACTGCGAATTACCATTCGATGATGTCATAATTAAATAATGAATAGATGTAAACAAATGTGATAATCAGTTACCTCTGTGAAAGGTGTGCGAAGAGTCCGTCCTTCCTAGCCACATGTGTAAAGCTTGCAACCCATTTGATTAAAGCGACTTTACAAAGCATATAATTATTCTGATTTTGATTCGTTGGTTTCCGCATCGTGGGTAATACCAGATTAGGTTTGTAAAGTGAAAAATTTTCATTAAACTCTGGACAAATATAATGAAGATACGTTGTCTTAAATCGTTCTAATAAAAATTGAAAAGTTTTGTGCTGTCGTGTAGATTTATCTCGCCATTCTATCTTCACCACCTAATAAGCAGATTATTAAGTAATAAGCTATCCGGAATAAGTCATCAGAAACTTAATAAATTCAAGTTTAAATTTTAAAGTTAGATGAGTGTTTTTAAATATCATATATGGCAAAAATATCTTTAAAGGAAAAAAATATAATGAAATGAATTGTATACCTGAGTAACCATAAATTCAAGCAATGCTTCCAAAAATCTAACAGTTTCATTGTCAAGTGGTTTTTCCCCACTTTGTGGTGGTAAGATAGGCCCACCGTCTACTTGACTAATAGGACATTGATTCGATCCATTGTCATGAAAAGTACTCTGCATAAGTTGCGTATCGTAAAATTCTTTTTTATCTTTCTCTTCAGAATTAGTTGTTTTTGCGAGTTTCTCTTTCTTGCCTTCCGTTTTACGATCACATTTGTAAGGCGATGCTTGATGCGGTGGAAATCCTGGCACCAAACTGGCGAACATTTGATGTATGTGCTCGGGAGCATTTTCACCAAGTGCTTGATACCATAAAATAAAATATCTGAAATATTAATAACATTATGTATATTATTCCAGATAAATATAATATGCTTCTATCAATTGCGCCACATACCTTATAGCTTGTCTACGAAGTTTCCAACTATTACCAGGATGCAAAAGCTTCTGCAAAATCCGTGCTAGGCTATGGCATTGCCATCGTCTGTTGAGCAGCTCAGGAAGAAGAGTTAAAACTTTCTCCAAGAGCTGCAATACTTGTTCTAACTCCTCTCTATGTGCTTTATGCACTATAAAAAAAAAAATTATCTAAATTTTGATGTTATAAATACATCAAATGTATGTCGATGTTATAATACATCGTTAAAATAACGAATGAGCTAAATGTTATAGGTATATCAATATGAAAAATGCAATATTTTTCGTATTGTGATATTGAATAAAAGAAAATTAGTAAGTAAAAGAAATAATTTAGTGTAATAAGATCAAGTTAGAATAATACGATATTATGCAACTTACCAATATGGAAGGAAAGCTCTGGCAGCAGAATGAAAAACGAAAGAGATGATAATAAAGTAATAATGTGTAAGTATAAATGTGTTGATTACCCAATAATTTTTATATATTTATGCTATAATAATAAAATTTTAAATATTAAATAAATTAAATATTAAAAATAAATTTCTAAAAATAAGAATATTTAATTATTTACGTATATACTTCTCATTTTATATTGTCATTTTATTATACAGAATTTTATAAATGTTGAATATATTGTTTTATTGTATAAAATAAATTTAAAGATGTCAGTGATTTTTCAGGGTAACCAACGTATTAATAGATATACTATAAATTTACAAGCAATGATATAGTTAAGCAATATGGGATATAATTACATGATATATTTTGAGAGGCATGTGAAAATTTTAAAAATCATAGAGTAGTAAGATGGTTAGCTTTATTTAGTGCTTTATATTTTATTATCAGTTTTCTTTTCAACTTACCGCGTTGCCGAAGATTTGCTTCAGCAGACACAAAACAATCATATAAGATGAAGTATACATGGCTAAAGTTGCCCTCGAAAAACCCCTTTGCTTCATCAGTATCCACATTTTCTTTAACATCAAGAACATGTCATGTATGTTAATATATATCTTTTTATATAAAATATATAATATATTCTCAAAAGAAAAGATGTAGTTCATCTTAATTAAATTAGAAGAAATAACTTGTTCTTTGTAACATAAATATTTTGTATAGAAAAATTCTATTATGTTATGTCTATTCTTACATAGATTTATGTTTATGTTAGCAAAATCTCTTATTTTCCTTGTATATTATAAGAAATAAATAAAAATATAATGTAATAAAAAAAAATATAACGCATTGTCTCTCTCTCTCTCTCTCTCCCCCTTCTATCCTATATATATCTATATATGTGTATGCAAATATAGTTATCTTTATAGATATTTTTATAATAATTATATATGAAAAAATATAAAGCAAAATATAAATATAAAAAATTTATTGGACATAAATTATTCTTATCATTATTTTAAGATATGTACAGAAAGACATAACATAAGACATTACATATAATGTAATTTTAGCTGGAGGTAAAGGCCATGAGTTGGTCAACGTGGTCATGTGGTTTAATGATTAGATATTGATTATACTTTCATAAGAACCACAATCTTGTACTACATGGATTTAAATTTCTTTTTCTTTTAATTAGAATAATAAATAAGTACTATATGTATAAAATATGTTTTCACTATAAATTGGAATAATTATATCATAAATAAAAAACAAAATTGATAGTCTTTTAAAGTCAAAGACTTTAAGAAAGAAAGAAATACATCTATCTTATGTTCTCTTTATAAATGAGATTTGATTTTAACAAGAAATATTTATATATACATGCGTTTAAAATTATTTTAAACATTATGTCAAGAATATTTTCTGTCTCTCTTAATAGAAAATTTATATCAATTTTTTTCAAGGAAATGGGAAATATATATGTATTGAGTTTTTGATGATCAAAATAATACTTATTTCTATTTAATGTCAATGTATATGTGACATATAATTCATATATAGTGACATATATAGTGATATATTAATTGAGTTAATATATCATTGTAAAATCTCTTTATTAATATTGCTTCTCTTGTTTTATTACTTAATATAACAATATCAAATATTTTCCGATATCATCTTTTACTTTTAGAAGATCAATGAACTTATATTAAATGAATAATTCTTTCTTTAATAATAAAAAACAAGCTACAGTCTTAAAGATTAAAATAAATATAAAAAAACTACAGTATAATTTATCACAAAATATAATTGTAACAAAGCTTTTAAATCAAGCGCAAAATCCAGACTAGTGTTTATACCTCACTGAGAAACATCGTTCAACATTCCACTTTAAGGTGTTACTACCAATGTGTGGGAGTTACTAAAGATATGAGCTCTCTCTCCTCTGAACTCATCATTATCAATCTTTTCTTCAATACTCATCGTTGACTAGCCGCTACTTGTCAGCCGGCGCAAAACACTATATTCTCACCTAGCACGATCTTGAGATGCTTGAACCGCGTCGTGCTATCCTTCTTGACATCCTGAATCTTGAGTGTTGACTTCTTGACATCTACATGGAGCTTCTTGCTGAACATGGTTCAATGCGAGCCGCCGGCGGCCGCGGGGACAGGAACAATCATCGACGACACCGCCCAGGATGGTCCACATCGATATTGAACTAGTCACCTTCACGCAGTCACCACGCTAGTAACGCGGAATGCATGGCACGCTTTTATCGCGTCGAATCGGCGTCAAATTTCGCACACACCTCCGATCAGATGTACGTGACGGCCATCTTGAGAGCCTCACTGGCAGCGCCGCACACTAGCGCCTCCCTGCTTGATGGCTTCTCTCTTTCTCTCTCTCTCCTTCTTTCTCGGGGCAATGACATCATCTGTCGTCCAATTTGCTCATCATAATTTAACCGGAACTCGCGCGCGTAAAACCAGTGTTTACAATATCGATATATGAACATATTCTCAATGAATTCTTGCGTAAAGATTTATGTACGTGCATTATGTTCAATAGAAACAATTGGTGTTTTATTTCTCTATCAAGTCAAAAGAAATTCCAAGTTCTTCCAAATAATGATGGAATAATTAATAAATCTTCTATTATGTTGATTGCTTCCATGTTTAGTAAAGTAAAGTCATGGCATTATCTACAAAAATAAAAATGCATAATAATAATTATGATAATCAGTCAGATCTTACCGAGTTTAGCGATTGTAACTAGATCGATACTCGATTCCACTAGGCGCTCAATTCATATATGTGATGCGTTTACAAAAGCGGAAGTGATGTCAAAGGATTAGTTACACGCGCTTCTCGCGTAATTCAAAATGATTTCGAACGAAGACATATGTATGGAACTAAAATTCATAAGAAACAGCAGTCCAAGTCAAAAGGAAAAGATAAAAGAATTTTGGAAGTTTTTGGATACTCAGGATGATTTGCAGCCACATGAAGGTATAATATATAATGTACATAGATATTAGGTTACATAAATTAATAAAGAAAAAAAGACGAAATGTACTTTGATTTTGATTAAGGTATCCCGGAATATGAATCGCCGGTAGAAACGGAATCGTTGATCTCGAGTGTGGAAGAACTTATGAAAGAGAAGGACATCTGGCGCAAAGGACTAAGAATTTTTCAACAGCTTGGTCTGGATAAAACTGCCCTCGCGACTGACAACAGATGCAAATTTTGTCTCGTGCAGAGAACAATCCAGTACGTTTAGAAAATTGATTCATACCAGATAGGTAAATCATACCTTTTTTCATGTAGATATAAGGATTTGGCTGATACGGTGATGCAATCGTATGATGAATTGAATGCTGACATGAGAGCTTTTGAACGACGCCAAAAAGGAAATGATTTGTGTTATGATTTGAATTAATTCAAAATTATGTTTTATATATATATATATATATATATAATATCAACTCAAAGTAGTCTATTAAATCAACCCTCAGTATGTAAAATAAAATAATAATTATATCATTAATTTGATACCTTACAGTAACTTTCAAGTGACATGGAGTATTTCTTGTTCGCGATGTTGAAGATTTAATTTATTCCCTTTTAATATTCAAATTTATTAACAGGAGCAGTAAAATGCGCATACATTATATTATCTGTATTATTTAAGAATAGCTTATTACCAAAAAATGTATCTAAAGAAATTATCTTAGAGAAAAGAAACTTTAAAATTTATCTATGGGAAAATTTAAATGTATAAAGCGTCGATTATATAATGGATAGTCCGTAAAATTTCCCGACAGTTGTCTGGTTGATATCCTATTGATTTGCTGTCAAAAATATCAATGCTGATATATATCTATATATATATTAGCATAATTTATGTCAGAAATTACGTTTATTATGTTCGCGACATATGAAGAGCGGTTCGGTGGAGGTTGTCAGTTGTTTAATGGAATTGGAACGAGCCGGAGAATATGGATGAGTAGGGTAGCGTACATCCCGAGATACCAGGATAGTGGTGTATCGGATTTCCTTAGTCCAGGAGGTCGACGTTGTTTCGAGCAAGGTGCGCTGCCACGGAAGCTACCATGAATGGACCGGCGGATCCTGAATCCTTACTACATGTGGGCTCCTAAACCGACGACATCTTCTTATTGTCAATCTCGGTTGTATAAGCGAGACTTTACGTCTCAACGAACAAACGGTATTCTAAAATGTATTCAAGGATGCTATAATGATTTAATCCACCTTCCTAATAATTTGAGAATTCCAAGTGATTTGCTTGATCCAAAAATATATTGTCTTCAGTTCTTGAAAGAGTCAACCACATTTGCCATTCCATTAAATTTTACATGACAAGTCATATTTTAATTTAGCTTTTATTATTACATTCATAAAATCCGTGTATACTAATACGCGTTTTACAATCTTTCACAAATTGTTCTTCTAAATTTTCTATAAATAATATTTATATATAAATTCATAAGTATTTCATACGTATGCGATATATCTTCTTTTGGAATAAATAAGAGCAACGTTTTAACGTTATTTGGAAGATACATTAAAATATATTACAGTGATTGTCTGAAACAGAACCGGAATTGGTCAAACAATCACATCGATTCCGTTAGCACTAACTTTCACGGATAATAATCACAAGTGATCGTTTGCGCGTCGCAGGGGGCTTCCGCTTTGCTTCGATCTTGGGTTCTTTTTTTGCTTGCGTCATATACAGAACATTTATCTCCCATGAACGAATAGCCTATTGTCTCCCAAGTTTTTCGATCGACGATTGCACCGGAAATTGCTCATCGAAACCATATCTATGTGTCACGTATGACATAATGGATATTCTTATAATTGGATAACTATCCCGATCTGGGGATTATTAGAAATAGCCTTTATTCATCAAAATTCAACATAAATTGTGCAACGTCTCAAATTAGAAATATGATAAGAAATATAAATAAGATGAGACAAGATACAGGTGAAATTATTAATAAAATATCGATATCAGCACGCGATTACTTTTGATGGTAATTATTTACGAGAACTAAATCAAATGCGTACTTAGCCATCATTAGCCGAATCGGATATCTAAACCTAATCAGATATCTAATTTTCGATGATATGTTGAGAGACGAGACATGTTCAAATATAACATTGAGAATCTAATAACCGAATTTGATATTATAGGAACACATCAATTCTATAATTTATGGTAATAGCTCGATTTCAAATATAATTATACGATTTCGAAAAGGACATATGTAGGAAAATGAAAAAAATATAAAGATGCACATAAAATCTACGTATAATAATCTTTTGCAAACAGCAGCAGATAAATTATGATTGAACCATCAACTTCGTGATTGTAATTCTGGCCTCTATGATCGTGACAATTGATACGTCGCACGAGGAACTGTCATCGGTCGTTGAGCTCCGAAATCTATTCCTCTGTCTTGGATCCGAGCATAATGAACACGCCGATGGAAGAAGGATGGATAGAACACGAGAGGGAGAACCCATGCAGAGACAAAAGCACGGAAGAATAAGAGAGCGATCGAGAGGTAGCATAAAAGAAGCACGAGGAACCAAGTAGAGGGGAGGGAATGGCGACGGAGAGGAGGAGGGAGGAGAGTCCCGTTGACGGAGATTCGACGAAGCAGCGATGTTTAATCGGTGTTGGCCCGCATCAGGTTGATCGAGGACCCCCCAACCGGGTGTTGGAAAACGACATGGGCCCCTGACGACGATGTAGGGAGGTCCGGGCTCGCGAGCGCGAGCGGAATCGGGGAGAGGCTGCGCTGTGCCGATCAGGCGAACAATGGAGGCGGGATGCTCATTTGTCTGCGGGCATTGTTGTTCACCCGACCGGAAACACGAGCCTCGTACTCTCTTTTTCCCTTCTCTATCTCATTCTCTATCCCTCCCTCCTGTCTCTCTCTCTCTCTCTCTCTCTCTCTCTCTCTCTCTCTCTCTCTCTCTCTCTCTCTCTCTCCCTCTTCTCTTTCCTCTTCCTCACGCGCATTCGCCATCCGTGCATCCTCCTCGTCAATGTCTCCCCTCCCACCGTAGCTTTTTCCAGTACAAAAGTACCGCGATGATTCCGCCAATCGTGTCGCTCGGCGTTCGCAGGTCGATGGTGCAAAAATTCGGAATAACCGTTTCCACCATATTCAACCGCGAGTCGACGCACAATGTTGAATGTGTCGGACTCGACCGCCTCGGCTTATCGATCGGTGGAAGTCGCATCGAATCCCTATGCGTGAGAGATTTAGGAAAGATCCTTAAGATGCAGAGATTTTCCGCTGCGTAAGAGAGACGGATCGTACGACTGACGATCGTTATTTGTTGAGTATTCCATTTGTGCCGTAACACCTAATTTTTCTCTCAGTTCGGCAGGTAGATATATCCTAATGATCTTTTCGTGAAGAATCGTCGAGGCTCTTTCATCAATGACTGCCACGCTTGGCGACGTACTTACCGTGTCACGGAGTTAATCTAATTGCAGGCAATAACACAAGTATGACTTCTTGCACAAGTCATTAAAAAAGCTCTCCATTAACGATATTTACGTACATAATAGACACATACGTATACCTATTAACGTCAATCCGGTAATCTAGTTCATTGCTTACTAATCGCGTGAAACCGATAGCCGAAGAACCGTATTTTGGAAGGAAAAAAAGGGGGTCAGCCGGCGAAATATATGGGAACAAAAAGGCAAACGGGAGCGTGTGCGGGAGGATACAAAAATAAAGGGGCAATTTCGCGGACGACCACATTCACGAGCGGTCATCGAGAGAGCCCTCGTTTTACGATCGTTTCGGATCCCTTCAACCGGCAGGAGCCGGCACGAAGAAGAGCAGCCGAAGGATCGCCGGTAAAATAGAAAAAAGAAGGAAGAAGGAGAGAGGGGGAGGAAGGAGGCTCGGCAGTATGGCGATTGAATGGCTCTGCCAAATTAACAATGATTTATGGGGTCGGTGTACCCCATACACCATTCTATTAACATCGCATTATTCGACCGACAAATTACACACCGACGATCGTGGTTTCGGGCCGGATTCGACACTTTTTATTTGCGGTAACAAATGACCCCCGCGCAATCACTCGGACGCGTGCGTGATAAGTGCAAGGATCTGCTTGCTTGCTTCCTTGCGAGCAAGTTAAACTTGAACGTCTAATAGATAAATTTTATCCAAGCTCGACAAATGCTCGAATATTTACTACTGTAAAAATTGTAAAAATATGATCTATTCCTAATACAATGCCTCAAAGAGGCACGATTACTATGAAAAGTAAAAATAAAAGAAACGACATAATATAAAAGTGCTTCTGCGTTTAAAACGTGACATTTCAATGTTGTATATATTTTTGTTGTTGAATGTTATTTCTCATTCCCTTAATTGGCCGCGTCCGCAGTGTTTTCACATTGTGTGTAAAAATTAACGCATTTTGTTAATGCTTTCTTTGTTGATTATTATGTGGCCTCTGTATGCATTTTCCGATAAGTATCGATGCCATGAGGTATCCGTTATATCTCCCGTGTAAATTCTCAATGATAAATATCGCGTTGGTTTATTACGTAGAAACTGATTTATCACAAATTACATCGTTAACACGTATATTAGCATTGTATAGCTTACGCATTTGTTCGTTTCTCATTAGTTTCAAAGGCTCCACGTATATAGTCACGTATAAATATACGTAATTATACCGCATTACAATTTTCGGTAGGACCATTTTCCGGATCCTCTTTCGATTCCGATCGCGTAATTGCGATCGGACTTAATGATCACCGATGCGGAGCGGTAGCCATTTTGAAGCATGGGGCCCAGTTTCGCGGCTTCTTCGTCGTGACGTGGAAGGACGTGGCGAACGGGCCCGGAGAGTGTGGGGGCGCATTATGGCTCATTGGACAGACCAACAAATTCGTCGCGACGTATTCGTGGATTACGTGATGGGCCCCGCGTGTTGGTCCCTGAACTTCGGCGCTACGAAGTACGGTGAAGCAGAGAACGGGGCGATGGGGAAAGGGGAGACATGGTCGTCGTCGTCCGTCTTATCTTCGACATCGGGCCCCTCGAGCTTCCTTCTTAACGGGTGACCGAACACGAGCTACGTGCGTACGCAATGTGTCTTGTAAAACGATTTCGTGTGCAACGGGGCTTTGTATACGCGTCTCGCCCTCATCCGTTGTGACCGACGCTTTTTGTTTGCGGCAAGTGGCAACCAGAAATCATTTTTTATTCGGGCACGATAATTTGCAACGCGTTCTGTGAATTATGCACATTCCGTGTCGAAAAGAGATGGCGCGAGAGCGTGGGCGATGCGTCGTAAGATTAAGGTTAATAATAATAATAATTAATAATAATAAGGCGATTAAGGTTGACCGAGCTTTATCTGATCGTGTGTCTCTAGGAATTTTTTGGTCTTGTCGCTGCTAATCTTTATTTTAAAGATTATTTATGAACGAGACAGAGAACGTAGATAAAGAGACTTTCATGGAAACAAGCGTCCTAGCTAGAGTTCCTCGAGGAGAGGACTTACAGACGTATTTTTCATTTAGTATGCTCCTTCGCCAGATCGGCTATAAATTGCGACGTTAAATTAAACTAACAAGCATCTGCGCGCGCGTATACACACACATTTCTCTTCAATTAAATATTTTGACGAAAGATTACTCGAGCTGTTCTTACGGCGATCGAGAAGTTCCAGGAAAATTCAGGCCAAGCTCGTAGGTTTCATCCCTCTCTTAATTTCTAATTTCATTACGGATTCTTGGATGGCCATATAATGGCCTCGGCTCGTCTCATAGACCATCTGGCACGATCTCCCGTAGGATCTATATCTATATGCGTATCAAGAGATCGATCAAGATCGATCAAGACGGAACGATGTCTAGCTTCGACGAGCGTCGGTCGCAGCGGCGGCGGTGAACACGGTTATAGTTTGCCAAAGCATGTAATCATGTTGCGATCGAATTTACATGGCAAATTACGCCAACGTAGAAAAAACGATTTCCTTCTGGCATGGGCATCGGACGGAAATTTTTCTATCGAGACGAGCGTTTCATTCTTTCATGCTTGACTGCTTCTTCCGGAAATTTCATGTTACGCTAATCCAAAATCTAGTTTCTGCCTACGTTCTTCCGACGTAAGTACCATAATAACCGACATGATACATGATAAAAGCATTATTAAGCATCGTTATTATGTTATTGTCGCGAATGATATGTACAATCAGAGACTGTTCATTCGTACAGGTAGACACAGGTAGACATTTTTTCAAGACAGAAGAAGCGAAATGGGACAGAAGACGTATCATACCGCTATACGATTATAATTTTGAGGCGCGATGATATAAATTTCCGGCTAAATGATTCAGACGGCGATAAGAGATATATCTCTTTCGTTTCGAAGAAAGAAATTATCATGTTGAGAATTTTCTGTCATCACGAATGTCCCAGGTAGAAAACTACATTCACGACGGAATGCAGAATGAGCAAATGACGACCTTACGCGATATATAGCGATTCCGACCAGACGGAATGAATTATTCTAATTCGTTCTGCATTCGGACTGGCGTGTCTCTAGGAAACAGTCATTATGCTTTTAGACGTGTCCAAGCGGACCTAGACAATGGCTCTATTAACGAGGTAGACTTACAACTAGAACACTCATTCGGTTATTTCGTGCTAAATTTAAAAATTTTTCGCGCATTTGAATGGATATCCTCGCACATGTCTCCGTTGAACAGTAAACGCGCACGAATTGCCCAATCATTTTTCAATTACAATTCTCGAATTATGTTTATGAATTTTATGATTTCATCGCACAATTGATCGCGAAATTAAAATTCCGATATACCCTTGGCAACGGAAATGTGTCTGTTGTGGCGTTATCCTAAAAATAACACGAAGCGTTATGGAGAATTAATTTTACGATAGTTTCATCTTGTATAACATCCATGACAATGACAAATATTGATTGTAGCAAGATGCGATATCGTGATATCCCGAGCGTTCGCTGTTTCCAAGCTCTCATTCATATTTCTAAAGTAGGACAATGCTGAAAAAGGTCTGCGACGTTCGGCCAATTAGCGAATGCGGGGCACAACATTGTCCACGTCAGTTACATAATGGGCCTCCTCTCGCGCGCCTGTAATAGCGAGTAGCTCGAGTATTTAGATGAGTTGACTCCAATTGGCGTACGTACCGTGAGAATCCAGTATCTGGTGCGTGGACAGGCCGAAGTAAGAGGAAAAAAAAAAAAAATGGGTGAACTAATCATGTAAATTGCTGGCCGAGTTGCAATTCCCGTTCCGTCTTCGCACACGTCCCGTGGTTTGCTTGCTCATTAATAACTGGCCGATGGTTATCCGAAGAGCCGAAAAGAGAATTTTCGGTTGAGTTCTGCTGATTCGCCTGAAAGTTAATTCATGATCCGACGATCGATGCAATCAATGCCTCGGGGCACCGCCGGCGTGTTTTCATCGCGATCATAATTAACTGATTTTGTTTGCACGCTGCGCATCATCGGCGAATACGATCGCAGTCATTAACCGATACCTTATACTTGTAATTATCTAATTATGCGTCACGTAGGTGTGGGATAATGCTTATCGTTTTTATTCATTATCCTTGGAGGTAAACACTCGCGAAATGTCGCGATTTATTAAAATACCGGGCGATGCGACAAACAGCAGATTGCATTACAAATTCCCTTTAACATTTTAGCCGTTTGCGTTTCCGAACGCAAAGCAATAAGCGAAATGAAGATCAGGTTGACCGAGGTGTATGGAAATGAAGTTCACATTTAGAAGCTCGACAGGCGTCTCCGAAAAAAGACCAGCGGAATTTTACAGTGTGTCTCGATCCATTCAGAGATATTCGTTTATTAGCAGCTTAAACCCGTGCATGAGTGTTCCAGCGAAGTATCGCTCACATTCCGATCGGCCGGATGCAGCAAGTGCAAACGGGATAGCTCGGAAAGCTCGACAGATTTCTGCGGAGCAGTGGCAGAGACAGTCGTAGATGATTATGCAAGTCTGGACGACGAGCGCGACGAGGAGGAGACGCGTAGCACGCTGCGAGCAATGTGCGAGGCTTCGCGCGGCCGTCAATTACGATTAATTAGAGCGGAGACTGACAGCGGACGCAGCGACGGGCTACTTAATACTTTAACTTGTCGCCAACCCTCCGCGCGACTTCACTTCCTCCGTCGACGTGCGTCATTTACGACGCGACCGAATCTTTCGCGTCCGTCGACGTGCGCACGTTGCCATTATGCATGCGCGATGTGCACTTCGCGTATCGATCTTCTCCACGAGCGCGCGATTCTTCGTGGCCTTGCTCCTCGATCTGCTCTTCGCTCTTCGTGGCTCTCGATTTCTCCGGTCCGGATCGAACATCGTGATCGTGGCAATTAGTTTACGAGAAATCATGTCGATTTGAGCAACTGCTCCCCCGCGAATCGAGCAACGTATTTTTCCTTCGTATTTGTGTGATTTTACGAAAATCACTTGCTTGCTTGTCCCATTTGGGGACAAGTTTTTCTTCTAACATAACGGCAAACAGGCCCGCGCTCTGTTGATCGTGCAAACGAGAACAATTCAAAAGTCTCATAGCCGATTCCTTTCGGAAATGGCTATGAGATAATGGTAGCTTTTTTTTTACGTGTTACCAATTCGGGAGCGCCTCGCGAATCGAAACGCTCGAATCGCCAAAACGAGATGCAATTCTTGACAATGCAACACTGCAACACACATCTCGAACGGGCGACGAAACGGAGCCTCCACGTAATGATATGGTTTTCGGTTTCTGTATTGAAACACGATTCTCAGTAGGGTAGGTCACGCCGCGCGAATATCGTGTGCGTGCGCACACACGTGCAATTCCTTGTAGGAAACAACGTTCTTTGACTGGCATTTCTGAATGAACCGTTCCATCGCTCCTATTCGCGTCCTTCAATCTGCGATGCAATTTCCCAAGGCTGAGAAAGTTTTGCGCTCGTCGAACATGAGGATCTACTATCAGTTTGCAATTCAATATACAAACGGGAAACCTAAGACGATCGTTATTCCAAAATAATTCCCGCTATCAGGAAAATCAAGAAGAGAATCGTCGGCTAACTTGATTTTGCGAATCCTCGTTTGAGGAAAAGGAGATAACGCCCCTTTTATTGTCATATAATCAAAAAAAAAAAAAAAAAAAAAGTTTTCGGATGATTTCACAGCTCTTATGTAGAGCTCTACATAATGCAGAGGAGAGCATTCGATATATCGCCTGCCAGGTCGCATAATAGAATTGTCGTACATAGTTATGCATCGAGTAAAACTTGAAGTATATCGGGCTCAAGATCCATCGCTTTATCCATTCGAAGTGACAATTTAATCTCCCGCGTGACATTATCGGACCTTCGTACAACGTCGTTCATTTCTGCAAGCATCGCGCGGAGCTACAGCAAGCTAGCAACTGGTCCGCGCCAATGAAGGAGGTAGATCGGCCCAAGTGGGAGATGCAGATGGGCCGTCAGCCTCTTTTCCGCAGGGGCCCGCAATAAATTCAACGAGGGGGGGGGGACGGGGGGGAGGGCAGAGCCGGTTCGATAAGCATCGAGCTATCGAGCGTCGTGGAAGTGCTAAGTAACTACCGATCGTATCGGAGATACGAGAGCCGCTCGGCTGCGGGCCCTTTCGCGCATTATGCCGCGCTATGCCGAGAGATGGATATATTTATTGTGTCCCGGGGTGCGGAACGATCGACAGCGGCAGGTCGAGCCTCGAAATCGAAAGGCGACAATGGAGGTGCGAACAGCGTAAACAGCCGTGTTTGACGTTTATGAATCGAATTCCGACACCCCGAACGCCGTTGTATACAGATGGCAGATAAGGGCGAGGGTGCCTCGTATCGCAACCAAGATTGGTTCCCCATTGATCCCCAGAGCGCGGGATGAGCACGCTCCGATGCCGTTCATTATTTTATCGGCTTTGACTCGAACGCTCGAGTGCTCCGACTGCTCGAAGCAATATTTATTTATTTATTTATTTGCTCGGCGTTGAAAAGCTGTCGCTCTATTTTAAACATCGGCATATCTCCGGTGGCCGTTACTTCACCACTGCGAGTCGATTAGCGTTGCTAATATTTCGGAATAATATTTATTATTAGTACGCGCTGGGCATCAACAGTGTCCAAACGATATTCTTAGAGCCCTCGAGACTCGGTTTTTTCTATGTATGTGTTGCGTTCTACGTATGCATTGAACATAAATGATGTTCTCTATATCTATCTACATAACCCTGTTAATTCATTCTGACGCTCTAACTAGTTTCAGCGTTTATCCCACGGGAGGATCGCAATTTGTCGTAATGACGTTACGTTTGCATCACCGCGTTGTCTAATCCCATATTCTCTACCCCATGGAAACTGTCAATCCCTGATGTCTACGGGCGAACTCGATTGGATGGATCGCCCGGCCAATCCCCGAGCACAAAAATCGGGGATGTCATTGTACGGAAGGGAGATGTTCGACATATGTTTGGTGGGTTGGCATTTTCATCTCGCGAGCTCTATGGGACAATAAGAGGGTGGAACCGGTTCTTTCGTATAGAATGATCTGCAGATCGAATGATCTGCAGCAAGATTGAGGATATTCCTTTTTAATTCAAATTAATTCTCGGTAGAATAGTCTGGCTCTTCTCCATGAATCGCGTTTTCATAAATAAATAGATAAATGTTGGGCGTTTTATGGGATATCGAAATTTGAGCTTAATGAAGCTGCAGCATCTTTAACCCCTGATCCACATGATTCCTTCGATACGAGCAAAATCGATAGTAGAGTTATTATTTATTGTCGACCTTCACGATCGGAAGGAGGTCCAATTATTTGCGAGATTCGGTTACGGGGAGCATACGCTAGGGCGCCAAGTCAAGACCCGTTGCGGGGGCGAGAAAGGGTGTAAGGTGACACCTCCGGGACAGGTCTGGCTTCCCGTCAAGAGCACGTCCGAGAGATAATCATATTCATAATTCGCGAGTTCGCAGAATCCGCGTCCGAGGGCGAAAGAACGCCGCCAAAAAGATGGCGGATTACACCTTTCGTAGTATAACAGTTCGAGAGCTTACTCGGACGATTCTTGGCGCTCCAACGAGAAACTTTTTTTCTTATTTCTTCATGGCAAATCCATAAGATCTCTGAATAAATATTCTCATCAACCGATTGAAATTTTTCGATAAACGGGATATCTTCGAGATTACTGCCCTAATGACGAAGCAAGCGATAATAAATCTATTTTGTATACACGACGATTGATTGAACAATGACAAACTTCTCAGAAATTTTCAGGGCCCGATAATGATGCGCGATATTCTACCGAGACCATACGCAATTTCATGATCGAATCTTATTGACATTCTCCTCGATAACCGCGCACGGTAATCAAAAGGATCCCAAATAAAAAATTCGGAAGGAAAGTGCGAGAAGAAAGAAAGAAGAGAGAAAGGAAGCGGGAAAGGTGGGGGGACAATCTTTCTAGAGAAAAAAGGCGCAGCGTGCACACACACGTATGCTTAAAGGGCCCGACGCGGCGTGTGAGTCCTTACGCGGACGTGTGGATGTTCCAGACTGGGCCCGGACCCCGGCGTAATCTGACACCAATAGCTCTCTCCCCTCAACCGCCTGTCTCTCCTCTTTGCGCCCTCCACCTAGTCAGGCCCCCACGGCCCGTTCGTTCATTCGTCCGCTCGTATCCTCACGTCCCAAACTAAATCATAACCGTATTATGTGGTTTGACAATAGGACCCGCTCTCGCCGTATAGCGAGAAGCTGCCTCTAATCCACCACCGCTTAGACATCTTGCTCTCATTACTTCTTTCTGCGTTCCTTTCTGCCTTCGTACTTGCTCGAATTTGCTTTCTCCCGTTATAGGACAAGTTATAGTACTTCCCCTCAAAGATTTCTCTCAGGGAGAATTAAATATTTCTTTATCGATAATAGAGAGATATCATTTCTCCGAGGTGGGAGATAAAACCATCTTTTATAGATTTAAAATAACAAGATTAGATGACATCTTTCAAAAATGCGCAACAGAAATTGTTTCCCAAATGACTTTGCGAATAACACTGACCATTGACGATACAGAGGAACATTTTAACACAGAATTATCACCAATCCATGATATCCATCAGCGATGAAAAATTATGCCGTAAAAGCGCAGAATGATTTAAATGCGCAAAAACTGAAATTTCTATCGCGCTTTCTAGACCGTGCTTATCATTCTGATCCTAATCTTACCGGGAATTATCTTCGCGATTTACGCCACTCATGAAACCTCGCGACACGAACTACGATTTTCCAGAAAGATTCGTCGTTCCCAGGAGGGGTGAGAGAAGGGTAGCTACGATTTATTTCCCTCTCTCTCTTCTTTTCTGCCTTTCCCCGCGGCACCGGCTCGCTTCACTTTGCCTCGCGGCAAAATGTCGGGGACGGAATTTAAATTTCACAAATTAGTCCGTCCATTACACCCTCGGCGTAATCGGGGCTGGCTGATCTCTCCCGAGGATCCTACGTTCTTCCTTCCTCGCGCTGGTCGCGGACGCCACGCGGACGGTTCCTGGAAAGCGTGGGTGCTCTCTCTACTCTGTTCTAGCGGCCGGCCAGCCAGCCAGCCAGCCAGCCGGACAGGATCACGATCTGGATGGCTACAAATCATAACGCGGGTGCAGCGTAGATCTCGCCACAAGATCCTCGCCTCTGTGGCTCTTCCTCGAGACGATCCCTCTTGTTTCAGCCGCGCTGCGCGCGATCCTTCCTGGATCTCGTCCTTCCGATGATGGAAACGCGGCCACGCATGGTCGTGAGGATGCGAGGACAGCGCGCCGAGATGCGATTTTGAAAAGACTTCGACAATCTTGAAAACTCAAGGATATATAAATTGGGAACTTAATCCATGCATGAAACCAAGTTCTTGCAATCATGTACAGGCTATTGCAACGAAATAAATCAATTACGATCAAGAAAAATGATTCTGACAATAACGATTTACCTATATGCAATTCGATCGTGACCGAATGCCCATTTGGAAACGTGAAAACATGCATTTGAAAATAACGAAAAATTTAAAAGTCGAGAAATGCCTATAGAAATGTTAAATTAACGGAAAGTGAATACTGAATTCTTTATTTGCAAATTCTGTAAAATTTCTTTAAATGCTTCATAAATTATTATACAAGAAAGAGGTGTATATATATTAAATTTTATTTTTAAAAAATTATTTCATTTAAGAATATATTTAATGAAAGAATTTTTTTGGATTTTCCTCTCTATTGGACACTCTTTTGCTCTTCTTTAAATAATCTTCTCCCATATTTATAAATTTAAAATATTTTTCATTCGGATTTGTAAATTTCTTTCAATTTCAAGCAAATTATCGCGGTATCACAAGTACGATATTATGAAGCAACCTTTTCATTTCCCATTCTCATTTGAATGCCAGAGTTCTACGGCAACAGATTTTTGCAAATTGCACCTTGGCTTCCAGACAAGAGTCTCTCCCATCTCCCAGAAGATCGCTGCGAAAGTAATGTTAAGACGCAACGTTGGATCCCCCGTCTTGCATCTCCGTCGAAACGGATTTCTTCGTTTTCCCGAGACATCGTTGCTCTCGGTCTCGGCGGAATCGTGCTCGCGAAACAACGAGCTCGATCGAGCAGCACTCGGAAGAGAGCGCGAAGAGGGATCGACGCGGAGGCCCTTCGTGCTCGTTTCTAATGGCCCGGGATTTCCTTACACACAAAAGCCCGCGAGGAGAGTGAGTGATCGTCGCGAGTCCCGCGAATAAATTACGTGGCAGCCTATGCGGCTGCATAAATTAATTTCAGCCGGTCTGCTCATAAATATTCCCCCCTTCGAAATCGCTCCTCTCCGCTCGTCTCCGCGCGTCCGTCTAAACTCACCTAAGCGTTACCAACGTCGTAATTTACACTGGCCGCATCCTTAAATGGCCGCATTAACGGACTTACGCGGGTGTGATGCTCGATGATGCTCGAACTCGCCTCGATCTCGCTCAACGAAGTAGCAGACCGAAGTAGCATCCGTTTTTTTCCCTCGAGCTTGCGAACGACGTTGCATATTCCACGAAACTTCATGGGGTGGCGCATCACACGACCATTGTTGCAATTGGGCAGATGCGAGGGAAGGTCGCTGGTGCGTTGCAGTTCGCTTCGTGCCTGAATGCACCGTCATTACCGGCGCGTAATGATCGCATTGTAACGGTATCAAACTTATTATTCGCCATATACGGTAACGGGGATGCGCCAGAAGGTGAAAAGAAGCTCTACACTCGTATGTTTCTGTGCAGCTCCCTGTGAACGTTTTTCGATTATAAAACCAACCAGAAATAAACTAGGGTTTATTTAAACTAGGCTCTTGCAAAATAATTTAAGATATTCTGTGCGGTGTCGAAGATATTGAAAAACAAAAAAGATCACACCGCTACGTTACAAATGTCGAACGTAGAGAGAGAGAAAGAGAAAAAAAAGGAAAAGAACGATAAATATCAAGCGCGCTTCGTTTATTGAACGACGCGATAATTTCTATGTTCTTCTAACAGTATCTCGCAAAAAAGAAGAAGAAAAGAAGGAAAGAAGGGAAAGGAAGCGGCGGAAAAGAGAGCATCGTTTGATCCTTTGATCCTATGATCTATCTGAATGAACCCGGAAAGATCGGTACTCTGGATACGAACTGGTAATTATTTTAAAACGGCCATTCTTCGGTTCACTATTAGGTCTATCAGCGATCGCGATGACGGATAAGATCTTCAACCTCCTCCTCCCTTCGCTGCCGATATTTACCAGTGCAGTTCAAATAACATTCCGGTATCCTCTCCGATCCTGAAAGAGAGCATCTGCCTTCTCCGCGTGAGCGGAGGCTTTTGTGCTCGATTCCGTTGTTATCACGAAGATGATCAAGTTCGATCGAATGAAACGGAACGCGACTACAGTGCAGTGCAGTGTCTCGTCCGAATTAAGCTTTCGCAAATTATTACTTTTTAGACTTTCCGAAAGATTAGACGTAAGAACGCAAATTCACAATTCGCACGGCAGAAGAGACTCGCAATGCACAAAGAGGCGAGAAAATCGGATGGAGGGAGGCTTTTCCCGCGCGCGTCTCCTAAATTATCGCCTCGAGAGATAAATAGGATCAGAAACATCGAGATGAAATTTTTCACGATTTCCTAGCGTTGATTTTCCATTCTGCTTCCCTCACGATTTTTCTGAATCCGTCAGCGAGGCGGAATAAGAGCAGTCGACGCATGCTCATCGGCCTGTTATAATTTCGGTTCTATTAGCCGCGCACGATGGGGCCCTAAGCTCCGAAGGGATTTTCAGAGATCGTAAAGTTAAGCATGGTCCGTCCACATTCGTACCGTGCGTGCGTGTGTTTTTAATATGTGTGGCATACGCCCGTGCGCCCCGCGCACCGTTCGTCGGCTGTGCGCCGTGGCGGAACGGGGGCGAATGGGCCTGAAGAGGGTTCGACGAAAGTATACTGTCAAGTAGCATCTTGACACGGGGCTCACAATGGCTACTTGTTAGCGCGCTACGCCAACAGCGAGGGGAAAACGATCCAGACACTTGGCTTTTTCACATCGCGCGCTCTTGCGGCGCTCCGTTACGATCTCTCGAGAGTAATGCCAAAAAAATTGTTATTTAACACCGCCGCTGATATTATTTTGGCTTTCTACTTTCAGGAGCGAAGCCGATATGAAGTTTTGCCAACTGTGGACTTCGACTCCGCTGATCGCGCGAGTTATTATCATCAGCGATCGACGGAAGGCGCTGAACGATCAACGAGCGACGACATCCGGCTGTCCCTTTTCGGCTGTCAGTAATTTAGAAGGGGAAAAAAAAAGGAAAAAGAAAAAGAAGATGTAAATTCAGCGAAATCACATCAACGCGAATGCGTACTTCGTTCCATTCGACTTTACGAAGACAGTTCCATGTAGTGATTCAGCAAAACGCTTGGTTCCGAGTAGAGGACGTTTGGTTATTGTCGTTTCTCAGAAAAATGTGTTTCGAGTTTTATCTGTGTCTCATTGATTGGAATTTATTATTTTGCAACTAATCGTTTCTTCGGATCGGGAGTATTATCGGTACGCGCTACTTACCAATACCGAAGATCTAAACGAAATGATAAAAGACAGGATGGATAAAGGGACGTTGTGTGTACATGCGTATGCGCGTGTGTGTGCGTGCATAAACGCAGATAATACTTGCATCTTATTACTTTAAATAACATCAACTTTACTCGATTACAGTTCGATCGTACATCATGATCTCTTACTTATATCTACTTACGCATCATCATCTTCCTTTTCATCCTCTTTCGCATACACAGATACACGCTCACACACTCTTACGCTACATCTCGACACACATCCACGGATACGCGCACTTATACGTGACAACATTCGTGTTTGTCAATTGTCAGCGATTCGTCTTATCGTTAGTTAATTGTGCAACGTTATGTTTGTCCGCTAAAATACACGAACGAGAACTAGAGAGGATCAGAGATGATGACCATATTAATAATCGTCCTTGTGTGCGGCGCGCGCGTCTCTCCCTTCAACCATTCGCTCTTCTGTATGCGCGAGTTGCGTGCGAGTGCATAATTTGTGCAAGAATCGTTTTACGATTAACATCCTATCCGTAGAAATTAATTCTTTAGCTTTGGTCGAATCGCAGCGTTCGTTTCGTACAAAATTTCTCAAGTTGCTTTCGATCGAAGCTTCGCAAGCTTGGAAACGATACCTCGGAAAGTAATGGAACCTAAAACGTCTTCAGGAAGAAAAACAAGACTGAGAGAAGACCGTGCAGTCGCTCGAATACCGTCCATTTGTGCATCACAATTCGCATCGTACAGATGCTTTTAAATAACGTTTTAACTTTGCTTTAACAAAGCAAAACGATAACTGAAGCTTGTTCCAAAAGTTCCAAAATCGTTCACAGCGTCTATCAGCCAACGAATAATAAATGGTTATAAAATTACGAATAATTGATTCGATCAACTCTTCAGCTGCGAAATTTTTCTCATCGTAAAAAAGAATGTAATATATTTCCTTTTGTATCTTTTATTTCATCACTGAGGGATATATCTTGATTTAAAAACGCTCGAGTACCTACACTCAGTACAGACTTTGTAAAAAAAGATTATTCTTATCGAGAAATGCTTATATTCGACTTACTTTCGCGCGATTACCTTGAAGTGTACCATGACTTTCGGTACGATCACAGTTCATTACACGTTACACGCAAAGAACAGAAGACGCACGGCGATAGATGGACGATAAAAAGTCTAGAAATGAAAATCGTGAGACGTGCAACTGAAGAGTTAAGGGAACATGATGTTCATTGTGTGCATGAGAGAAAACTTAATGTATAATCTGATTATGACTATTTATATGAATGCAAAAATAATGATTTCATAATTGTTGACGGACGATCTCGATTGATCCTTATATCTAACATAATTTAATAAAATGTACGACCCTAACGAGATTGGTTTTAACCTTGAGCTTCCAAAGTGGCCGACTGACATGCAATACCGCATTGCGTAAAAATAGGAAAAAAGACAAATTGTATTACGGATTCTCGAAAGAATCCTAAAGCATCTAGCCCGCAAAGTGATCGCGCAGAGCTCCCTCCGTAAATTCTCTATCAAACGATAAAAGGGGCCACGAGAGTAATGGCGTTTCTATTATGTGTATGCATTTCTTATGCATCATGCATTATGCGTTATGCATTAATATGTTTATTAAGAAATATTCTATATTAATCGATTCGTTCTTTCAGCAGTCATTAATATAATCTCTATCGTAACACGTAATGTGGCACTTACGAATCGTCGAATGAACACTTCAACATAGTTTTGAGCGTGATCATTTCCGCGGAAGGAAAAGAAAAAGAAAAAAAAAAAAAAAAAAAAAGAAAAAAAAGGGAAGAAAATTCGCGGCATGTGATAAATGTAAAGGATGTAAAAAAAAACGAAAATGACGTCGGCCGGCGCTGCCACAAGTCGAAGGTATTATTATATTTTTCACGTCACCTCTTTCTTTCTCCTCGCTTCGAGATCCTCTCTCCTTCTTCCTCCATCTCCTACCCTGTTTCGTCCCGCGGACTCTCTCGAAATCCTTTCTCTCCTCGACATCCTAGATAGGAATCTACAAGGCAATGTCGCAGCTAACGGAATATTCAGGACATCTGTGCGCGCGAGATATCCCACGAATGGAAAGCCAACATTGGAAATGAATACACAAGCGACATTAACTTGTTTTGAAAGCTTTATCAATTTTATAACTTTTACAGGTTTCAACAATCTCTCTCTCTCTCTCTCTCTCTCTCTCTCTCTCTCTCTCTCTCTCTCTCTCTCTCTCGCGCGCGCGCGCTTTCTATACATATAGTCGCTTTTCTGAATAAAATTAAAAAAAATTACAGGCATTTTGTAATTAAAATCCGAACGGTGGCTGTGGTGCTTGAAAATAAATAAAATAACTTTTAGCCATATTTCGTAAGAGCAGTTTTTAAAAAATATAAATATAGGTGTCATTTGAATAATAAAGCTAATTATTTAGTTCTCAATATCCCGACTTCTCCATCTTCGTCATACCGTCGCGTAATATTCTTCTCTTCTCTCTCCCGCATTCTCCGCTTTTCGCGCACATATACATACTCGTTTTGTCACTTTCTCTCTCTTTCACTGTCTTTATGTTTATGTACAAACTGCGAACTTGCGAATAAATGATAACTTATGCACTATCTTATACTGCGATAGCGTTCACTGTCTACCGGGGTATCCTGAACTTTCGGATCCCATCTTGCTGCCTTTAGTGACTTCAAGTACCACGCGATATCACATTTTTCGTCAATAATCATTGTTTCATGTCTATAATATGGTATTATGATTATAATTCTCTGATGACTGCTTCCTCGATTACGTGTAAAGTTACTGTGAAACATAGCGACAACAAAAACTTTGCGATTCAGGATAATTTTGCGTCTCTTATGTTCACGAAAACTTCACTTTTCGGCTTTTCATTTTGGTTAAGAAGAACTAGACAGAAAGATATTAACATCGATCGTTCGAAACATTTGATTATTGACTGACAAAGTAAAATGAAGCAGATAAAAGGTGACTGACTGACCGATAGTCGGTTGATTATTCTTAAATCACTATAGACATGGAAATACGAAATCCCGTAATCGCCCAATTACGATCCAATCCACGATCGGGGAACCCCCGGTAGCCAACGAACGAGGACGAGATTAACTTAGTATATCGAATGCGTGTGTATTATACATATGTACATACAGAACAAACACAAAAGCGTACGGTTGTAAGAGGAGCATGGCATTGTTTACGGCTACAATTAATTAGCGAGCTCAAATCTATGAAGTGAGGAATTGGAGCGAGGGAGGGAGGGAGGGAGGGAGGGAGGGAGGGAGGGAGGGAGGGAGGGAGGAAGGGAGCGGCGGCGGCACGAATTGCATTTTGCATGCATTCTTTCGCGTAGGAAAAGGAAGAAACGCCGTCTCCCTCGGTGCAATTTATTCCGCTCGGACAGGAAAACGGAAAACTATGGCGCCAAGTACGGTGGCGGGACAGAAAAGCTGGCGGAACTTTTCGCCGGTTGTTTACTTATGGAAATAGTGGTAAACACAAGCCGGTTTGGCCGACCTGCCGCGAGAGTGTACGAACTGGGAAAGTAAAATGCTAACATGTCTTTTGCTATTTCGTTCGGAAACGTCATCGTCGCCCCGGCATCCTTTGACAGCGATTCTTACCGCACTTCCGAGACCGAGCCGACTTTGGCTTCTCATGTCGGAAACTCAAAGAATGTTTACATACAGATAAAAGAAATATTTCTCCTGAAATAATGATCGAACAGTTTCAAAAGTAAACGGATACAATCTTCAGTAAAGCGCAATTTCGAGGGAAGATATTACGAACTTGAAGACTAATCGATCAATTTACATTGGTCGGTCTTGCGATTAATGTAAATTGATTCCTCGAGCAGCAGTTAAGCGTATATTCCGAACGAATATACCGACTTTCTCTTTTTGACGATATCGAAAAGATTCTTGCGGACTCTGAACGCATGCCGAGACAAACGTGACGGATTTGATAGCTGGTTATTTGACGCTCTTCATACTGTTCTAAAACACCAACTTAGAAATGTTCCAGAAAGATACAGCGATATATCCGCGGAGAACTCTACTCTCTGTTTATCTGGGCAGTTATTGCACCGTCAAGAAATTATTATCGCAATAAAAATATTTTCAATCTAAATAGACCTCGCTATTCTCGCTATCTCACAATTGCCGGCTAATTCGTTGAGTTAGTTGCAACACGCGGTAGTAGCAGCTTTGCTCGATCATCCGTTAAATGATTTTATGTTTTCAATTTAAACAAATTTCGATGTATAGAGTTCTGCTCTTATTCTTCATTGGCGATAATAATTTAAAGACAATTCAAATTTCGGCGGCAAGCCATTCGAGTACCTTAATCATTCGGAAGCCTCGCGCGTCGTCAATGTGCATTAAGTCTTCTCTTGGCTCCTCTTGCTCTGCGTGCTTGGGGCCCAAGGTCACAAGGAATGGTACTCGCCCAACACGAGGCCGCTATGGTAACTCGCGTGCGACGTAGACATCCCCATGGAACCCATGCCCTGGTAAGCGCCCATGCCCATGCCGTTCATCGACATAGTGTTCATGGTGTTGACGCTCTGCATGGTATTGGACAGCATCGTCGACGGTCCCATCGGACTCAGCCCTCCCATGGAGGGCGCGATCGCACCCATCTGCATGGACGTCGCCGTGTGCGGCAGGGACTTTTGCAGATCCGCGGAAGTCGGCGTGCTGATTAGATAGTCCTGCGACAGAAAATGGCGACCGTCACGTTATTCCGGTCCGCTTCTGAAGAATACACGTGTATCCGTTAGAATATTGGATTCCGACACGGAACGCATGGCTTGGGATCTTTACGTATAGATATAAGTCGTTCGGCATAAAAAATCTTGAAATCTTGAATCTCTTTCTTATCGTCAAGTATCTTTAATGCTACTACGTCACTGATTTTTCGTAAGCAAATCTGCAAGACTTACGTCGCACGTGACACCCCTGCCGCTTTCGAAGAACGCAAAAACGGCCCAAAGAAGAAAGAATGGCCCAATCTCTTACCTGCGGACTGTAGTACTGCATGTAATCCAGCTGACTTTTCTGTTGCGCGCAACTGGGCGGCGGTGGCGGCAAGGTAGCAGTTGGATGGACCAGACCGTGTGCACTGTGAGTGCCGACCTGGTGAAGATGATGCTGCAATTGATGGTGGAGATTCCTTTTGTTGTCGGCGCTCTCGCTACTCGTGTCATGATGCTGCATATGCGGATGGCTCAAGGACGAACCGTGACCCTGGTGATACGAGTGCGGACTAGAGACCGAGACCGGAGGCGGAAGCTGGTACATGCTGGAAGTCTGTTGATGGTCCACCATCTGCTGCTGCTGCTGCTGCTGTTGCTGCTGTTGCTGCTGTTGCTGAACCGCGCACGAGGATGGCTGCTGCTGTTGCTGTTGCTGCTGCTGACCTGTCCGCCGCTTCGTCTCGTCGCCGCTCTCGCTGCTGGAGTCCCCGAGACCCCCGCCGTGGGCCTTGTCCTCCCTCTGGCCACTGAAAGCGCAAAGCGGCATTTGCCTTTCAAAAAAGACCGTTCTTTTTTTCTCCGAAAGATTTACGTTTCGCGTATTGTCGCGAAACAAGTAAAAGGCGTCTACTAAGCTGAAAGCAAGCTGGGCTTAAACAAATCGCTATGTTAATTCACGCCATTATCGTACCCCGTGTTTAAATCTTTATGCTATAATTGCGCTATTATAAAATGTAATCTTTGATGAGGTTCCAATTTGATGGATATCCGTCGTCTCTTGTTCTTTTCTGTCTAGATTTTATCAACATTTATATGCACTCATGAGATGCGCGCGCGCGTGTAATATAATCTAAAATTCGAAAATTCTTGATTACTTCAGACAGAGTCTCATCGCATTGAATATCGAGCGCGAATACCGATCAAGTCATCTCGAGGTGACAATATATAATATCAACGATACACATTCCTCCGCGAGGCTTACTTGACGCACGCGTTCTTCGTCATCTCATTATAAAGACATCCCTGGGATCCGGATTTAATTGTAACCGCGGGCGCGAGTGTCGCGTTAAAGCAACGTCTCGCGATAAACCGGCGATCGGTGCCGCGTGGCTGGGGAATCGAAATAATATTGGCTAAGATAATACCGGCACCGGCGCGTAAAGTACCGAGAGAAGAGGGTATATTCTTGCCTCTCCCGTACTTGTGAATTAAGGGCGGGCGCACCGAGCGCAGGGAGGGCGGCCGGGTAGGGTAAGGTCTTAAAGAGACATGCGGCGGAAAGGGGAAAGGGGACGGAGGAGGAAAAAGGAAAAGAGAAGGCGAGAGACGCTCTCGGCGTCTCGTAAACTCAATTTAGCGGCCCGGACCTCCTCGAAGCACGTGGGACCCACGGGCCCGGTCTCGCTCCCTTCATTTACCTCTCTTTCTACCTCCTCCCTTCCTCTCTCTCTCTCTCTCTCTCTCTCTCTCTCTCTCTCCCCCTCTCTGGCGCTTTATCTATCTCTTTCAGGTATACCAGCAATCGTTAAGCGCTTGTTTTACAAGTCGTTTAGACGTGAGACCTGGCGATGCCGCACCGTTCAAGGCAAGTGCTGCGACACTTGTCTACGGGGTGTTTTCGAGAACCGGTCTTTGGTACGAGAAAGAAACTACCAGAGTGATAAGGGAGCACCTGGCAAAGCACCTGGGGGCCCTTGAGCATTGCGGCCTGGAAGGGTACGATAAAGGGTACGGTATATTGCTAAAATATCGGTCCCTAAGATAGCTCGGACAGATCAGAAGCAGATAAAATGAGACACGACGATATCTGAATACAGAATTACATACAACTGAATCTGTTTTGAAGTTACATCATACCTCCCTAACGCGTTTATCAACCAACGAGGAGGCCGAATCGCTTCGAAAAGCGATGCAAGTACGAAATTCCTCCGCGCCGTCCTTCGATTTCGATATCGGCCGCGGAAATTATTCGTTCACGTCGAGGACTAACGAGGTCTCGCAAGATCCGTCATCCCGGATGCCTGTAACATCGCGGATTAAGGTCCAGCCGAGATTACGCCGCGCGGATTACCATCTCGGCACGAGGACGCGACTCTCCTGATTACTTAAAAACACGACAGGGTTCTCTGGCACAGTCGCTTACAGTCGTTCGCGGCAAAGACACGAGGAGAGCCTGCGTGGCGAGCGTGGAGGTGTAAAACCGAGAACGCAGGATTGAGTCTTATCTCGTTGATCCGCCTGGTACCACCCATTACGATACGATGACCATAATCGTAGCTGTACCGAGCGCGATCCCCGTGCGAGAGATGGGACGTCTAATTAGTCGAGACGTCGCCTTTTGTGCAGTATCGTACATAAAAGATTCCGAACGACGCACCCGGGACGGCATAGGACCGAGTCTATCGTATTGATCTTTTTCGTACCACCCGTTACATAGTGGAACCTATAACCGGAGGTGTCCCCAGGTATGCCTTATCCGTTCGTAGATCGCGCAGTAAATTTATCCGCGTTGCGCCGCGCGGCCACGAAAGAACGGAATCTTTCGGGCATTATTATTTTCATTAGGATTTGTGACTCATCGCGTGTAGGAGACATTTATTTCGAAGACCCGTCGCCATGACACCTATTCCACGTCTCCGGATCGGCGCTTCCCTCTTCTTTTTTCCTTCTCTCTCCGTTCCCCTCTGCGATTATCGCGTGGAATCGAGGAGGCAGAACGCACACGCGGAGATCCCCCGAATGTTGGCAGCTTCGACGATCAAGCGCGCCCATAATAATTGACGAATAATTAATAATCATCCGCGCGCACTTTTTCATCTCGATATCGTCGCGCGCGGGCTTCCTAAATCGTCTCGTTATTTTCTCGTGTTTCTAGTTATAGTTACGCTGGTTATCGTTTAATTTCGAGCATCTTACACTTTATCTGGAGGATCTGATTGCAGAATGATCGCGAAACGAATAAACATCGCAAGCGGTTTCAACAATTTGTCCCGATTCATCGAACGACCAATGACGAATTAGCTTTTTCACGTGAAACATAATCGAGATGAATATATATCCTATGATTTAGAAAACATAGGAAATTTCTACGCATAAGAAAATAACATTTAAATAAGCTCAAGAGAGTCATTATCGCAAAATGTATGCAACGATAGCGAGATTTTATACATTTAACAAACGTTGAACAATGGAGCGTTTCATAAAATATCTCATATTCAAATTTTTTAACGAATGCGTGCCGAATGCCCAGAGATATTACGATATTTAACATCCACGTTTTGCATATCCGAGATTGCAAAAATAATAGCCTGCATTTCTTATTTCAGTCATTCTGTCCATGCGCGCATCGTCTGACGTCGAGATCAACGTCAAGGATTATAAAAAAATACGGGGAATGCGAAGAGATTCTATCTGCGGACGACGTTCCTGCGCGAGCCTCAAGCGAAAAGTGGACGAATCGATCTCGGCATCCGCCACGGAGTTTCGAAGTAAATCTTATTTACGAACCGGCCGATTAATAAAACTAGCCGCACCTTCGCCGATCATTATCTTCCTCGCTAAAACCGCGACGCGCACGAACCGGTGTGCTGTAAAATCAATGGACTTTGGCTATCGCGCCTAGTATTAACCGAGCATAAATCCACGTCGCGCGTGGATCCAAACGAATTGGACAATGCTTGTTATTTCTGCATGTTTCTATAACCGAATATTAATTTAATAATATCGCCACGAAACGTCACATCCGGACGGCGATAGAACGGCGATTGACTTTCACGAGTTTCGGGCGAAATGGCGAAATCTCTTGCGAAATCGGGACAAATCCCGGAGACTATCCGGGAATCGGCAACGTGGCGATCTAGCAAATTACATCGCACGGCTTTATGAAAGGCGCCTTTAATTGGGTGGCGCAAATAACGCATAAATAACGGGGGTAATGCGACGCCGGTCGCCGCGGCCACCGCCGCTCATTCACGGCGGTCGACTTCGCCGAGGTGGCGTCTATGTAGGGCGTTGGGGTATTAGCATAATTCCTAATTTAATTTCTCGATAAATTCCTGATCGCACGCTCGCTTCGAAATGAGATGCTATCGCGGTACCACTAATTCGCGTCTAAGTTTATATCGCCTGGAACCGGCACAGGCCGATAGCATCTCCCTCCCCTTCTCTCCCTTTCTTCATTCTTCCCCTCTTTCTCTTCTCTATGTCGAGGCCTCCTCGTAAAATCGGATTATATCGGCTCTGTCGCCTCTGCGATGTCGCGCGCACTTTATTCCGGCCCGCGTGCGATATCGTAGAAACGAGTTTGCGGGGTCAGAGTTTACGGGGTCCTTTTTCAGCATTTCCTTCTTCTTGCGCTTTCCCGCGTCACCGGACTGCGCTTCGGACCAACTGCTGGAGGGGTGCAACGTGTCACGGCTAAAGGAAAAGTTACCCTGACCGGTAACCCGCGCCAAGTGTCGCCGGTTTAATTTTCCCATTCTTTCATGCAACATTCTGAAATTTATCTTTCGAATTCCGTAGAAGAATTCCGGCCGCGAAGGCCGCGGTCTCGCCCTCGACGAGACACCACCAGTGTCTCCGGGTTCTGCCTCCGGGATTACTTAACTCGCTGAAGAAGGCAGAAAGGCAAACTCCGGGTCCGGAGAGCAAATTGAAAATCGGCCGACTCGTTTGTCGGCCTCGGCGAGTCCCGAGGAAAAAACGGCGGATTTTCCCGAGACCCCCGAAGACCCGAGGGCCTCCTCCGTCCATTCCTCTCGGCAGGTGAGCACGTCGAGGAAGTTACTGGCAGCTGATTCCATAAGCAGATAGGGAGAGAGTTTCCACGACCTAAAATAATGCTGGGCAGCGTACCGTGTACACACCATAACAGTCTCCGTTTGTAAACTATGGGAGGCTCTCTCTCGCCTCCCTTACCTGCTGGACCACAAATCCCGTGAAACGTCCGAGCGAATTTCTCGGTCGCGCGCAACAGATACGGGGGATCATCCGCGGAAAGTTCATCGGTCCAAGAAAAACGCCCCCTCTTCCTTGCCCCCCTCCCCTCCACCCCTCCCTCTCGCCCCGTTCAAATCGAGAGCCGCGACTGGCGCGATCGGTATTGTGCGATAAATACAGGTCGACGTTTACCCTGTATCTGAGAACGCCAGCAGGCCAGCCGGGGTGCGTTTTCATCGCGGATGCAGAAGATTCGCTGAAAATTGCGCGAGAGAACAGCGGTGAGCGGAAACCGCCGTTCTTCTTTGTCCAAAGAGTCATGGTGTCGATCACGATAATTAATAATCGTTCCGTGTTTAGGAGCTCGTTTAATTCGCGCGACCGACCTGCGATCAACTGCGGACAACAGTGAAGATGTCACCTTCGAAGTGACTGTCAAGTGAGAAAGAGAGATACATAGAACAGGCAAAATGACAGGCAGGATCGTGCTCGTTGAAGCATCGGGAATTATTCCGATAGCCCAATTCCTCGTCGTGACTTGACATGACATCCGAAACGACGGAATAGAGATCGGGCGTCGCGCCAAAGGACCTGCGTTCTCGTGCCAATTGCTGTACGAGCGAGTCCGAGGTCCGCCTAGATCCAAGAATCAACGTGCCATCGTGAAACTGTGCCAGTTTCGCACGTGCATGTTTATGAAGCGCTGCTTAATAGACAACTCGTAAATTCGCGTAAATATTTGCAACAAGCGCTTGTTTCTGGCAAGGCGACGACGATTGCCTTGAAACCATGAAATAGCAACGGTGCCTCTTAATCCATCTACTCTCTGATCGACTGCAATATCTCTCTCTCTATCTCTATCTCTGTTTAGTATGTTATTAAACAGTGTCCCGGTTTTATCGGAATAAGGAGGGAACACGTACGCGCCCTGCGTAGCTTGAAATATAGATCGTTCCAACTGCCAACACTAAGATCAAACGCACGGATCAGCAACAAGATGCAAGTAGCGGAGAAGAGGATTCTCGCGCGGCTCTCGAGACTTCAAGAAGAATGAGGGAGCCTTCTTCTTCTTCTCTTTCTATTTATTTTTTTTCCCGCCCGAATACGCGCGCCGCGCCACCGAGAGAAGCGATCGCGGTGGTCGGACTCGGTGGCCGGTCCAGCTTGCTGTTTTCCATAGATCTATCAGAGACGCGTCGTTATTTACGGCGGATCGACGAGATCCCCGCAGGTAGGAGAGGCGCGTCCTCGCGCTCGGCGGTCGCGCGCCGCGCCGTTAAAACGCTTTCGTTGTCCCGGGATTCCCCTAATCCGGATTACACCAACCTGCCGGTAGTTTTCGGCATACCGCGAGCGTGCCACACGAACGAGCGGATCTCCGTCGTCGTCCCGTCAATCTCCCCGCGAGCGCGCGAGCCTATTTATCGGGACCATGCGTGAAACGGGAATTTAATCCCGGAACTTATTCCCGGAAGGGATGTCCTTGGCTCCTCGGAATGTGCCCGTGAGACGTGCTTTGACGCGCCTCGGTGACGCTTGGGGATTCGCGAGTATACCTGGCGACAAACCTGCTTATATTACGTAATTATAACGTTAAGCGTACGCTCGGGGACACGATGATGAAGATCCAGGAGACACGACAGATTGATTAGATGGATATCTTCTCTTTGCATCATGCAGAGTTACGTGGAAGCATCACGTCGTATCGATCGTGCTAATCGATCGATTCTTAACTGATAATACACGGTATCTCTGTTTAAAAGGGAATTATTATCGGCGAACGGGGTAAAATAGCTGGAGCTTTCAGATTACGTAATCTCGTTACTCTTCGAGCATACGCTTCGAATTAGACCCCAGAGATCACTCGAGCATGGTACGCGTTTTCCCTCGCGCACGAGCTGAAGGATGCTCGCGATCGAGGAGGATGAACGGCCAACTATGAGCAGCCACAAAGGACTCCACTGAGATTGAAAAGCGCCACTGAATGCGCAATGCTCCCTGACCGCCCTTTTGCGGAAGGAAAAAAAAGAAGGGGGGTGAAGGGGAGAAGGGGAGAAAACATGTGAGAGCGAGAGGGGGAGGGAACGGAGAAAAAGGCGGGCACGGCCATGTTGGATCGTCTCCAGCCATTTTTGGGAACGAAAAAAGGCGGGATAGGGGCCCAGCTCGGTGAAAACCGCTTTGAAGAAGACCACGTCAAATCTGACAGCTCGCGGGAAGGGTCCACATGTGGGGCGGGGGGCACGTAAGGGCCGCGCAAGGGCCCGCCTCGTCCCCGGTGAAAAAGAACGAGCCTCCCCGCTCGTTCGTCCGTCCGTCCGTCCGACCGCGGCCCCTCGTCTCTTCCTCTTCTTCTTGTTCGGAAACGTGGGGGACAGAGGGGCATTCATTCATGCACGTATTCCCAGAATGCAACGCGCGCGTGCGAGTGTGTCCGGTACACGCATGGGGCCCCTAGCGGGGGTCCGCGTGGGGAGACATGCCGAAGAGAAATCCCGCGAATACTTTCATGACGTGAATCTTCGGAATAGAAGCATCGGATCGAAAAATATGTCAGATTGAATACGCACCAAGTGACACAATTGACGATATTATATTATAATTTTAACGACTTTCCTGGCGATATATACGACTGGCATGACTGTTGAATAACAGTTGTCGAGATATTGACAGAGATACAGCGATGTGAGACGATGAATAAAGCAAGAGACGGCAATTATTCGATAATTCAGTGCACAAGTGTTCGCAGCGAGCACGTATAATTCTTTCATCTTCAGCACAGTATCAGTAAGATACATGCATTTCAGGGAAATTGCACGAGCCAAGTGCTTTGACCTTGAGCCGCGCCCAATTCCCGCGTACGAGCATGACACGGAAGTAACGTGTCATCGTGGAAAGTCGCTCGAGCCTTTCCCGTTTCCCTTCTGTCGCTCGGTATCTTTCGAGACTCGTCTGGTTGCGCAACGACGACGCCGAATGGCACGTTCGCGACGCATAAATATGAACGATTGCAGAAGCGCGCGCAGTGGCGGAATTAGAATGGCGAGTAGACCAGAAGCGGCTGGATGAAAACCCTGGCGAGAAATTCCGACGAACGCGAGAGCCGGGAACGTCGGGAATCACCATCGTGCAAACCGGCACAATGTCCCCAACAAATGCGATACGCAATTGGAAAAAAAAAAGAAGGAAAGAAAGAAAGAAAGAAGAAAAAACTGTTTCCGCGGGCAATAAAATGAAGGGTCAGGAAGGAGGGCAGCAACCGACGTTGCCTCTACGATGCTAACGCGCGCATGCGCGCGCCTGACGATAGGCAAACCCGTCGTTCAGTCCGTCGCCCTGATCGCGATACAATGCGATCTAAAGGATTAATCAACGTGGCGGATTTGACGTTTACAGCACAGAACTCGGAAGCGGATACGGCAGTGGCGGGATACGACGTTGAAATGGGTTCTCTGGTTTCAGACACGGGCAGCGCGCTGCCCAGACACCGTGCCCGCTGTAACCGTAAACCAGGGAATGGTACCAGTATTCGCGGCTATTTCGGGGCCGCGTCAGCGCTACGATTTAAACGAGTGTCTCCTTCCGCTTGACCCGAAAGCATCTTTATCCGCGCGAAAATCCACGGTGGCCGGCGGCGTTCGCGCCGCGGCGCGACAAGAAACTGATATCGGTAGACGCGCGCTTTTGTACAAGCGCGGCATGCATCATCTCCACGTTCGAATCGGTCTCTGCGATATTTTCATGAGGATAGTCGGATAATAAAAATTACTTCCATTGAAATCGATAGCGGCGCGTTCGTCGGTAACGTTACGCGAATAAAATTTTATTAAATATGGATTAATCGAAAACGGACACAGGTCTCATTTTTATAAAAATACACCCACGGACGGATTAAACGTTTTTAAATTCTATGTCGCAATTAGCAATCGCAATTGAGGGGATATCGATTAAATGCGATAAATCATATATATCGTATTCGATATCGCGCGCATTATGAAACTGAATATCGACGGACCCGATGGCTGGACTCATAATTGAAATTTCAAGGGAAGAATAGAAACATTAAGTACACTCGCGCTAAGTTAATCGTGTAGACTTGACGCAGACGAGAGCTCTCGCTCGCGAAGAGTCGAACATGAAAGATCACGTTTTACATCGATCTTCCCGAATGACATCCTCGGCTGGTCCATCCGGACCGAGAGCCGGATCGAGAAATCATACAAGATATTTTCGGAATACGTCTTATCATCTTTGTTCACGCGCGCACGCGCGCGCGCGTTCAATCGCGTTTTATACGAAGGAAGTTTGATGATGGTATTTTGAACCTTCGAGTGATTAATGGCAACAGTCGCGACAGTGGTCGAAAGTTAGCCAGCCGGACGCCATGTCGAAAATACGTAGGGTGTACCGGGTGTACGAAGGGCGAGGTAAAATAGCGCCACCCTCTTTATGTCACCGGCGAGTCTCTGCTTTTCAGAAGGAGTCAATATTGGCGCAGCCACCCCTCTGTCTAACCCTTACCGACCCCATCCCTCCCCCCCCCGCMSCCSYYMCGCCTTCCTCCCCGATGCTGGGCTTCCCCATCTGTCTCATTCCATATCCGGGCGAAAGCGCGCTGTCCCTTCCAGAAAGACCGCCACTTGGATTATTTTTAACCCCCCTGTGTCCGCGAATCGATAGCTCGCGGTTAATCAACCGCCGGATAATCGAATAGACGCAAGAATTATCGCGCCAGAATTCAACGGGCTATGAAAACTTTAGCGCGAACTTTTCCTTTCAAGAATCAAGCATCTGGCTATTACATGTATATTATTATATTTTAGAAATGTTAGATACTCGGTGAGCATATTTCAGTCGGACGTTCCCAAATATTAACGTAAATACCGCGCGGACAAGGACGGATCAGTTGGCAAATTGATTGGCAGCAATGCGAACAAATTCCCATTGAATTTACAGCGTAATACCGCAATTTCTATAGAATTTTAGAAAATCCAGGGCCGGCAAAGGTTTTAGTAAAACACGCACGAACCGCGTTCAATGAGGTAAAAAATATGTTAGCGATATTAAACGCGAAACGGTAATTGCGTATCGCATTCCACTTTTATTCCGTGTTACCGTGTAACTTTGCGGAAAATTCAACATTTGCACGTGGTATTTTTACACTATTACGGGGCGGAAGCATCGGCGGCGGCATGTTTATTGAAACCCAATTCTTTACCATCAAAATTTCGCAGCAACGTAAATTGATTTCGAGAATGCTCGGAGAGCACCACTATTCCTTTTTTTTCTCTTTCTTTTCTTTTCTTCCCTTCTTCCCGCACGCGAGAACATTTTGATCCTAAGCTCGCTTCCGCTCTCGTGACACAAGCTCGCGGGACACGGTTTCGCGAGTCCCGGATTTTCGGGATCGGCTCGGGCCTCTTTGTTCTTCGTGCGTGCAATTTTGCGAGAGTGATACGGCGGATCATAGAGTCCGATTCGTAGAAAACGTCAGAGGAACCGCACACGTTGCCTGATAAAACGTCCTCGCAAACAAACGCGGCGAGCAAAGCCGGGCGCCTTCTCTCGCGCGTGTTTCGCTTATGCGGCGCGAATAAAACGTCCGCCCCTAATCTAATCTAATCTAAAGTGGACAATCTGACGGCCGGCAAATGAGAGGGACGTTAATCTTCCTGCTGGTAGTCTTCAAGCGGCAATCATGGACCATCTCTCGCAACCTACATTTTATTAGTTCTTATAACAATGAACATGTATAAAAAAAAGAGAGAGAAAGAGAGAGAGAGAGAGAGAGAGAGAGAGAGAGAGAGAGAGAAAGAGAGAGAGAAAAGAAAGGGCATCTCCTGAGACATCCTTTCATAGAGAACGTCATTGCCGCTGTTGAACAAGAGCGGCAAGAGACGAGCGGAGCTTGACACGCTGTCGTAAAATTACGAATCTCAGCTGGGACACGAGTAATGAGATGAAATAGAGGTCACGTGGCTACGTGCGAGAAGGACGGACACTTTTGTCGATAATGACTGAGAGAAGTCAGTGGGAGATCGAATCATTAATCTCCCTGGCTATATTTGTTAATTGCTGCGTAAAATTATGACGGGACTTGAGTACAATCACAAAGATGTCACCTTTCGCGTAATCCATACATTTCATAGTGCGTGCGATCGATCGCATCGAAGTCAGAACGCGGACGGGATCATCGATTGGATCGGTTGGTTTTGCAAGAACGAACTTAAATTTTAAGAACAAATCGATCGTACGAGATAAGATTGTCGGCCGGCTGGAAATAACGCCCCTCCTCATGCTCTCTCCACTTTCCTCCCTGCGCCATTCGAAGGGGGAGAAGGCGAGGGCGAGGGCGAAAGCGAGGGTTCGAGGGTTGGTACATTAGCAATGTTTTGTTGACACTGGAGAACAACGACGAAGCCATTACTGGCTTGTGCCAGCGTGATATAACTCTTCGATCCATCGAGAACGGCAAACTTGCAATTGGAAGCAAGCTAGCGTTCTCCATTATCAGAACGTTCTATCGTCATCGAATTATCCCGCGCGATTCTAAACACGACGAGTTTAACGCGACATTCGTAACGCATTTTCGTGGCAGAGATCAAGGACACATATCAGATACATGCGAAGAATTTCATTCAGGAGAGTCCCGCACGCAAGATTTGCGCGCGTGAATTTGCGCGTGTCGGTCGTTCCAGTGATAATTTTAGCCAAGTCGTTCGGGCTTTTTCCTCCCTTTGATTCATCGAAAGGATGATAAATCCGAGGAACGATAAAGCCGACGCGCGGAGAGCTTTCCTAAACTATCCCTATTTTACTTTATTTATTTCCGGCGCCAGAAAACTGCTCTCAGCCCTCCGCGCTCGCTACAGCGGAACTCTGCTCCTCGTGAGAGCTTCTCCTCGTGGCGACGCGATTCTCTATCCGCGAAGCCAATGCGACGATAATAAAGAAGACGTTTCAACCACCGTATACGAGCGACCGCTCTCGCAGCGAGAGCTGCGGCAAAAAAAAAAAAAAAGAAATATACATACATGTATATACATATACACGGCGCGACCAGCGCGTGTGTGCGGCCGGGAGTTTATTTTCGACTGTGAAGAATGAAAGTACAATGCACTCGCGAATGCACACACGATGGTGTCCATATCCTCCCCCCCCCCCCACTCGCCCTGCCCACCCCTCCCCCCCTCAACCCCCTCGGCCTCTTGTTTGTCGTTCCGGCGATGATCGAAATCGATGCGTTTTAAGTGTCACATAGCGGCGCGTTCGAGGCAGAAAAAAAGGATCGCCCGAAATGGGCGCGACATCTATTTTTATTTTTATTTCTTTATTTTATTTTTTTTCCGGGCCGAACGACAGAGGCGTCCCGCAAGAGGGAGGAAGGGGGGGAGGAGATCGGCCCGATTGACCGATGTTCTTTTTTTTCAATCTTCAAGAGCAACATCCGCGCGCGCGCGCGCGCGCGCGCGCGCAGTATTCGCGCGATCATTACATTCCCTTGCTCTCTGTTTTTCTTAATGCTCTGTCGCGCGCCAAGAGCTCCGCGATCGGCTAATTTCCGTTACGGACCTGCCGCGCATCTCGATCAATTAGATCTCGCTCGGGCGCGACTCCCAGCATCCCAGCATTTCAGCGGCAGTTATTTATTATTATTTTTATAGCCTTAGCTAAAGCAAGCGAGGGCTAAAAGCAAAAGCCTTCGGCGAAGCAGGGACCGTCGACGAGCTCTCGTCGCGGATGCAACGCGATACGGCGCGCGTCGGAAAATTTTGAGAAGCGACGTGCGAGAGGCGCAGACCGGATTATCCGGTGGCGATGGCGGCGGCGGCGTCGCCGCTGATCATCTTAATCAGCATCGCCGACGCGTTATCTCGCGTTTGGGCGATACACGCACGTTCCTGCGTCACCGGACACCGAGTACCGAGAACAGCGACAGCGGTTCCGTTATCGTCGGCAGCGATGCGACCGCAGCAACGGCGTCTTCGTCGTCATCGTCATCATCATCGTCGTCGTCGATCAGCCATTCCGTCGCCGCCCGTCGTTCGCGTTTCTCAAAGTGCAGCGGATGCACTTCGCGGAGCGGAAGATGCTGACGGCTCTCCTTGGCGTGTCTGCGTCCGGCCAGCCAGTAAATAATCGCGCTGATTACGAGCGCGAGTCTCTCTCTCTCTCTTCCTCTTATCGGCGTCGCTCGATTTTTCGGTATGCAAAACATCCCCCGATCCCCCGCCCCCGCTGCGGCTTTTATCTCGATCGCCCGCTCGCATTGTTTAGGGTTCACTCAGAAGGCAGCAAGAGAGCGGCGGTGAGAGAGAGAGAGAGAGAGAGAGAGAGAGAGAGAGAGAGAGAGAGAGAGAGAGAGAGAGAGGAAGGGAAGGGGGAGAGGGAGGGGGGGGGAGCTAAGCGCAAAGCGGAAGAGAAATCGTGCGTAACGGCGTGCGGCTGCGGGAGGACCGTTTCGAGAATCCGTCGTGTTTAGATCGAATCTTATCTTGAGCGCGACTTGGACCACGTGTACTTCCGCCGGAGAGAGAGAGAGAGAGAGAGAGAGAGAGAGAGAGAGAGAGAGAGAGAGAGAGAGAGAGAGAGAGGGAGAGAGAGAGAGCGCCGCCGTTCGTCGGCGATAATCACGAGCGATCGATGGAGCAATTAATTCAGCCGGTCGGGAGAGCGCGCGCAACCGATATCTTTCTATGTAAATTCCCATACGGATATTCATCGCTGCGGAGATGTTATTTATGTAACGGCGGTGGTCCGAGGGCGAGGGCGAGAGCGATAAGTCAGCGGAAATTGAATTACAATCTCGGCTAACGGCGCGTTTAGATTAATTATCGTTTCTTAATTATCGTCGCTGATGCGACGACCATTTGCATTGGACATTTATTGGCAATTATATCTGTTTAACCGCGTCTGCCTTTGTGCAGGCTTTACGCCGGCCGATGGGGGATGGATTTCCGTCTGGGAAATAACAATCCTCGATCGCGCGATTGCAAATGGCAAACGCGAACGGCAGCACTCTGACAATCTAATGGACGAAGCGCGCGGATGATAATTTATCCTCTGTCCAAATTCACCTCGCCCGTCGCGATCCGCGCCTTTTTTCTCTTCTTCCTTTTCCGTGACGTCACGGCGGTCTGTTTTGTCGGAGCGTGCGCGTTATATCGTAGCCCAAACGAGGTAGTTAAATCGTTCGATAACAGCTCCCGGGGGAGGACTAGGCTGCCGCATTTGACGTTTTTTGCCTGCTGCAGACGCCCACGAGACGCCCCTATCCCGAGGGGGTTCACCAGGAGACGCCGCCCCTGCATGCGCGAGCGAGGCTTAATTTCGGACGGCGTGCGTCCGTTAAATAGCTAAAATAAAATTATGGTTACTCGACGCTGTCGGAAGCCCGCCGCGGTTCCTATCGTCGTTTCAGCTACAACGTAACATTACGTAAGCAGATTATTTTAAATAATCGCCGCAGATCTATTAAATCGGCACAATCGGCACAAACGAATGAGGATGAGACTTGAAGAGACTTGACTCGGAGCAACGAGGTCTGCCGCTTATTTTGGTTCCCCCACTGGCAAACAAGCCAGTTTCAGAATATTTACCTCGACGATGTAAAGAAATTCGAGCGTAATGTAATGTAATTGTGATCCATCAGCGAAGCCCACGTTAAATCGCATTAAATCGCAAGTACAGCTTCAATCGCCGGATCAAGTATTCGGATACTTAAATTACCTAAATCACTGAAATGCAAATTCTGGCAAACCAGCGGGGGTGCACTACGTTTGCTGATTTGTCACGGGATCACGATACTATCGTCGTCGTCCAACGCGTAAAAGTAGATTCATAGGATTTTATTTTGTATGCGAAATTCAATAAAACACCTTCCGGTGTTCTCTTAGTTAGCGAGAAGCATCAGCAGGAGAAACTCTCAATGGATATATGAATCCGATCGATCCATGCGAATTGTGGTCACAGCGTTCTCTCGTGAGAGAGGAAGTGGGAAGCACCACCGTGGCAGGAGCAGTGCGCGCGTTATGCGCGTACGGGGAAGGTATTGGATTTCTTATGGCTTCTGTGTATTCCCATAGACGGAGCAGACAAGAGGTCAGAGACGTTCGCGAATTAACGGATCCGTTGCAAGCCCCGTGCTCAAGTATCGAGATGTGCGATACACGTCGAGTGACATGGACGCGTTCGAGGTTATGTCACGAAGAAATTATGTCGTTTCGTTGGATTCGATTCGCGTGTTGAATTCGAGATGTTCTATGTCAGTTTCCATTCTCGAATCAGGAGAAGATCATCTTACGATCGTCTCGAACGATTCGGATCGAAGATACTGTTTTTGCAGAGGGCGCTCGATACGCGCGTAATTATGTACGCATGTTTCTGCGTACAGATGATATTTGAAATCAAGTAGTAGCGCGGGATGTGATACCGACAGCAGAGTTCATACGGATTATTAAGAAACATCCGTGCAGGTGTGCCAATAGAGGCGAGACGAGTCTTGCAAAGCCCTTAGAGCTTTAGCCGCATCGCGTGTGCGGCACAGCATCATTCGTCGCGTATTAATTACAGGGAATCCCATAAAACACGCGCGCACCCTCGCGGCGTATTATCCCAGCGAAATTCCCTACTGAATTTGCAATTCGGTCGCTCATCAATCGAAATAACGAAAAGATACGTCTTTTGGCAAGTTTCCAATCGGCACAATCGCCGCAGTTTCCTGCACCGACTGCAAGAAGCGCGCCTGATCGCGAGCGCCGAAAGAGCGCTCGATACGCTTCGGCCGCTAGTTATTTATTTATTCCCCTATTTATTACTCGGGTCGCGCGGAAGAGCGTAAGCCGCGCGCGAGTGTGCATGCGACACGACGCTACGCGAGCGGAAAGGCATCGCGTTACGTACATAGTTATGGTGCCTCCGCTCGTTTCTAAAATCGGATGTAGAGCAACGACCTTCCAAACAACACGGGGACTCGTACGGACGCGGCGCGCTTCTATCCGCGAGAGACGAAAATTCCACTCGCCAACATCCGCCGATTATACAACCGCGCACCGCCGCGCACACTTTAGAATATCGCCGCGGATGTTATTTATTTGATGAAGGCACTTGATAAAAACGCTGCGCGCTACGTTACGAGCGACTTTCGATCCGATCTATCGGCTTCTGCCGATTACGTCAGCATATCGCCATCTCTCTCTCTTTTCTTCTTATTTAACTTTGCTTTAACAGGATTGTCCGAGAATTATGGCGAGAATAACTGGTCGACTGAGCGGTAATCTCGGCGAGAAATATGCAGACGTCGCAAAAGCGCGATCGCCTCCCTCGAGATTGTACACAGTATCGACTCGATACTCATCGGGGTTCATCGTCTTCATCGAGACGCGCGCTATCATTCATTCGAAAATTCCTTGTGGACTTATCATTTAGTGAAAAGCCGGCAGCAGACTCACCTATGCTCGGCGGCGCGGTCCCTCTGTCTCCGGTTTTTGAACCAATTGCTGACTTGCGTGGTGGTAAGGCCGGTGTTCTCCGCCAATTCCCGCTTCTCGCGCGGCGATGGATACGGATTGGTGGCATACCAATCCCTCAGGATGCTCCTGGACTTTTCCTTGAAACAGTAGGACGTCTCCTCGCCGTCCCAGATGGTGCGCGGCAACGGGAACTTGCGGCGCACTCGATACTTTCCTAAAACGACGACGATCGTGAGTCGGGCCAACGGGCTTTGAACCGTTCAATCAATGAAAAGGCAATGAACGATCATTCATTTACGTCGACTGCAGAGAGCGTCGTCGCGCGAATCTCGCAAGCTCGCATGATCGAGGACGCGTTAAAAATTGTTGCCTTGCCGAATGCGGAGCTCGATGAATGAAACGGAGGGCGGTGGAGAGCTGGTCGGACAAAACGGAAGAGGAAGCGACGTATTATACACTTTGATTCTCTTAACGCGCGCACAGAGGCACGCTTTGTGCCTAGTTCTCTTTTTTGAGGACGGATTTGGTTTCTGGGCCGAGTGCAACGGCGTCGGCGTCGGCGTCGGCGTCGGCGTCGGCGGCGACGGCGACGGCGGCGGCGGCGTGCGATGCGCGCCGCTTGCAAATAAGATCGAGCAAAATAGGGCCAAGTCTATACCGCTCATTAGCTCGGGCTGCATTCGATAATAACTTACGCCGTCCGTTAATGTTGAAATCGCGCGGCATTCGCTTCGCACGAAAATAAACGCGGTCCGCGTGCGTCGCATTGAAAGACTTGAATGCTAAAACCAAGATATTGTTTGAAGCTTAAACCGCGGAATCGCGGATCCTCGTAGAAATCTCTGGAATACGGAGGATAAGATTCGCGGATACTGTTATTCGCGTGCTATTATTATACATGCGAATCGTTAAATCGCGGATGGAATATAACGGGATACAATGCACGCAGAAATTCCTTTAGCGCGCAACAAAGTCGGCGTATTTATCACGATATTGCAAAGTAATACTCTGTTGTACGAGTATTTTGCAACAATAAAGAAGAAACGCACGCTGATTCAAACCCCTCTCGCGTGCAACGCGGCACTCTTTTCTCGGCCGTTACGCAGCAATGTAATAACAAGGCGCAAAATAATCATATTCTCCTCATATTTACGACCAACGGACGGACACTTGTCGTCTACGAACGAATTAATAAATCCAGATCGCATCTCGATGATACGCTCCAGTTCTCGCTTGGAAACTCGCTTATTCTCTCTTGTTAACAACAAAAATGTAAGATTTCAACAACGAGTTAATCGACGATGAAACGCCGTTACGTTATTACGCTTGATCCACTTACGCATGCGCGCGCAATGCAGACAACAGTAAGCTAGACAATAGTGAAAAAGTTCCTACTAACCAACAGCGCCGAGGGGTCTTCCGCGCAGCCTCTCGGCCTCGATGTAATGAGCCTTGAGCCAGAGAGCCTGCAACTTGGGATGATTGTTCGGGCTGAAAGTGTGGCTCTCCAGGATCCTGTAGAGCTCCTTGAACTGGCCCCGATGGAAGGCGACGATCGCCTTGGCCTTGAGCACGCTCTCGTGCCGGTGCAACCTGGTACACGCCGGCAGAGACCAGAGGAATCTGCTGAGCCTCTCGACTGAGCCTGCCTGCTGCAGAACCTGGACATGCGACACCATCGCCTTGAAGACGATAGACAGGGGGGGCACACTGTTAGTCGGCAAAACTCATCCCGGGTCTCCTCTTATTCTAGTGTATCTTGTATGTCTCGCATTCACCTCTTTCAGCTGATCATTTCGTTCAAGGCAGACAAGTCAACGGCAATAGGTCGCTGGGGAGATTTTTCGTACGTACACGAGGAAATTCGGACGGGGGGGGGGGGGGGGGGGGATGGATATCATAGACGTCACGCGACTAGCAGATCGAAGATTCTTTTCAGGGAAGAGTAACTAGGGATCCGAGAAATGATGGACGAATTAATGTCAATTGGTAAATTTGAAGAGATTTTTGCTTTTGTCTCAAACCGGAAACCGGTTCTCGAATGGGTACAAAGTCTCTCCGAAGTTGCATCATTGATCCCCATTTTATGGGGAACACGAGTAGACGCAGTCTGAACTAGGATTGATTTACGTTGGAAACTTTTTATCTCTTTTCTAAAAGAACGATATTGGAACGACTCGGATCGAGGGCTTGGTCGAGATTGTGGTTTGGCGCAGAGTTTCTTTCATGGAAATCACTGCAGAGATCCGTGTTGGATTCTTGTTCACAGTCCTTGCCCCGTTGCTTTAGCGAAACCTCTATCATTACATGACGGCGTTATAGATATCTCAAAGTTGTCATAGTCGATGAAAAAAATTGCGAAACTGACACACATTTGGCTCTAATTCAACTCATGTGACATTTGACATGCGGAAGTAAGATTCATTAAACGCTGCTTTTACGGAAGACGACGATTCGAGTTACGATTGAACGAGATTGGGGGATTTCAAATATCGAGAAAGAACGTAAATCGGGAGATGTCTATCTTCTATGCAGTCGATGCAACAATAGCATTAGCAGTCGAATTTCGATTAATCGAGTCTCTGGCGAGCGCGCAAAAATGAATGCCATGGTACTGGAACGATTAAAGACGGTCCCATACAGTCCCAGTTGTTGCGTGAATTGCCAACATAAAACACCGTCACGGATAACCGCTGGTGCTCGAGATAACTAGGGAAAATTTCGCATATATTTACTCCGCGTCGTAAATGCAAACATGCGCGATGATTGTGCGAAATAATGAAACTGGAAAGAGCGATAACGGAACTGTAAAGACGAAACTGACACGACGATGAGATAAAGAAACGCGACTCGAGAGATCTCGAGAGATTATTAAACACTCCCGGCGTGCCTTTGGCGTTCGACGATCGTATAATTTCTCCCGAAACGGCCATTAATGAACTCAAACGACCGCGTAACGTGATCCTAAGAGTGAAACTGTATATCAATTTTATTTCATCGTATATACGCCAATTGGTTTTATCGGCGGTCGAATCGTGTTATGCTTCGCCGACATAATTAACTAGCGCGGATTCCGTTTGAGAAATGACTTATCTATTTGCCAGCATCGCTCTCGCGCCGGTGACATTTATTCAGCGTCGCGCGCAATTCGCGCAAATCACCAGTCTAGGTAATATTATCGCACCGGCTTAATTATTTACATGTGTAATCCCGATTGGCTAAAAGCGCCGCGATACTATCTCGTACAATCGATACATCGCACACGAAGCTCACGTCAGGCGGGACTCCCGTCGCGGCCCGCAAATCCGGCACCGTTCAGTCTCCAATTGCCTTCCAATAAAACGTAAACACGTAATGTTGATTATGCTTAAATCGCACACAATGCATCCTCCTCTATTTTAATATACACGATACGGCTGCACGCGATGTCAAATCAGACTTTAATGATACCGTTTGACGAGACGCGATATCGCATCTCGCGCGTCATGTATTTTACGGTATCGGGTTTCTTAAATCTCGTATTTTCTTCTTCCCCGCTCGTCCGCGGATTTTTCTGCGCGAACGGTGCAGAGCAGGCGCAAAAATTGCTTTACCTATTATCGAACGACACGGAGAGAAGGCAGCGGCTTTTTCGTAACGCGCGCGCGTGATTAATCGCCGCGCAAGCGCATTGAAAACGCACCGCCGCGAATTGAGACATCGCCGATCGCACGCGGGCGGATCGCCTCGATCGCTCGTTAATTGGCGGTACACCAGCTCTGACACACCTGTCATCTTTGTCTGCTCGCCGAATTTCCGCGTTACGCGCCGCGCCGATTAATCTCGCCGCCGCGCCTGACGCAATGAGAAACGATTGTCGGCGTGTCGGCGGCGCAAAGAGAAATGCCGACGCAAATCTCCGGAGAGATCGGGCCGGCCGGCTGAACTCCAACTGCAGCTACCGATCCGGGATCATGCGATTCTCCTTTTCTCAAAACTGGACAACGCGGGACTAATACGTTGACGTTTGTCGAAACGTTTGTCCTCTTCTTTTCATCTGCTCATGACGCGTTTGCGGGAGAAATATACTCGAATGATCTTTACGTGATTTCAAGTACCGATATACAATACGCGCGCGCGTCATACCGATTAGTAATCTCCATGGAAACCGGATGTAGAAAATAATACCGGTCCGAATGATTAAACGATAATGATAATATGACGAATGATAATTAGATTACCGAGATGCTAAAATGAGATTAATGACTCAAATCAAAGTTCCGGAACAACGTATCGATGAGGATCATCCCCAGTCTTGTCATTTCTCTCGGATGTACGATCCAGACCTCGTCGCGAATTCGATGATCGACAGCCGGCGCGGCGGGGACTTCCCCGAGATCGTGCTCGAGAGAGGGCTCTATCACGGATACGAGCGCCCACGTGTCACAGAGGCATGGCAGTGATCACTATATTTCCGAGCGAATAAATCGATAGGCGATTGCGACCCCAATTGCGCAGGGGTCACGGCGGAACGTGCCTGGTCGCGTTGGCATCCCGAGAGAGCCGCTCGCAAAATTCGAGAGCGCCGTAATTGTCCGTGCGACGTGGGCAAGTAGTCACGCTCTAGCCGCATAATTATGGCGCCAGCGCGGGGGGGTTATGCACGTGCAAAAAGGTGCTGCGCAGCGATGCATCCTCGACACTTTGCGGCCGATTGCTCCCGCGGACCGATCTCTTGCGCGCTATATTATCTCGCGATGTTGACAAATCGCCGCGCGTCTCTCGAGCCTCGCTTCTTCTTCTTCTCTTTCCGTCTCGCACAGCTGACAACAAGTTGATCCCTGACATTCACGAGGTCACGTTCACGCGGTACGAGAGCGATGATACCGCGGGTGATACCGAAGATGAAGTACGCGACGTCGGGACGCAGAGGACTGGAGATGTTGTTGTCTCCAGGAGGAGACACCGAGATCTGCTTCTTGCGACGAGAATTACGAAACGTAAGTCCCGGTTTCCAGGTTTAATTGCTTTGCGCGATCGAAAGTTTGCAACTTTTGTCGACCATGCGGGCATTCTCGCATTGACTGCATTCTAGCGAAGGACGCGTCGAGCGTGCAAGAATCGGTGAGAATTTTGCCAAGCACGGAAGAGATCGTCTCTCTCTCTCTCTCTCTCTCTCTCTCTCTCTCTCTCTCACTAGCGAATGCGCAGAGTCAACACGTGGGATGTTTGATATGAGGGACATAAATGTCGCGCGCGGAACAATTTATGGTTAAAGTAAAATCGTGCACATTCCATTAAGCGTGTGACATGCAAGCGAATCTTGGCGCATAACGCTGCACTCGTCGCGGCGATAGTTTCATCATCGCGGATATCGTTTCCGCGCTTCAGGGCGGCAATTATCGCGATGACTGACGCTCGGATGCATTACGTATATCGGGACTTATCGCGGAATTACGCGTCGCTGGAAAAGAGGAGCTTACAAGCCGGCCGTTAAAATTCCCGGGAGCGATCATTGCGCGACTTTCGGCTGCAGCGCGATCGAGGATTCGCTCGATTGACGTTTCAAGAGATTTCAGCCGACAGAGTGACGTCACGAATCGGCGCCGTTGGAGAAGTGCAGCGATCGTCGGCCAAACTATCAGTCGCGTTGGGTGTCATCGTTAGCGCCGTGCGTCGCGAGTATCGCGCGTGATTCCCCCYCCCCCYCCCCCCCCYCCSCCCCSCCCCGGCCGCGATTCCTTTCGTGAATTAATTAATCGAAGATCGGCAGAGTAGTTTTTTTTTTTTTTCGCGAATAAAGGCAGGCGGTGCGCGACATTGCGGATCCACGCGCAGCGTGGATCGATTCGGGGGAATCCCCTGCCCGTGCAAATTTCCCACGGCGTACTCTCGTAAGCATCTCGCCTCAGACGCGGAATGTATCGCGAACGTTTCTTCATGCACGAGGACGAGACGCGCGGCGAGCGACAGCACCCAGGCGAACGGCGCGCGACATGCAACGAGAGATCCTCTGATAAGAGTTGACGAAGTAACGTCGAATTTGCAGTACGACATGACAGTAGACTGCCACAGAGACGAGAAGCGCGAGTAAGATTGCCGGGACTGGTCCAAGAGTGGTCCAGTAGTCGCAGGCATATCCCGCCTTGGACGCTCGGATATTCTTTCGCTTCTTCATCAGCGATGACCTCCACGGCGAGACTCGCGCGTGTCGGGACGTTTCGGCGCCTCTTGCCGCAGGATCCCCGAGAAACGAGCGAGCACACGACTTACCTCGCAGACACACGCGACCTGGTCCTGCGTGAAGCCGAAACTCGGCAGCTGGCCGTTACCGCCGCCCCCGCCGACGGAACTCGCCGGGCTATTCTGCGGGCTGTAGCTGGCCGCGCCGGTCGCGCCGGGCGTGTAAGCGCTCTCCACCGAGCCGCCCGTCGTCGTGTGACCGGTCAAGGGCGTGGGCGTGCTCTGGGGGCTGTAATCGCCGGCAGCGGTGCCCAGGACTTCCGCGCCACCGCCGCCACCGCCGGTCGACGACGGACCCATCGCGCCCCCGCCGTTACCAGCGGTGCCCCCGTAGGCCATCATGGCTGCGGGGTCATTTCCGGGGTCCACCACGACCACCCCCCGCACCGCCGCACCGCCGCCCTCCACCGTGGTGACGCGAGCGTCCTCCCCGCTTCGCGTGTGCGACGCCGCCCGCGGGATCCCGATCCGACGGCCACGCTGCTCGTTGGAGGTTAGCTTTCACCTCACTCGCCCCACATGTTCCGCGGCGGTAGATGATCCTCCGGGCTCCAGGCGGGGTCACTGAGGGTCCTCGGCATATCCGGATGCGGGCATCGCGATGCGACCGAGCACTCGAGCGTTTCGAGCGGCGCGGCCCGGCTTTGGATCTTCCCGGAATATGGTCTTCCCTCTATAGAAAGATAGACGGGCGGATGTTTAGGTCCAACCGTTTCAGGAATCCTGCTGCAACTGCGCCCCGATGTTCCGACCGTGTAGGATATACCGTGATAAGCGCGATCGCGAGAGAACGTTCCGCGCACGAGAGAACGGGAGTGCGCTGCTCGAAATAATTTAAATATTAGTACAAGTCCGACCGATCACATGCTTCATGTCGGTCGACCCCACCGGCGGTTTAGCGATGCTCAGTTTTACAACTGATCGCGAATCGATCTTGCACTGTTACAGAGACGCGAAGCGCGAATCTCCGATTGGCTCGCTCGCTTGTTCCACGTGTCCTTGGGGACACTGTCGAACGTCACTTGTCGGCGTGGCTCGATCAATCTCTTCGAGCATCTGAGAGTCACGTGAATTCGCCAGCGTTAGCACCAGAGCACGCGTAGCACCAGAGCAAGTGCAACAGCACTGCGAGTTCTTCTCTACATCGCACTCGGCTCATCGGACCGCATCATCGGTCGTCCGACACTGCGCGATCTCGCGATCGACCAATTCGAGGAAGCGATATCCGGATCGGCGATCGTGATCTCGCGATATCGCGGATCAAATCCTCGTTATCGAAGCAACGTTATCGATCGCGCGCGCGATCATCGCGCAGCGATCGAGGCGATTGCCGTCATCACTTTACTACCGCTCGGCGATCATTCCTCGTTTCACCATTCCGCTAAATTCCGCGAGATTCTTCCTCCGCGACTCGCACAGCCGTTACAAAGCGATCGCGATCCACGCGCGATCGATCCAACAGCCGACAGACGGCTACTGCCGCTTTTTCCTCGCGTTCGCTCTCGCTGTCGGTACACAGGTTGCACCGTCAAATCCACGGGCTCGTGTTTCCACGGGGCCAGAGAACGTATTTATAGGCCGCTTGGTACACTCGCGCCCGCTATTATTAGAGGCGCCTTAACGAGCGTCTCCCTCGCTCTCCTTGAACCCCATCGACGCCTCTCGTCGCGACGCTGTTCTCGGGAATGTTCTCGCACCTTCGGATCCTCCTCGCCTTGATCGAATCGAAGGAGAGGCGAATCCTTTAAACCTGCCGAATCCCCGCCCTCTTTCACGCGCTCAACGCTCGTCTCACTGAAAGACGGTGCAGATATCGAATGATCTTTGCCGGGCGTTGGGCTCGAAGCCGTTCCTCTCCTACCTCGCGCCACCCCGCGCGCGCAGATAACGGGTGTCGAGAGGAAATTTTGCCCGCGAAGACGATACTTTCACTCGATCGAGACGCCGTGTATCGAGGATGAGAGGATACGATGTCTGTCGCACCGGCTTCGGCGACTCGCTCCTACGAATGACTCGACTTGCACGCGCGCGCCCAATTGTCGCCGGGAGCGCGATTCCTCGCGATGGACACACCACGATGATCGCGATCCGGATCGACTGGACCGAAGCGGAGAGGTCTCGGGACGGCGGATCAATGGCCCGTTCTGTCTCTCTCGCGGGACGCGCGAGAGAGAGACACCCTCCTCACACGCGCACCAGAAGGGACTGGCGATGCGGCGTGTCGCCGAAGCGAGCCGAACGCGTCATGCGCGGCGCGGCGCGGATTGGCGAGGGGCGTGACCACGCTGACAGCTGCGTGACGCGCGGCTCTATTGGCCGCTGGGCATGGCCGCGGCCACCATCCCGTCGCGCTATTGGTCCCGCGCGTGCCACCAAATGAGCCTCGTTATGAGCGCTCGAGCGACGCGAGCGTACCGGCGTGAGGAGGAAGAGAGACGGAAGACGAGAAGGAGAGGGGGCATGAGAGAGAAAGTACAAGGGAGAGAGAGAGAGAGAGAGAGAGAGAGAGAGAGGCACACGAGCGAATTGCATCCAGACTGGCGGATCCTTCCGAGGAGCTCGTTAAATTCCGGCCTTTTCTGGATGTCTGCTCTCTTAATGACGCGCGCGCGCCGATGCGACGCGATTTTTACGATACGCAGCAAATATTATCCCCTGATCGTTTATTTGCTCTTTATCGACCAACGATCGAACGTAAATATCGTAAGCAGTGGAAAATGTGGATGGAACGGGAAGAGAAACCGACAGACAAAAACGCAAAGGAAAGCGCAAGGACGCGGGATACATCAGAGCGGCGCGTTTAGCGGCGTTGCGACGAGCGATGACGATTACGGGCTCTAGAGCGCGCATCAGACGGCAGCGAGATCATAACCTACCGTTACGTTATCAGAGCAGCGCTCGCGCATCATCGAATACACCAGCGATAGCGACAGGCGTGGCATTGTCATTATTATTTAATGCGTGACGCGGGAGAATGTGGACGAAAATAAAAATGGGAGTCGCACTGGACATAACCTTTTATTAACGTCAACTATTCGCGCTCGCGAGCAACCGAGAGAAGGTTGCAGGGAGAAAGAGTTACGGCGAGGCGGAAGGGGGAAGTGGCTTATCCTCCCAGGAGGAAAAATCGATTTATAGCACTCGCGGGGTTTATGAACGCCCCCACGGAAGAAAGGTACGGTCGCTTAGTAGCTACTTACAACAGAAGTTGGATAAAGTTTCACGGACGGAGCGCTCGCTCGCGTTTTTGCGTTACTTAAGGCACCGCGCGCGCGCGCGCGCGCGCTCGCGTCGTCGTTGTGCTCGGGCTAGAATAACACGCGTCGCGCATGCTATCCCGCTACAGCGAAATCGTCGGCCTCGTCCGATTTAACGGCGAAAGAAAGCAGCGATGCCGCTGCAACGCGCTGCGACGCGACGCTGTTGTTCTTGCGACGGTGTTGCTTTTTTCTGGAGAAAGACTAGAGGGAAAGAGGGGGGGATGGGAGGGGGGGGGCAGAGTGCCGATTCTTGATCTTTTTACATGAAACAAGGTTGTAAACAGGTTACAAACGTTTGTCTGCAAAAGTATCGTCTCTCCTTTCCTTCTTCTTGCTTAGGGGAAAAAAAAGCAACAAGAGAACTCAGCAGCAACAACAACAACAACAACAACAACAACAGCAGAAACTATTTCTGCCCTTTTGCAAATTATGCAAAGAGAGATTATCTCCGTCGTCTGTTTGTCTATGAGATGGGATGGATGGTGAAAATGAATGTGATGTAATAGATAAAGATAAATTTCGATGAATGCTTTGAAATTATTTCACTTCTACTCTGCTTCTGCTGGAAGTGTAATTTTTTACACTTTTACGGTTTTCTCTCTCGAGCGTAACTCCGTTACGCCGTAACGCTGTTCGTCCCTATCGAACGAACGAGAAATGGCATTTACGAAAAATTATCGACGAATCGCAAGCGAATCCCGCCAAGCGGGAAAGCGAAATACGGAGAATCGCGCGATGCAAAACAGGAAAAGCTTGTTTTTTCAGACCGCGTAACGCTTTTGGAAAAACACGCCTAAAATAATGCGTGTGCGCCAGATTTTCCCGTGTACCTAGATCATTCGAGCAAGGGATGCCGTTTGGTTAGCACGGGCCGTCCTGCAAAGGGACTGACGTGGGATTGACGTTCTTCGGCTGTCGCAGGGCCCACGTGTGGAACCCTTCCGTCTTTTCCGCAGTCCCTGTTGCCGGCGATTATGAAACTCGGGAAGAGGACAGACATATCACAGAGAAAAAAGGTCTTTCTTTTTCTTCCCGCATCGTTCGCCGACATGGATGTTTCCCGTCGCGATCGCGAGTCACAAATGCGCCGCACTTGGATCCTGCCTCTTGTACGAGCCTGCTCGTGCAAGCCACTTGTATCAGAGCCACTTTGTACGATAATACGCGTGGAGTGATACGCGTAATCAGGGATGCGAGTGTTGATGCACGTGAACGCGTCTCCTTCGAATCGCAATAATTTTTCTGCCAATGCAAAGTGCGCCCGTCGCGGCGCAGCGACGGCGATGCAACGCCGACGGATATGAAATGCGGCAACATAACCTTAAATTCCGTCGCGCGATTCCTTATGAGCACGGAGCGGTCTCGCGTGCTGCTTACATCTCGTGTTAGACCTGTGTTAATTAACCGCTTTCGGCGATCTATCGTGCAATCTATATCGTTCAACGACGTCGTACGCCGCGCATCGCGCGTCCGTTGACATTGTCCGTTGCGTCCGGGACTTCCCGGGAAAGCGCACAATCGTTCCCCGAGCAAGGCAACCCCGGCATCGCGACGACGGGATTGATACATTTACGAGCTGTATGCGCTTGTCCGCCACCCGCGGCGTCGCCATTCATCCACGACACGCGGATGCCAGCGGTTTGTGGTCCACGATGGAGTCGTTGACATCATAATATGACGTCTGAGGTACCTTCCCCATGAAGAACCTTCCCCATAAAATCGACCGCTCGATCTCACTGATGGGACAAGTCGCGCGGATTACCCGACGGATTCTGATTCTCATTTATCGATATTATCGATTATCCATCGAATTATCCATCGTCAGTGCACTGTGTGCAATTACTCGATGATCGAGCGCGGAGATATAAACGGAAATGTGTGACAAGAAACGAACAAGATTTGGAATCGAGACGGATAAAGATTGAACGACGCCCATGTGAACGGCGCATAATGCGGCTACATGTGACAAGACGATTCACGATCCGTATCGTGATACTGTATTTTTACTACAAATTCGATCGCGCTGATGGTTAAACTCGCGGCGACACACGTTCGATTCGATCTTCATTTGCGCGCTTATTACACCGCCTCGATCATTATTTCGGCGTTCGTCGTCCGCATCCTCTTTCCTGTGCACGCAGCGCGCATTGACATTGATTCCCTTTGTCAGGGTGCACGAGGGTGATGCGGACGCGCGAGAAAGACGGTTGCGTAACAATGCGAAAACGCAAGAGAGCAGTCGACGAAAAGCTCGTATCACATTCCCATAAGTGGCGGCGGGAATCCCGCAGAGACGTCCTCGCGTTCTCTATCCTCCACCCCGCGTCACCCCTCGCTCGCTTACGCGAGATGAAGGGAGAGGCGCCAGGTAGGTGCGTACGAGCACCGCCACGGTGCCCCGTGGCGACGACTGAATAACTTGTAATTGGGCCTTCTGGCCCACCGCCATTCACGTCTTCGTCGCGCTACAAAGACGCTCGCGAACTCGCGTTCGCCTTTTGTGGACGATGCCGACGATGCTCGGAGTAACTGGCAAGTAATCGACTTCCGGGGAATCCGGAATTAAATAATATGGGATCATTGTTCATCGAAAGTCGAGCCAACAGTGCTTGGTGCTTGTGGTAGAATCGATCGCGAATACTTAATCGTATTAAGTAGATTTAGGTATTGCATTCTATCGCATCGTTATCTACACGTATTATATATTTTTGTCTGTTGTTGTTGTTATGCGGGGAAAGTATATTGACATGGAAGAATCATATGAACATCAGTAATTTGTGTATGAGTTACTCTTTATCGAGCGGTCGAGCATGCGTTAAAAAGCAGCATGTAGCACATTAAGTAATAACATGATCAAGCTCCTTCCATAATTGACACATAGATTACATATAGATTATCCGCTGATTTAGATAGTTTTGATCGATTGCTCAATGACCTTGTCGTCCATTTCGTCGTCCTCCTCATTCTCCACCTCGACGTAAAGCGGCAACTCATCACCGTGAACGAAATCGTTGTTACTCGCGTAACAGTTCCGAAGTATTTTACCGTTCCTCGCGATACGCTTTACAGCGAAGTCATCCTGATAATTTACGTTCATAGTAGAGAATAATCGATCAAACATCACGTTGAACAGGTCCCTGTAACTGAAAATCGAGCACATGAAGCAGCTCATTATATTACACATGATTATTGATCGCAAGTAGCTCATAACGGAGCTAAATCAGTATACCAACTTGGTGCACATGGCAGCTATGCCGTTGAAGATCGATTGCTGCAAGACAGATTGAATGCTCGATGGCTCCTGCGTGGAATTCGAAGAGACTCGTTTATTCGGCGTACTTGTGAATTTAACGTTCTTTCGTTCTCGATTCATCAGACGATCCAAGATGTTATTCTTCCGGATAGGATTGTTTCCATCCGAGCATGTATTGCTCTTTTCTCGATTGATCCCACGATCCAAGATGTTATCCTTCCGGGTAGAATTCTTCCCATCTGAGCATGTACCATCCTCATCCTTTTTTTCGCTTACGCCCCTCTTACATTCTTCTATCTCTTTCATTTCACGAGCTATCTGTTCCTTCATCGTCATTGTATAATCCTCTGTTTTCCCATCTGCAATCGAGAAATTGAATTATTGATCGGTTGAAAATCTGCAAAAATTTTATTCTCATATTCTTACGTGCAACTTATGGACACGAGGGGAAGGGGAAGGGGAAGGGGAAGGGGAAGGGGAAGGGGGTGGGGAATTAAATAATCATAACATGATCATTGACTTTACCTTTATTTACCTTTTGTGCAGCAAGGCTCTACTTGGTCAGTGCATGAGTTTCTCGATTTCTGACAAGTGTTCTTCGGTTTGTTACAACTGGCGTTCTTCGGTCTGTGACAATTGGCGTTCTTCGGTCTGCGACAATCGGCGGTCTTCGATCTTTGACAACTGGCATTCTTTGGTCTGTAACAGTTGGCGTTCTTCGGTCTGTGACAGTCGGCGTTCTTCGGTTTGTGGCAGGTGGCGTTCTTCGGTTTGTGACAATCGGCGTTTTTCGGTTTGGTGCAGTCAACGGTCTTCGGTTTGTAGCAATTGGCGTTTTTCGGTTTGTGACAATCGGCGTTTTTCGGTTTGGTACAGTCGACTTTCGGCTTGTCGCAATCACGGTTTCTCTTCGCGCAATCAAGTAGAGGTTTAACGCATCTCTTCTTTTCACAGTTCTCATCCTCTTTCTGAGAAGATTTCTGCTCGCAAGATGAGACCTTTCCCTTGTTGCAACAGGAAGGATTCTTCCTTTTGTTGCTACTGTAAAATTTCAGCATGGCTTTTCCTCTGTTTGTGCCATGGATAATGTCAGAAGTCAAAACAGAAAACGCTCTTCTGTTTGTCTTGTAATAATTTTTCTCGTCCATTAGAAGAGAATTCTTTTTCCGGTAATCCTTCCATTGCCTTGGATTGCTTCTGATGTTATTTCGATCGTTCTCAACATTTTCGCATTGTTCTTCATATTTTGATTCACTACAACAATTATCTTCCTTTCCTGAAGGTTCCATGTACATTATGCACGATTTCTCACAATCTTCGTGTTTGTATGCTGTCGTATCGTTGTTGCATCGTTGTTCTGACACTAAATATTGCAATATTAAAAATAAAAAGTAAAAAGAAATCGCAGAGCAGATATCAGATGAAAAAGTCCTACAAAATAAGAGTACGTAATGAACAATATAAAGAAAACGGAAAAGTGGCGAGAATATATATATATATATATATATATATATATATATATATATATATACATATATATATATATATATGTGGGTGTGTGGACACGTTTGTATAAAATTAAATCGAGATATTGCAAATATTAGAATTGCAAATGCTAAAATTACGAATCGAATAACAACGATAACAATTTCTATATCTGCTGTCCTGGAAATTCGAGAAACAATAATTCAGTTTATGAAACATTTCGGGCAAACCATTGCAATGAGATATTGAATTAAATAGCGGTAAGACAGAAAAACTATAAAACAATTATGTAGCGATATAATTATGCTGTTTATCATTACTCTCTCGCAATATTCTGCGCAATATTCTCTCAATATCATTATCCTGCTCTTTATACGTGTCTCTGTATCGACTGCGCGTTTTTCCGTACATTTTTTTACTCTCGAATATACGATCAGATCTCGTCGGTTCTCAAGAACGCGCGTCGCGCTCCTCGACTTTACTATCGATATCAGATTGTTCCTCGCAATCAGTCAGTTTCTCGAATCGCGATCTCATTGCAAGGGAAAGAGACACGCATTCTGCAATCGATAATATCTCGTCAGCATCAAATAATAGTCTAATGCTCGTGATCCTGAAAATAATTGCAAGTATGAAAAGCAGAAGGAAAATCGATAGAATTTTGTAATACCTGTGTATGATTGCGTGCTTCTGAAACGAGGGATCGATACGTTTGCGTTATTCGAATCTTGTCTCGAGATCCCGATCATTCGGGGCCATTTCTGAGCTATGACGTAGCTCCTCGAAGAGAACATGCGACGTGGGCCACAAGATAGAGACGATAGACGATTATTAAAAGATCCTCGTTTCGCAAAATTCCCGGAATAAGGCAATCCGTTGAATCCAGAGGTATTCTTCTGTTGCATTTCTCCTCTTACCGCGTTCACTTCAGTGCCAGAGATCTTCGATGTATGATTATATTTTTCAACAGAATTCAACGGGACGTCGTGTTCTCGTAAACATTCGTCGCCGTGCGATAGCTGCTGCTTCATTCCCGTTAATTTTGCGTCCATAAAAGGCAGAGACTTTACGTCTCTCGCAGCGATGAGAGTCGATAAATTATCAGCCGGCGTTTGCTCACCCCTATTGTCCCGAAGATAGGAAACCAATTTGCAATTTTCATAGTTGGCTTTATTCATAATCATCTTCTTATTATTTACGTAACCGAGATCTCCAGCCTGAACGCACGTTGTATTGTATTTCCTCGCGGGTACCAAGTTCAACGATGAGAAGTCACTGTCTTTCATGAGACTCTTCAGCATTCCCAAACGTTTCATCTCCATGTTCATTTCGAGATGTGGAAAATTCTTGGGCAACCGATAGTTTACAGTGGCTATCTCAGGCAAAGCCATCGGTAGAGCAAGGGTAGTTTGCAGGTTATTCAACATTGTTGATAAATTTCTTTTCTGTTTCCTATTGTACGCGTATTCGTTGTTGCGAAGAAAATTAAGGAGGCTCCCAAGACAACGCTTAAATGTCATCGTAGACGCACATGTTTCATGCTAATTTATGGAAAATATCATCCAACGTGACATAAACATATTTTTCGATATTTTAATGTGCTACAAAGTATTCTTTATGTATTAAGTACAAAAGTATACTACTTTATATACCATATATATATATATATATATATATATATATATAATCTTATTTATACATATGTTTCTATATAATATTTGCTTTTTAACAAATTGGCAAAATGTCTGTACATTGTGATGTACAGACAGACATGTATAACGCCTGTATATACCTGCAGCGGTCTAGCAGATAATACATGCAACAGATCTTGCGACACCAACATTCTGATTGAACCCATGTTTGTTTATGCGATATTTGATTAGAGTAAAATAAAACTGGATTTATCTAAAATTTTGAAAATCCGAAATGTCGAAAGATTTCTTTGCCTGATGGACCTGAAATTTCAGCAAAACGCCCGAAAGTTTCACAAGAAAGTGAAATTCGACAATCGACAATCGAACAACTTCAGAGAGAGCGGAACATTCGTCAACACAGCGTGCATAGTTTGAGAAAGTTGCCACAATCATGATTCTAAACAATTCCACTGAAACACACACACACACACACACACACACACACACACACAAAATAATAATAATAAGAAACTAATAAATGACAACATGATACAATGCGATAAATTTTTTTTAATCGCGGTTTTAATATACAATAGGTATAATTTTAATAATGGTTGATGTATCGCTCGACGGTCGGTTGATGGTCGCTTACAGAATTCTTTAATAATGAAATTGCATTATCTGCCCTAGCACCTTTGAAAAGTCTTATTACGCGCGAAACTATGATCGAACATTGGTCAGACGAGTAATGCAATGTCTGCATAGTTTTTGACATTGTAAATGCTCGTCGCGCGAATGAGTTTAACAATCAGCGAACGTGACTCTACGCTTGTTGGCGTTCATTTTCTTTCCTCCATGAGCCTTGACCTTCTTGGGAAACATAAATTTCAGAACCTCGAGATATTCGCTACAATCCTCTTTCCCATATCCATCGCCATCTCTCTCACTATCGTTGGACGTGGTCGGTTGCAACGCACTCCAAAATTCACCCTACGGAATTGCGGCGTGTAATTAAATAAAAGAAATCATTCAATCAAACGTAACATATTAACGATTCAGAGGAACGATTTATAATATCGCAAAGTCATTATCGCGAGGACGAAACGCGACGATCTTTCGTTATCTCGCTTCCTTATCTCGGAGCAAATAAAGCAATTTTGATGCTTACTTGGTATTGTGAGGCGACAACTGATTGATTCTGAGCTTGTTTTGATAGCTGCGGGGTACACGAACCTCCGTCCAGCAGAATTCGTTCTTGCTTGTTGTCCATTGATTGAGGATCGAGCGAAACGGATCCCATGACTTCAACTCGTTCTCGCGGGTGCAAATCTGCGAATGCACGTGAGAAGATTATCCGGGAAAAATGTGCATTCTCGGGCGAATGTTAGGGCGAATCAAGTGGTCTATCAAAATAAAGCGTAAGATCAAGATTCTTCATACCGAGGCGACGTTTTTAATAATAGAGAGCAATCTTCTTGGTACAACAGATAGCAATCTTCGAGATTTAAGGAGCTTGACTGCCTGCATGACCGTTCTTTCTCTCTCTTTCTCTTTCTCTCTCTCTCTCTCTCTCTCTCTCTCTCTCTCTTTCCCCTTCTCTTTCTGACTCTCTGTTTCTCAATATAATTTTGATAATGATTTTTTTTCGTAAAAAGAAATTTTGCTTTTTTTCTATAACCAAAGAAAGAAATAAATGTTTTTTCTATGTTTCACATTGCGAAATAAATAACGATCGGAATTTCGAGATCTTCATTTTTGTTTGTATCCCCTAATTAAAATACGAACGATACGAACGCGTGGGATTGAAAATTTCTACAAATATCTGTTTATCCCGTTTCAGGGAACAGGAAAATAAAAACGCGAACAGTTTCATAGACGATCCTCCCCCTAATAATCATTCACATTTTGCATTTGTCCGTTTTATCGTATATTCATGCCTGTTACATTACGCAATTGTCACGCGAAACATGTTGCATGCATAATTATCGCGATCGCGGCGTCATTTCGCATCGCGAAGACTGTACCGCTGCAATCACCGCGCGATGTTGTCCATCCACGCCGAGTAAAGCTAGGAAACGTTACTTAATCCGCGTAAGGATGTTGCAGAACTCGGAACTTGGTCTACGTCTACGTTTCCAACCGCATTAACGAGCCAAGTTCTCGTCGTTGACGGCTGATACTCGCGAGGAGTAATTTAAGCGCGCACTGGTTGCAGGCGGTGCAACCAGTAATTAATGAGTAGAATCAGCGAAGTAGTTCGCCAAAGCGTTAGAAGCGGGAGCACAAAGTTGAGCAGGAAAGTTGCACATTGTACCTCGCGAAGTTCGCGAGGTTCCGAGAAACATTGTCCGTTCGCATTTATCTTGCAATGCTTCGCCGACAGACGTAATTCTTCTGGAATCGCGCTCGAGATTAATTAACAGTCATCGCTTAAAAGGAACAGCATAATCTAACATCACCAAGATCCGTATAACGCAGGTTAGTGACGTTGGTTCGCGGAGATCCGATAAATTAATCCACGACAAATTAAAGGTCGATCGAGGTGAGCGAAGATCGACAAGCTGGATAAATCACGTGCCTAATACTCGGTTGCATCGTTAGGGGGCATCGAATGAAATTTATCGGACTCGCGTATGATCAATTCAACGCGCCCAGCACGGTACGACAAGCAATCGATTTCACTTAACGAACAACGTGCGCCTCGACGAGTGCATTTCTCCGCGGACGCCTCGAGTTCGATTAATTTGAAACAAAGTTAAAGTCAGGTGACGTCCAGCTGGCCCACGCGAGCGAGCGCAATCGAGCGAGTACAGGTCGGGTAACGTAATACGGAGTCAGACTACCTAAGCGATCTGACAGCAAGTTCGAAACAAAATCGGTCGAGGCATCCGAGCGTCCGCGTAGCCCGCTTTTGCGAGGCAACATTAAATTACGAATAAATTGCGCGACACATCGAGGGAGAGCGTCGCGTGTAAACAGCGTTAAAGAAATAATAATTCGGTCACGTCGGGCACGTTTATGCAATTAAACAATTGGCAGACGGCGAGTATATCGAAATTACTAATTAATATGACAGTGAGAGAATATTTTGTTATTTGTATCGAGAGAGACTCGAGGGGAAAGATCAATATTATAAATAGCTGAGTTGTTAGCTGTGTAGAAATTAGTTTCTTGCTTCCGATTTCAAGCATCGACCATTTTGCTCGAAGCCAAGTTTCTACCCGATAAACGGTCCAACGGTCCATCGAAAATGATGGAGATCATTTTATTCGTTGAAATCTTTCTTGCACTTTAAAAAATAAACTCTGAACTTTATCTCTGAAGCAAGAAATTAATTTACCCCCCCCCCTCGCGATACACGACAGTTGTAGATCGACATCGGACAAAGCCAGATACATAAAATCGCCAATCGTGCGCGGCTTTTCGTTCGTGCTCAACGGAGAGGCTCAATCGGAGGCTCTAAAATAGTTGGCGCTAAAATAGCTGAAAGTTCGTTGCCAGCTTCGTTGCTAAATATTGCTCAAGCATAATGCGCGCAATGATACAATACACTCGGCTCGATTACGCAATGCCTCGACCGAGGAAAGCGAGAAGTCTCATTGGAGCATGCTCTGTGGAAGAGACAAACGTCAGCGACGAACAGATCGATTATTCGCGTCCATGGAAACCACGAATGGACCAATGCGAAGAGGCTACTCTCCTTTTTGGACAGGCGCACCTGCCTTTGCCACCCACGCGGCCGACCAATCGTGTGATAATTTATTTATTCATACCCGTAACCTTTACCTACGCTTATACACATGCTTCCGGATATGCTTTGTTTCCAATTTCAGGCGCGAGTGTATTGAGTATCTCTTATTTTAACGGTCCTCCTGTCGTCGGTAGCGCAAGCTGCCCCGCGTGAAGCGCGTTTGTCAGGCGCTGAGCGTGGATGATTTGGATGACCGATTGTTAATCAAGCGATAATTATACACAGGAGCGCCATATAAAATACACGCGGGTGCACGTCGACGTGCAAACCCGACTAGCGATAACAAGCCGCGTGAATTAATTAACGAAACATAAGCTGTGCATCATGCAAATTGAATTGTGTTAGCTCGCAATAGGATCCGAAAAAAGATGAACGAGAAACCGGCGTTGAACCAGTTTACATGTTACGTACTACGAGAGAGGGTAAGAGGGCGGAGCCGCTCGCGCCCTTAGCTTCGGCGAAACTTCCTTGTTGTTTGCATAAATCATAAATCCCGATGGCACATAGGCACGAGACGCATCGCGATGCAAAAACGCCGTCGTAATCTATCGCCGCCACGTGGGCGTGAATATCGGACGAAGAGTTAGAGCCAGCTGAAGTTAGCTGCACTCGGAAGCGCATAAATCTTGCGCCACGACTTCCGGCTTTCTCGTCGAGAGAGGCTCATCGAAGAAACGCTGGTTAACCTTTGCTCCAATTGGAAACGCTGCTTTATACGATCTCGTACGATTACGCGCGTTCACGGGAAACCCGCAAAATTTTCTGCGCACGTCCGGCAAGTCTGCTGCCGGGGCTTGCGAATTGTTTCGCGCAAGGATTAAAAGGATCAAATGATCGTTTGTTATCTGTAACGAGTAATTTGGTTGATTTTGGTATGGTTGAGCGGGATATTTGCGAAAAGTTTCTGTCGAAGCAAAATTGAGCCTCTAATTAATTATTTATTCCATCAGAATTCATTAAAATCATAATCTCGCTCAATGACCTTGTGCTAAGACTACCGCAGTTGGGAGTACAGAGTACTCCCAACACATATATATATATATATATATAGAGAGAGAGAGGGGGGAGGGGATATCGCGCGAATAATTCCGCCGAGTGCGTTCCTCGTCTCATCGAGACGATCGTCCTCTCGATCATTATTCGAATCTACGTAATCTACGTCATCTGCGCGCGGACAGATGAACAGGCACGGGCACGGAACGTGCCAAACAATGGCCAAAGTTTGATCTTATGACGAAATACGCGCCGTCAGCCGCTCGCGCAGCATCGCGCGGATGCGTGCGCGCGTGCACACGCACGGATACGTACAGGCGTATCGCATTACTCGCGGAGCAACGCCCATTATTATCAGTTTCGGATAGCAAAGAGCGTGCACGCTCAAAATCGACTAGCGCGCGCTATAGCGCGATAGCGCGCGTGCGCGTGCGTGATTTGACATCGCGGCGCCGCGCCGCGCACCTCTGACGTAGTTTACGAAAATCGCGAACAATACCGCTTATCGCACGTAGAGAGAGAGAGAGAGAGAGAGAGAGAGAGAGAGAGAGAGAGAGAGAGAGAGAGAGAAAAGAAAAAAGGAAAGAGAAAAAAAAAAAAGGAAAACAAACGGCATCACGCGCGATCGGGAAATCATTCGCGGGTCGATTCGGGTGCCGCGCGGCGTCACCTCTCGGGGCAAATCGCCGCGAGTTCTCGCGCTCCGCGCGCACGTGCGCGCTCTCCCTCCCTCTTTCTCGTTTTTGTTTTCATTTTTATGAAAACGATTCGGAAAACGGAAAAACTGAGAGCCTCTTGATAAAAGTGCTCGCGAGGGCGACGAGACGGAAGGGCGAGAATCGGCGGTGCAGAGCGGTTGCGACGTCGCGATTTAAAAGGAACGTAGCGATTTTCAAGTTTTCGGGCAGATAGAATGCATGGAGAACGGCTGCGATTGCGCGTCCCGGAATTTCCAAGACGTTTCATCTTTCCTATTGCGATTCACCTCTTCAGCAATCGCGCGCTCACGAAACGCAACCAGTCGAGGGATTCTCGTGGAATCTGGGGAGAGGGAGAGAACGAGAGAGAGAGAGAGAGAGAGAGAGAGAGAGAGAGAGAGCAACGCGGGACACGCTTCGTGTCGATCGTATCGGGGCCCCGAATCTCGGAATTCGAATTTGTCGTCTTATCTGCGGATTCCATCGTAATTGCTTATCTACGAGGTGCCTGCACGCCCGGGGCCGCCATATCCACCTACTTTATGTCTCGCCCCACGAAACACGCGCATGCTCACGTGTTCGTCCGTCACCCGACTTCGGGATGTTCATCGTCGATACGCACGTCGTATACACGTTGGCCCTCCGTGCCCTTTTTCCAGTCTCTCGTCTGGGAGTTCCGGTGGCGCCTTTCTTTCCACGATACGGGCAATTGATATCTCCCGTATGTCTGAGACATTGCAGAAGGTGGCCCTGGTCTCCTGCATTGCTCGACATGTCGCACATGCCGCATTGATCAATCTCTCCGAATCCTAGAATCTACATTCTCCTTAATCTATCATATTTATTAAGTCGAGGGAGGAGAGAACGATGTCTCGTTTTTCCCCGCCATCTTCAAGAGCAGTTCTGCGCTGGACGGAATACCCGGAATACAGCTGCCCGAAAAATGGCAAGGGATGACAGAGAACAACCACTGTCGCATTACTGATGGTAGTTGCTTCTAGATTTTAGCAGCGGTACATTCTTGCCGGCTCTGAGCCAGAAGCACGCGATACTACTCTCCCACCCGACGTGGCTACTTTATCTAGATTTGAAAAATGAATCATCAAAGGAAAAGAGAGAGAGAGAGAGAGAGAGAGAGAGAGAGAGAGAGCGGCACGGGTTGATAATTTTATTTAAAAAGAAAACCGGTGAAATCATCAGCAACATAAAACGGATTTATATAAACAACCAGCGGTTATTCCCATGGGGCACGCAAGCAGGCTTACGGGTCTTCAGCTCCCGCTGGGAATAAACGCGAAAGTCAACAGCATCGTTGGACGAGCAGGCTGGAAGTTCCGCGAAGGAAATCCGACGGTGGAAGCATAGGGAGGCAGGCTTGCACGTATAACATCCGCGAGTGTCTGGCACGAGGCAGCCTAGCGAGGGCTGGTTGGCTCCGTGTGGCATGATCGGACGTAGTTAGTTCGGGACCGGGCGGCACGCATCCCAAACTTTGATTAAACGAGTCGCAGGGTCTCGCGGCCCGACTCATTTGTCTGCCGTCTGCCCACCCCGTCCTCTTCTTCTTCTTCTTCTTCTTCTTCTTCTTCTTCTTCTCCTTCTTCTCCTTCTTCTTCCACCTTCCCGTGCCGTCCGCTCGCTGGCTCACGTGGCTCCTGGCCGCGGATGTTACCAAGAACCGTGAGCATTCTCCGAAATTCAAGTTGTGCTCGAATAGCCAGCCAAACGGCCTCTCTGTCGCACCGGGATCGATGGCGAGCAAGCGCAGCGCATCCTCGAGGAGGACTCGCTTCCTGGGGTCGCTTGCCTCTGAAAGTAGCGATTAGACAGGCGTTAGCGTGTCCGCGCGGGGGACGTCGACGCGTCGAATCGTCGCCGATTCGTCGCGCGTACGGCAAAACTGATTACCGTTATCGTTGGGCGCGCGGCATCATAAACGGATAATGCTACGCCTCGGTCCTATTCCCTTTGGAACATCTGTATGGAAGCCGTCTGCGGGCCGCGGATGGGGCAGATATCGTGTTACTAACGTCATCGTTGGCGAAGCGCTCGGAAGAGGAAGAGGAACAAGGGAGAAGGGCTCGAAACGGATGGTAGGAGCCCACGCGGACCACACAGACGGTTACCACGGGTGCGAACTACCGTGCTGGATCCCTCGATCTTAACTCTATCGTCTGACGATCGAACGCAGACGCGACAACCATCGCGCTAACTTGAAATGGAAACTGGCGAGTAGACTCCCCGTAACTCGATAAAAGATTCCTCAGCGGAGGTAATGGCACGCCGCTATCGTCGTCCCGTTGTCTCGCAGCGAGGAAATAACGACGGATGATCATCTGGAAATCTCTCGTTGACTTTAAACAGTTTTCCCTCTCGATGAAAGTGCTAGATGAAAATTCGTGAGGGCGAATTTGTCTTTTAAGTGGCGCGAGATATTGTACTTTCGCGGCGTGTCTGCGAGGAGCTTAATCAGCGCATTATGTAATATATACATGACAGCATGACGGATGAGGCAAGTCAGTTTTATCTGCCTGTACGCATCATTGGCCGTCCGTTGCTCGCGCGCGCGGAATAAAGAGCGCCGAATTCTGGCGCTCTGATGCACCGCACGATGCATCGCGTCTCTGTATGCGTGAGCGTGTGTGGGTGTCACGGGGTGGCCACCTGTCTAGCGAGGTATGCGCCGATAGCATCACCAGAAAGAGAGAGAACCGAACGAACGAACGAACGAACGAACGAACGAACGCCCAGCGCTAAGCAAAGACAAGGGCGGTAACTCACCCCGACAAATTATAGAGTGGCCAGACAGCGCGTCTCTCTGTCCCTCTCGTTTTGCTCCTATCTTACTTCATCTGGACTTTTTATCCTTCCTCTCTCTACGTCAGCGCCTACTTGAACCCGAACGTGGTCCGCTGGATTTTCTCAGATGTCCGGGAAAGTGATCAAACCATGAGTGAGATGCTGCTGATTTCCGATCATTCTGCAAAAAAGATCTTCTTCTTTTAGCTGAGATTGAGATTCTGCTAATTATGTATATATATATATATACATAAATTTACTTGTATACAGAGATAGAGCTGTACATTTTAAATATGCTGCATTTGTGCAAATAAAATACCGGAGATGATTATAAAATTATGTAAGAAATGAATCTCACGGAGCAAGGCTATCTATTATGCACCTCCCATTTTGTCTTGGATAAGGAAATTACAACACTGTCCTCCTACTTTCCAAGCTCCTTCGGCCCAGCAAGTGAAAATTAGGTAGATTCCGCAGCGGTCCTGCGGTACGCGTGCGCGCGCACACGCGTAAAATTCACGACACGCTCTAGCCCCGACTTAGCGGCTTAACGAGGCGTATCGCGCCATGTAAATTACAAATAATAAATATCCGGTCGGCGGTCTTATCGAGCCCGACAGATCGGAGATTTCGGCCGACCGAGCGAAGGGGAAGGGGGAAAGAGGGGGGGGGAGGGGACGGGACGGGACGACGATGCACCCCTCGCGCTGCGCGATGTGGGCGGGCCCCCTCTACGGGGATCCCCCCCCCCACGGCTATAAAAGGGTATATATCTCGCTCCGTTCCTCCCGGGACATTTAACCCGTGTTGCACTCGTGTGTCTCTCGCCCCGCACGCGATGCGCCAGAAGTCCTCTCACGCGAAAATGCACATTCGATGATCGGGCGATCCTCCTTTATTTTTTTTTCATCTGCATGCATGCACATCTCGAGTGCAAGCGCGCACGCGATCGTTAAAACACAGACGAGCACGACAGATGAGTCACGTGGTGATGATAGTTTTGTTAGAACGGTCGAGTTCGGTCGACTAGGATCAGAGAGAGAGAGAGAGAGAGGAAGCTCCGCTCGTATCGGGACACGAGGCTTGCCAGGAAGTTTAGCGATACCTGCCCCTGCATCGAAGATGTAATGTCGTGACCAAGCAAGGCTAATCGACTCGAAATTAGCGCAGAGAATAATGCTGCGTGCGCATCACGGTGCGCTAATCGGCATCGACTTTTACTCCCTCGCGCTGTTTAAAAACGCGTCATTAAACCGACATCCGCTAGTTGCAGTTAGCAATCTGGTTTCTCGCGTATTCGCGCGCAACGAGCCAAGCATCCGATCTAAAGGAGGCTGGCCCGTTTGCGGGGAACCCCCCACTCCCCACCCCACGCGTGGAGGAAAAATATGCCGATACAGTTCTCGACGGACGGTAGGTTAAGTAAGAGAGTTGCCACATAGGGGCTCGCGGTGGTAATTTAATCCTCTTGCACGTAGGTAGGCGCGTATTTACGTGCGGTTGTGTACGTGTGATACGTAAGACCAGCTACGCACCGGTGCAAAGGACGAGGACGGCAAAGGAGAGGACAGACGGAAGTCTGTCGACGTCGTGCGGTGGTCTAAGATGACGGAGGACGGAGAGGGAGGGAGGGCGGAGGGCGGAGGGCGGAGCGGGGGGCTAATTGGAAACGAGAGGCGGGAGGGATTTGCGTAGATCGTTGATCCGCCAAGCTGATGCAAATAACAGCGCCGGTCGTGGCGATCATCGGCGAAATTGTTTTTAATTTCTTAATTTGTATCCTGAGGTCGAATCCCTTGTACGGCGCGTGTAACTTTTCGCCCAACAAATTGGCCCGCGACGAGGCAAGCGAGGGATGATTTCGACAAGTTTGAGACAACCTCCCCTCCGTATATTAAATAACAATTGGGCGCGCATCCTCCTTCGTTCTTCTTAATCCCTTTAGGAGGCGAATCCCGTTCGCTCGAAGCGGAACGGAGTGTTCCGAAGACGCGAACGTCAGGTGTCGAATGGAAATAAACGATCCAGGTGGGGAAGGACTGGATAATAGATATCACGAAACCAGCACACCTTGTTCCAATTAAAAGAAAAAGGAAAAGGAGATCAAGTAAAACGGTGCGCGAGCGGGAAGTGGCGGGAGGCGGCAGGCCTCGAACGGAAAGACAAAGGGAGAAAGGAAGAGGGCGGGGGGAGGGAGGGAGGGAGGGAGGGAGGGAGGAGATAGAAGAGGAATACACGAAGGAAGCTCGCCTTGCATGGCGGCCTCGAGTACCGACCGACTCCCACCGGCTGGCTGCACCATCGCCATCGTCTCCACCTTCTTCGCCCCCCACCTCCTGCCTACCTATCCGCGCCGCGTATCCTGCACCTTCAGGGTGGCGTCACGCTCAAGACGCTTCCGGTGTTAAATTACCCCGTTGCCTCCCTCCCCCCATCTCCCTCCCCCCGCCGCCGACCTTTCCCGTCTTTCTCTCTCGCTCTCGCTTTTTCTACCCCTTCCTCCCTGCGCTCCTACGATCCTACGGTCCGGTCTATTCTCCGGCTGCTCGCTGGGATTATCATCCCTTCTGACTCGTGAAATTCGCGTCCAGCCAGGTCGGACCTCCCATCCGAGAAGTCCTTCCCGCGAGGGGTAGAAGGGAGAGGCTGGATAATTGGATTCTTTGGAGGATGGAGGATGGAGTGGATTTTTTTTACTCTAGCTCTACAGGGCGCGGGGAACAAGTGCAGCAGGATTTTGAAGATTCGGGATCGATGTACATTGCGGAATCGACTTCAGCTTCAGCATTTGCTGAAGCGCTCTTAAACGCTCTTTGGTTTCTCGACTTTCGGGATGACGCGTCGCGATATCAAAGAATTTGTATCGATCAAGATGACATGATTAATATGGATACAGGTATGAGAGACTCTGTAGAGGAGGTCCACGAGTATTCACAAGAACGCAGCATTACATATCCTAGCACGAATCCTCAAGGGATGCTTCACATCATCTGCGTGCATTCGAGTAACTGCGTCCTTGCACGCATCGCAGAAAATCCGAATATAAAACGTCTCTGCAGCATTGTCAATCCATCAGAGCTCGTCTAGCTCGCGGGCCTGACGCAGCCTAACAAGTACTCTTGGCCGGATAGTTTCGGCTTCGCGGCGTTTCTGCCCTTGACTTATCGATTCGCCGCGTACGGCCCTTTTATAATTACTTCACTAGATAATTAAAACGGTCCCTCGGTGCTTTCACCGCGCGCGCCTCGTGCCTCCCCCTCGCGCGTCGAAGGGTGTATAATCGATACCGACTATCGAGGGGTGTCCATAACGGGAAACACCCGCCCTTCCCGACAATACGCCGCACACCATCCCCTAAATATACGAACGTCTTCCTTCCGTAAACAAGCATGGAAGCAACCTAGACTCGCGTCGCGCCGTGCGCATGCAGACATCATCGATGATTAACCACTGATGATTAACCATCTCTCCGCCTCCTGGGCAAGATTGTTTAGTCTTGCGAACAGGGGGTTAGGGGCCTGATGAAGCTTAAGTTTCATCAGTTTTCACACAGATTCGCCCCTCCGGGCAAAAAGGCGGGCTGAAAAAACGGCGTCAGCAGCATCGGACGGCGGCAGACGTGAGGACACGCGGGCGGACGGACGGGCGGACGGACGGACGGACGGACGGACGATGTCGATGGTGGCAAACTCGCGGAGGCACCGAGGAAGATGAGGTCGGTGGTAACCCGACACCCAGCCGCAGCGTCGGTAACGTGAGAGCCCCTTTACCCGCCTCCGTCCCTCTTTCTACCACCTCCATCGCCAACCGGCTCGCCCTCCCGTGGACTCATCTGCGAATCCACCGGAGTGCTCGCGGAGACGAATCTCCTTTCCTCCGTCGCGCCTCTCTCAGCGGCGCGAGACCCTGGCGTGAGCTACGAGACGGAGGAGGACTCAATTATGTCCGCGGTGGATGAGCACCGCTCGCGTCGCTTTCCGCGCGCTTTTCGCGCGCGCCCGCTGCAGGATCAGGTGTGATCCTCGTCGGGCCTCTTTGAGCCCTTGCAGCCTCGAGCTGCTTTCTAGTGTCCACGCTGTGTTGAGAGTTCGGGAAGCGGGGAAAGATTCATCAAGTGCTGAAATTTCGTGCGGACAGACATGTCGGCGCATCTTGCAGTTTAGATTTGATTACTTACGCAGAAACGTGCTGCGTGGACGGGGGAAGATAGTTTTTATGAATTGTTCGTATGATGATGCAACTGTTGCGCTGCGCAACGCTCCGATATGCTCTGAATATCTGACGAAATTTCAGATCTCCGTCAACTGCGATCGCTCCTCATTTGACAAGTATCGCAGAATCATATCAGGGTCTTGAGACATTCCATGGAATATTCGCCCTTAGAGTTATTACAAACAGCCGATGTAGCCGATTGGCAACAGAACTCGAGGTATCGCTTTTTCGAGAAACTGTAGAGTGAAAAAATTGTAGCCCATAGCGGCCTGTCTATTTATCAGGCTGTCGCGCGGCGGAAAGCGGAGGTGATCGTGATCGACAGGCTTTCTCCAAACCTATTATCGGCCCGTCGCCTCTGGCCACGTGTTGATCCACGTGTACGTACGAACGATACGCGTGCAGCATATTTTCATAGATCATGCCGCGCAAGAGGTCGCAGAAGGGTGGTGAATAGACGAGGGTGTCGCGTAACAAGATCATGGTACTGTCTCGTCCGAGAGAGATAATCTTCTCACCACCCGTAATCCTCCTCGCTTACCCGTCTGATTCCATGAAATATCGCAACCTCCTTTTACGGTAAGCGAAGACGAGGACTCGAAACGATAAATGGTCAGCGATGATGAAGCGATTCTGAAATTATCGTAATCGCTCAAACAAGATGGAAGCACTGTAAGACCGCGACAAGACCGCGTGACTCGTGAAACTCAACTTTGCTCTCGATATTTCTCGGAAACGCAAGCTGCGATCAGAGACAGCAGAGATTTGTTGCGTACGCGGCCATCTTTTATTTACTTTTGGCTCGACGTAACGTCGAACGAGGACGACGCGTGAGATCGAGAGATCGCGCACTCGGTGTGCGAGTAACAAGACTAATTTGTTCGGACACAATAATGAGGGGGTCATTAAGATGAGCGGATTGAGCGCGTGCCTCTACCACGTGGCTCTCTCCTTTGCCCCTTCGCACCCTTTTATCCAGCCGGGAAACGTATCGGTGGTATCTAAAACCGAAATCGCCCATGATGGGCCGCCGACACGTGCTTCTCGCGTCGATCACGTGCCGCGATTTCCTCTTATGCTGTCCAATTTCTCCCGCAAGATCTTCTCCCGCGATCCAAACCGTCCTCATGCTCTCCATGTGTATCTCGCGTTGGAACAGAAAACCTGGCGCACCAACCTCGAACCTGGGGATTCTAATTAATTCCATCTGAATTAATGTCCAGTTCACCATTTCGATATTCGATTCTGCTCCGTTTGAAAACGGAGCGTTCGCGACAGCGCATTCTCAATCTTGCGAAGATCAAACGTTGTCCATGTTCGCCGGCGATTCCTACGAATATCTCGTCCACCGCAATCCCGGCAAGACCGAATAAACTGGAGTCGATTGCCAGGAGTTGACGAGGATCCGCATAATTTTCCTACATAGAAATGCGTAATCTAAAATCCAATTTCCCGGATGGCGCGTATTTACGAGTCGCATTATGGTCGCGTGACTTTGGGTACCGGCACGCCGTTGGCATCCGGCAATGCATCGGTAATGAAACGAGGTGGGCAAGAGGCAATAGTCGTAAATAGCTGGCTACCTACTTACTCGGGGTGCGAGAAGGCAGTTTGGTCCTTCTTTTGTGCTGCTGTTGTGCTGTTATTACTGGTCATCCCGTTGAGAGCCATTAATCCAACGCAATAGAATCGTTTATAATTTTTTTCTCATTTACGGCAATATGTCTATGGATGTAAGAGTTAATGTGGCTTTTTCTTTTACGTCTTCGTTTACGATTTTTGTTCTTAGGCAATCGTTAAGCCACCAGAATTTCCCCTGCTCATGCTCGAGGAAACGAGAGATAAATATCCGCACGGATGAACTTGTTTGTGGAGTAATTGTTGACTCTTAATATCCTGGAGACTGTAATAATTTCATAATAATTGAGACAAATAAAAATACGTGCTAAAGGAAAACGTTGCGTAAACCTACGTTGACATTCGTTTTATCATTTCACCTTCCTTCCTCGCTCCTATTCGTGCTTTAATCAATTATGAAGTGCAATAGTCTGCTTGAGAGAGCAGATTGATCCCAATTTACTTGAAATGAAGATTTTTCGCTTGAGGATTGATCTTTTCACAAATATCCCAACGGTGAAAGCGCCTGCGTGAATATCGAGTAAGCTTCCGACATCAGTAGCAGGCCGTTCAATCGGCAAACGAAAAATTCAATAACGTACTCGATCCGCGATCGGTAGAAGTTCCCAGAGAGCGGAACGCGGGAACCGTTGATTCCAGACAGTGGATATCGGGGGCAGAGACGGAGGGAAGAGACGGAAGAGCCAGGCCTCTCTCGAAATTGCACGTTCGAACGGGACGATCGAGACGTTCATGGTACCCTGCGTCGCGGTACCAGCGTCGCGCGCTCCGCGCGGTAACTGGAGAACGGAGCCCCAGGTATCAGTTACGGAAAACTTCCGTGCACGCATTAACAACGTCGCACGTTCTCGCGTACGAGGGTCGCGATGCGAACGCGTACAGGTTCGCGATGGATCTGGGTCGTCCGCTTAACCCCCTCGCCGTTAACGTCCTCGCGGCATCCCGTTTTTATTATTTTAATCCTAATCAGTCGTTGCGCGAGGACATTGAATTCAGAACAACGTGAGAGGGGAGGAAAAAGGACTTTGAGGAATACTTGGTGAAATTGCGTCATCAATTGTGCTCTAAATGTTGGCTCGAAAAAAGGAAATCGTCAACCAGGCTGGATCCAAGAGCGAGTTATTGTAAGCGTAACGATATACTATCAAACGGATTGCGTTAAACGGATCATAAAGCGGGCGTAGGGGCAAAGGAGGGACGTTGGGATGGCCGATCGATAATCTCACGTGTAGAGGAGAGCTAAGTAATAGACAAGTAGATATGTGAAATCTCGTGAGAACATACGGCGTCACGACATCACGGCGCGTGAAGAAAAGAACGTGACGTATAGCGCATCTCTCGAGGTCCTGGAAGGCGTCTCTTCGGGAACAACACTGCCTGCTTATGTTATTGCCTGCATACATATTTATGCGCGGAGGTGGAAGAGGGTGAAAAAGGTCGACGATGGAGGAGGAAGGACTCGCTTGAGTTAGTTATTACTGAATCAATTACCCGCTCGTATTTATAGGGTGTACCGTGTTTCTTTTCTGTTTCTCTCTCTCTCTCTCTCTCTCTCTCTCTCTCTCTCTCTCTCTCTCTCTCTCTCTCTCTCTCTCTTTCTCTTGCCATTCTCGTACACCCTTTACGGGGTACTACGGAGGAAATGGGAGGTAAAGACAAAGTGAAAGAGAAAGGGAGAAAGAGAGGAAGATAGTACCGGAAATTCACGGGGCTTCTTGAAATGTGTTGACGGCGACGCGCGACACGATCGATAGATCGCTTTTAATCTATTAAATCTTTAAGGGATGATAGGAATCGCGCTCATCGTATCGTTTAATCTCTAATCGCGGTTTATGTATCGACAAATTCCACAAATTATTATTTTCGTATCGCAATTGGCAATACATTTATCAACATCCTATCGATTACTCGCGCGATTACTTCTTTGTAAATTACCGATCGCTACATGCTCGCTACTTATTTCAGACTAGAATTACATTACATGCTGATATCAATTTAATTAAATTATTTACACTTTTTCATCTTCAAGTATAGCTTCTCGCTGATCCGTATTATCGAGAAATAAAGTTTTCCTTCTTCATTTCCTCGCACATTCGCGAATATTCTTCTATTGTTGTATTAACGAGCTTAAAATTTCCGCTTGCCCACAAAATTATCGAGACATATCGATTTATCGTTATCATCTTCCCAATTTCATTTCGGACGGAACCATGTTGCATAAGTAGAACGCAGGAGCTATCTAAAGCTGCAAATGCGAAAGATGCACGAGATTGACTTAAAGTGGCCAGGACTTGGCACCTTCGCTGATGCTTATCTTTTATCCGGCGCGAGGCGGAACCACGTGCACAAAGAAGGAGGTCTACCTACAGTTTTACGCCCTCTATTCGCAATTAGAGAGATACGAGATACTCGGTTATTATCTGTCTAGCGTGGTAGCAGACGTATGCACTCGCCAATGCGCGACTCCTAATATATTCGAGGCCCCGCCGAGGATTGTATTGCGCGGACTGAAATATTCCGCAGCATAAATTTCGCGAGTATACGCAAAAACCCGCGAGCCAATGCAATGTCCCTAGAGTTTCCATTATCGAGATGTAGAACCGACCGATGCGGTGTATTCAAGGATGGAAGGTATCGCACATCATTCCGTTTCTCGCGTCATTGTCGACATTGTCGGATTCTTGAATTTCTTCACGTGCCAAAATCCCCGCCACTAAGAATTCCACCGGAAACGCACCGTATTCGACACGCTCGAAATAGTCACGGAGACAAGAATGCAATTTCTTCAATTTTTATGCCTGCCCTTCTAACACGAAACTTAATATGTACTATCGTATACATACAGATCGCGAGTGGTTTGAATACGGCTGCAGATACGGTTGACCGACAGTATCCCGTGACTGTTTTTTTCTCTCTCTTTTTCGTTCCCCCCCCCTTTTTTTTCTTTTTTCTTTTTTCCTTCCTTCTTTCCCCCCTTCCCCTCCTCCCCCCCCCCGCCTATCTGTCAGACAGTTTTATATTTCACAATGTGTTGAGTGCAGCGATGCTTCTACATGCGAGAATTTATATATATATATATATATATATTTTTTTTTTCTCATTCCTCTCAAGAAAATACACGATATATAACATGTGGAGGCATAATATCGTGATCAATATCATTAAATGCGACAAAAAGAGAATAAAAAAAGAAGTCTTCTTATTCGTTATCTTTTATCGTTATTTACCGTTGTTTTTCTCGCCTATATTCGTGTATTTTAGAGGGATTGGGGATTGGGGAGAAAAAAAAAGGGAAAAAAAAAAAAATAGGAGCGCTGATTCCACGTAACGTATATACGGTGGTACCATGCACGGTATACAGTTCAATGATTCCGAAACGCGTTTAGATCTGTTGTACACGCCATTTTATTTTCCATTCTCGATGGAAAACAAAATACGTCTATCGACTATGGGGCAACTGCTTGCAAACAGTCGGCCGGTGGCTTGCACACAGCCGGCAAAATCTTTGTACACTTCGGACCTACCTACGTCGTAAAATCTAGAGGAATTTACTAGAGGAACTGATAATAATAATATCTGCTAAACGCATAGTTAACGATAGCCCAGTCGGCGGCGAGTCGGTTCTGAAAAAAGAAATCTTGAAACTCGAGCTGCCATTGGGCGCGGTCGCTTCTAGCCGCGCAGGGCCGGTGAACGTGCTTCTTGCGATCGATCGATCGCTCATCGGAGATCGATGAGCGGCGTCCGCGAACAGTACGAAACGGGCGGAAATATTTAGTGACAAAGAGCCGTTAATGAATACGCGAATCAGTTAAATGTACAGAAACGCGACACGATACTCTTACGCTGCCCACGTATGCATATAAATAAATAGCACGTTTCAAAAAAGTGACGTGTATATAGGGAGACCGTCTCTGCAGGGATTTATCATTTATCTCGCAAAAATTCAATTTACGAGCCACTATGGAAGCTATTCTCATTTCCTCTATCTCGTCTGAACGGTGTGCCACGGTTTGCAATAGCTCTTTCCTTTCGGTTTTCGCTGGCGCTTAATAAGATACGAGAAGATGAGAGAAAGGGAGGGAGAAAAAGAAACAAGTCATTAAAGCGAGGCAAGTGCATACATTTTTGTGCGTACACCGTGCAGGTCAACGGCTCGTTAATAACGAGTAACGAAGGTTGGATCCTTCTGACGAGGAAATATTGATTGACAGAAAATGGCAAAGGAGTTACGATTAAATTTAATCACCGTCCCGAATAATCGAGTGCATCTCCGCTTCCCTCCCCCTTCCTTTGCACCCTGTTTCTTACACTCTCTCGTATCACCTTGCCTTGATACTTACCTTACCGTCTAACGTGAGAAAAGATATTTCCCCAGAAAATTTATCTTACCATTTCTCTCAGTGAGTCATCATTGACGTGGAGAATACGTGTTAGTAAAATAAAATTACATCTTCCGCATACTGACAATACGCGTGAATATTGATAACGATTTTCATACGTCACTCGTTCCTAATTACATCTTTGTGCTCACCGAAGAGCACTCCGATGTGACCATTTCGTGGTATCATCCCAAAACCATTCGAGAATTCATATCAAAGCCCACGTAAGAGACTCCACGTGCGCCAGGTAGATGCAATAAGGCCCGACCCTACAGACAGCCCTGGCGAGGGGGACCGCGGGAGTAGCCGGGAGCAGGGAGGGGGGAGGGCCCAGAAGGGGAGAGGTCGGGGCGAGCGGGTGGTGTGGGGTCTAGGTGTTAAAACACGGTAATTAACAACGAGGAACGCCGCGAAGGAACCAACGAGGACGAGAGAGAGACCATCGCTCTCTCCGGTGGCTACCAAGATTTACTGCCAAATGGCCGCGTATTTATGAACTACGCCCGTTGGTGCCGGCGCAGGGCAGCGCACACCCGCACGCGCGTTCGCGCTCGCGGGCGCGTGTGTGGGTACGCCTGTGGTGGAGATACGCTCCGCGAGGGTCGGCGAGAGTGGAGTGCTAACCGGCCATCGATCATGTTTCGTGGATAGTTAGGAGCCATGAAACATTCATGCGCGATCGACCACCCATCGCAACCGAGTCTTCGCATCCGAGCGCATCCGTTGCGAGTGTCGCGTCATCAAGGAGAACTTTGGTTCGTCAAGATTCGTTGGATGTTGCGAGTAGTATGAAGAAAAACAAAAGGGGAAATCTGTGGGACCCTTTCAGGAGTCCTTCAAGAGTCGTTTCATCGAGCTACGATTTAACGTGATCATTCGATCGATCAGCAGCCATTAAAGTTTATTCGTATTGAATTAATCATCTTGAACGCAGTTTAATCGAGAAACTAGATTCGATCCAACATCGCTGCTTTCCTCTTCTTCCATCAGCCCTGGGAGGTTTATCAGACCCGCGCGATAAGGGCAAGCCGCGAGATCGGATCGGCGATTCGTCGTCGATCGAAGATCGGCGCGATCGGCCGATCATATATCCCGGCGAGCAGAGGAGGCGGCGGGTTTCCTCGTGCGCGGGCACGACAGCATTTTCCGAGGGTGGCTGCTTTATTATCAGCGCGGGGCTTTAAATCTCCGGGGCCCCACACACCCGCAACAGATCCCGCGGTGCTTCTCGTCGAGACCTCTCCTCCGCTTTCCTGGCCGAGTCATTGCCGGCTATAATACATTATGCCTACCTAAGGCTGTTAGTGTGGCCGACTCGTGCTGGCGCGCGTTAAGTTATTAGAGAATCAATTACTCCTCCACTATTGTTTATGACGGGCCCCAAGGGTCCGAGACGCGCCCCACGCTCGTTCTCCTCGCCTGTCCCACCCTTGCCGCTTACCTCCTTCGACGTGATACTTTGCTGCTTTAACACTCGACAACCATCACCTTTTCCTGCGATCGAACGGCATGCTTTCCCCGCACACTGCCGTTATTGCGGCAATAATAATAATATCGTGCTTCGTTGACGAGTTACACATGTGTTTACGGTCTTATACAATACAATCCCGCGCCGTGAAACTGTTGGAAAGCTACTCGCAGTTAATTTGCGATATTACGAACGCAGCTACGAATGTAGCTTTGAAGCCAGGGATTCGGTTTTCTTCCGCTGCTCGTCCTCCTTTCTTCTTCCTCTCGATTATTGTTCGCGCGTTTTTAGCTCCTCTATGATAGTTTACGCAGCTTCCCGAGGTGCTAAATGGCTCGATTCGACCTCGATTCGTTCGTCGATACGACCCAATCGATTCTCGGGAATTCGTTACGGGAACATCCATTTAACGTTGTCCGTTAGCAGCGACATGGAATATAAACGAGCGCTGCTCAGCGCGCCCGAGCTGCGTCGACACGAGCGGACGAGTACGAGTTTAATTTATGCTCACCGCCGGCGCAAGTACGACGCGCGTTACTTTGTAACAAAGTCCCTTCGTGGATCTAAGTTCCCGTGGAATCGTTTTACTCCTTGCGCGGCGCGCAAGAATAAAAAGACAGAGAGGATCCAGCCGCGCGGGTCGAATCGGCTCATCGTCGCTTGGCGCGAAGCAATGCGCCTTACGTGTGAGACGATAGCCAAAGCTGGCGCCGCTTTTCTTCGCGAGCAAAAGTACGACGACCCGTCCAATGACGATTCGCTCGGCGTGCATCGCGAAAAGAAAATTTCGCGGACGAGAGGTAAAGGAACGAAAGCTCTCGTAGGGCGTGAAGATACCGCGCGGCGGCGCGGAGCGGCCTGTCATTAGACCCGATATATCTCAGGCCGGCAACAACATATCGCAAACAAGAAATGACATCGACTGGTCTCTCTCTCTCTCTCTCTCTCTCTCTCTCTCTCTCTCTCTCTCTCTCTTTCTGTCTGTCTTTCTTCCTTTCTTCCTTTTCGTTTCTCTCTCGCGGCCATTAACGCGTCTGCGCGTACCTGCAGCCTCGAACAACATCTCCGGCCAATGCTGCGAGCAGCTGTGCCTGGACAATTTGTGAGAAATCCCACGATACCGACTTTCCTGGCCGGCAGACGGGGCCTGCGTGCCTGCCCCGTGGGGGGGATGAAGCGAGCGAAACAATTAAAAGTATTTTCGTACGCGGAAACGTGCGCGTTTCGCTGTTCGCGAAATACGGATAATCCCACGGATTCCGATTGTTGTACGTAACATAATCGATCCCGACGTTGCGATCAAGCAAAAATGCTCCCTCGTCTTTCTGCCAACAAATAAAGGCTGTTTTAGAATGGGAGGAGAAAATACGAGATACTTTCATCGGGTTACCAATTAAAATAATACATTTAGCTCAAATGCAAATGTCCCGGGAATTTCGCGCATTACGAAGACACGAATTACGCGCGTTCGACGACAATCCTATTTCTCTCCTCTCCTCTCCATATCTCTCTCTCTCTCTCTCTCTCTCTCTCTCTCTCTCTCTCTCTGTCTATCCGTCGAAAACTGTCATTATTTTTGCGAAGCGTTACCTCGGCGCGCTGAAACAAATTATTTGTTCCGAGGGAGCGGGGGGGGAAATTGGTAATTTACAATTACGCACGTAACTCCGGGCGTTTTGCGTCCGATCATTATTATACGAGACCCATCGTTTTCGCGAAGCCAATAGTATGCCCCTCCGGGTCTTCCGTCTACCCGTTCGCGAATCAATTTTTTCCCTCCGCGCGCGAGGTGGACGCGCGCGTATGAAATTAAAAAAGAAACTCGTACTCGCGAAGTAGAATGAAAAAAGGAAGAGAGAACGAAGGGCGAGGAGGGGGGCGGGGGGAGAGGGGCGAAGGGGGAAGGGGGAAGAATACCCGCGAGTAATTCGATTCGCTCGGCGCACGTGCGCCCGTGCAGTTTTCGCGAAGGTGCTTCAACAGAACCAGGATCGCATCGGGGCGGCGAGATCGCGGCAGGCCTGATGGCTTTATGTCTTCCGTATTCGGGCATGCAAATCATCCGGATTGTCACACATTACACGAGCGTATTACAGTGATCCGACGGAAGGGTAGCGTTAATAAGGGCGCAGCAAACTGCAGGTATCCCTCGAGTAGGCGTCCCCCGATCGGCGGATCGTCTTTAAACCGCTAGCAATCATCCCGTTCGTCCATCTCGCCGCTCTTAAATGGCATCAGGCCGATTCGGTCTGAAGCTATGCAACTGCCGTGCCATCCGCCGGTTCGAAAAGTCCAATTTTCGGCAGTGTAATAAAAGGTTCATGCGCGTTGTTAATTCAGCGCGGCATTTCCGAGGCTGACAATTCTCCGGATCGTAAGTTCTCGATCGTTCGATCGACCTTTTACGATACTTTTTATACGCGGCGATCAATTTCCGTCGGAGGCTAAACTCAAAGCGTTAATTACCGGGACACCGGTGCAAACCAGCAAAGTCGATTGTTCATCTCCAACCGGGATTTTCGCGCGCCGATGGTTATCCGCGCGTGAAAGTATCAATTTTGAGTGCCCGATAATAACATTGAGCATGTATGTTCGATATTATTATCCTTAAGATATCCTCGTATATCTATTTAATTCGATTTGCAAAAAGCGCAATGCGAAAGCGATATCGAGTTTCGCGGCGGTTTTCGGAAGAAAAGTCATTCCGATTGAATCGATCCCGCGCGTACCGCGGGCCACGGGGGTCACGAGGGGGAGGGGCTACGTTTGGCCTGGCGCGATATGGTCTTATTATACCGCGAGGCGATGATGACCGTGTTTAGGTGTTGGCTTGCCAGATTTAAGAATACGCCTCCGAAGCCTCAACGATTATGGTAACGAGGCCTCTTTAGTCACGTTGACGTGCACCTTATTCGCAAATAAGGCGCGGTATCCCGCGCATGCACGGCGACCTGCACCAGTCCGGTCACCTCCTTATTGAAACTTTGCGGTTGCCAGCCACGATGGCGGCTACCAGACGAAGAAACTATCGAGGAGCCTATTTAACGTGATAACGGACATCGATATCTAATTTGAAATAGTTTGCTGGTCGCTTACTGCGCAAGGAATAATTATTAATCTGTCGAATCGTTTCGAATAAAGCGTAGTATCGATGTGTAGTTTTATATCTAATTCTCCCTTTCTCTCTCTCTCTCTCTCTCTCTCTCTCTCTGTGTGCATTTGTAGATTAGATGATCTTGGAGATACCATTATAATTTTGTTAGAATCTTATAAGAAATTCGTAGCTTTAGACGCATTATTGTTTAACGGGATGGATATTCCGAAGTGAGATTAATAATTTTCAATCACGATCAATGTGTGACAATTTGTATCGGACGGATCGATGACTTTATGCAGGAAACTCGAATCGTTGAGGTGTCATATATTACGATGATTCGCGGGAGATAGCGATAATGAATAGCCAGGATCCTGAAAGTGCGGGAATGCCGAGCCCGAGGCATCACAGAATCATCTCTTAAACTGCCGATAATTTTTTTTACTCGCCGCCCTTTCTCCGGGATAGACACAAGTGTATCGCGTGCGAAATTTATTGTAGCGGCGATCTCATATCGGACGCGCGCATCTCACACTTTGATGCACGCGGCCGTGTGATTTTATAGTCGATAATCCGCAACTCGGCGGATATTGACTTCCGGCCGATGATATCGGCCGATATTTTATTTTGCATAAATAACCATTAAAAGCGATCGTGTAAAATCGCATTAATTTCAGTTTAATTTACCGCCGAATAAGAGCAGAGTCAATAAATGGCGGAAAGTGTCGTAAACGATCAGATTTATAAACATATTATAATCTGCGCGAGAAGCGGCGTGACAAATAATTTGTATTTTCCAGTTTACTCTCACTCGCTCGTTGCAAAAACATCATGTTGATAAAATTAAATCGCGTGATTATCTTTATTATGCGATAAGATTACACTTTGTTTTCACGTAAATCACGGATGATCAAAATATTATAACGAACTCGACGAAATGGATGAAATCGCAATTTTCGTCACATTTTCGTCACACTTTTGCATTTACGCAGCGATATCGTGCGCCTCTTGCGATATTTCGGCGCGCATATATCGTTCGTCAACGTCTTGCTGCTTTACGAAATGAATCGAAATTCGGCATTCCGAAAGCGGCATTCTTGTGAACACGAGAACATCGAGCGCCAAATCGAAGAATCATCGGTTAACGGAATATATCGCGCGCATATAAACCCTTCGTTCTCGTCACCCGAATAAAATCAATCTCCTCCTCCCGCCTTTTTCCTTTTCCTCCTCCTTTTTTTTTTTTTTTTTCTCTTCTTCTTCTTCTATGCAGTCACGAGAGGGTTAACAACCTGGCAGTGGCGCGGGACGGGGGAGGACGAGCGGCGGAGAACGACGGAGAAAATAAGCGGACATCGAGGGAGGAAGATCGAGCAACAAGATCTCACGAGGTATCTCGATAAATCCCCTTCGCTGGACAAATAACGACAAGGCTCATTACTATAAACACGTCTCGCGCGCGGTCTCTGCGTGTGGCGCGTCGGGTTGCCGCGCTCTCGCCACGGCCGTTTATTTTTATATCCGCGTGTCTCCCTTGTTCGTTATTATATTATCCGGCGCACGTCGCGCGCCCCGACATTTTTGTCGTTCCCGGCCCGACGAATATGAAGAATGCAACGAGAGCAACTGGAGACTTCCTTCGCTCGTCGCGAAAAGGCAAAACGCGTTGGTGGATCAATAATCCGCGCGAAATTTTCCTCGCGTTTCCGCTGATTTGTTTCTCGGAGCAGCAACGATCGCTGCAACGATCGTTGTTGCACTTTTCATAATAGAACTGACCGAGAAAATAATCATATTACGGTGAATATGATTTTTTGCATAATGTAATTGCAAATAGATCTTTCTCGCTGTATCTTCGCTGGCGGAGTGATTCCTCTTTTGTACGCTTCGCGCCTTATCGGAAGGCGCGACGTCATCCTTGTTTATGCGCGGAAGCGCATAAAAATCGAGACCCATCGACGTCGGTACGACGTGTTTGCAGGCCGGCTCGATCGATATGTCAATTAATTTTTGAGAGAAAGCTGCTCTCGACTAATTTAAATGGTCGGACGAGCTATGGGGGAGCCGATCGCGCACAACGCACCTGGCCCTTTCTTCTTCCTCCCGAACCGTTTTTTGCCCCTTATTGTTATCATCACGAGCGTTATTAGGACGCAACGAGATGCCGTTATAATTACAAAACGCGCGTTACACGAATGCGAAGAACCAATTATCGATATACTGATTATTGATATTAGCGATATCGTGCGGGACACGGCTTTCGTCGCGACATCATCAAAAACGCAGCCAATGATCGAGCAGGACGGCCGCTCAGCTGTTAACCGGAACAATGCAAATTCGTCGAAATGCCCGTCATGAGAAGGAGAGAAAGAAGAAGGAAGCAAACGGGCGGGGGCGAAAAAGAAAAGAAGAGAAAAGGAGCACTCGTCGCGCGAATATAAATGCCCCGTGCGAAGCAGAAATCGCGCAGTGATTTCACCGGAGCGTGGCGCGGTCGCGCTCGATCTGAATACTCGGAAATTTTAATTACGATATTCGCACGGTGCTGCTAAACAATTATATGCCCGATCACGTACTACGTGTCGATCCCGGGGGACCGGCACTTCCTTCGTTTCGCGCCCCATACGTGCCCCTCGGATGCGCGCGCGTGGAGAAAGTGGCCGCTCGATCAAGGGCCCGCGCGTCTCCGTAATTTTCATCGAGTGGGTGGATACCCATTATTTCGCATTACAGGGTCCTTACGAGAGGTAAGATCGTGCCGGCCGAGCGCGGGATGATCGAGGCGGCGCGGCGCGCGTTAACGACACGGGGACTCGCGCGATTTCTCGATCGTACGATGCAATTTCGCGCGAGCGACGCACGACAATGGACAGAACACTGCCGCAATTTTTAGAAGAATCACGTAAACAATGCTCGGGGCCTCGATCGAAGGCTGCGGACTTGGCGGACTCGCGCGACTGGCGCAGGATGATTCGAGGAACGTCGAATGAGGAGAAATTACAAATTGCATTAAATCGTTCCGACCGCGTAAAAGCGATCAGTCATTGAGATTTCGATGATTCGTCCGTTTTAACCGTCCGTTAAAACGTGAAAGAGAAAGAGAACTGGCGAATTGCTTGGTCGCGCATATTCCGCGAGGATTCCGACACGGCAACGCTATCGCCGTTGCGAACACCGTCTTTTTATTTCTTAATATCGGATCATTAGCGGCGAGCATTAGCGGATGATTCCGAGCGCGAGTTAACGATAACAGATTGTACAGCGGGGCACGATGTTTGCGAGCATTATTGGCGCCACTTGTGTATCGTTACCGCCGTACGTGACGTATCGGCGAGGTATCGGAGAGATCCGCACCATCCACCATATCATTATGACGCCTCGCAGGCAGAACTATCGATCCCGATCGATGATATTAATAGTCGCTAACTACAGTCCTGCGAGCCGCCTGCTCGCAAGCTTCTATAGCGGGTTTCTAAGGAGCCCTGCGAATCATTGCGCTCGGCCAGTCTTCTTATTACTCATCACGCTAACGGCCTGTGCTAATTATTATCCATTAAGGATAAACACACACGCGCGCGCGCGCGCGCGCGAGCGCACGTGCAAAATCGCGCGGTCTTTTGTCGATATCGCAGAAATGATAGAGATAATACTCTCGCCGAGAGTATTTCGCTTGCATTATTATCAGATATTGATTATATTGATTAATATTTGATCATTCAGTGCGCATTAGCATGGTGCACTAAAGACCGGATAGAATTACAAACGTAAAATGCTGATCTTCGAATTATAGTGACTTTTTCTTGTTAGTCCTTGAACAAATTTATAATGTGTCTAGGGAAATATTATTGCACATGTATGTACGTATATTGTATATTTGAAGATTACTTACGTTTAACGTGTTGCGAAATTTTCATTCGATTTTTCTTCGTACTCATCTCGCAAATATCTAATTATGTAAAATATTGGTGATAGCACTCTTAATGCTAAATTAATTTTAATTTATTTAATATCCGCCACTGTTAGTTTTCGAGTCGGTCAAATATAACAGAATTACAATTATAGTAGAAATATCTGACATTTTCAATAAATGAGTAAAGATAATTATCATACGTATGATCCATCACGTCTCATCATACGATCAATCATAGTTTACTTAGTTAGTTAGTGGAGCTGAAACAAATGTAAATAAGATTGATTCGACTAATAAAGCAACCGATTTCGAATCTAGAATCGCGCGCATTGACGACAAAGTCATATAAAAGCGCAGGCTAGAGAAAATTTCCGGGCTGATTTACAACAGCTTCCGGTGCAACAGCACGAGGGCGCCATATTGAAACGAGAAGAGACGAGAGTTCGCGTCACCGCTGCGGCGAGGGCGCACATTGTCACGATCACACACAGCCTCCGAAAGGATAATAAACAAAAGGAGCGATGAATCTTTTCCCGTGAATCGTCCGATAATGTGTCGTGTTGGGTCCGTGGTTGTTTGAGTGTTTTTACGAGCGCGAAACATCACCACGGGGTGAGTTATTATGGGAAGATTGATTCCTATTGGCCCTCAGAAACGTGACGTGCCCGCGCTCTTAAACGCGTACGCAACAGAGCTCGTACGCGAGCTCTACTACGGTTTTAAGGTTATATTGACAGAGCGCGTAGTCTTGGCAGTAGGAATGACCTCGATTGGTTGGAAACGCTCGCAAAATCATCCTCCTTCTATGCGTCGCGTTACATAATTGTTCGTGGACCCGTTCGCAAATGTCGCGCAGCGATCACGACAGCTTGAAACCGCGGTGGCATCTGTCATAACGTGCGATTCCGACCACTCGCTGCGCCATATTGGTAGCACAGTGTTTTTAAGTGGTACTTCTTGTTTTTGGAGCACCTTGTTAATATCACGGGAATCTGTTGAAAGGAGCATGAAACAAGATTTCTCGTAATCCGAAATATCCCCGAAATTGAGAACTCTAATATCTATGCAATAAACTGTACCAAATTGAGGATAATTTCAAACTGCATGTTTTTTGAGATTGTTTCAAGAAGTTGCACAGATTGCGGAAAATTAAGCTGCACAGATTTTTATCCACGTATAAACGATCCTGAGAAACAAACTAATCGCCGTTTTTATCCTGTTATAAATATTGTTGACGTTAAAGACAATTATGTCAGAAAGGAGTATTTCGATAACATGGACGCAAAATCACATGCTTTGAATTCTCAATATTGCATTAAACAATTTTCAGCCGCAAAATGACAGAAGGCGCTGTGCCCAGAATGAAGCGGAATGGTGCGCGACTTTTTAAAAACCCACCACAGCCACATATGTGTATACAGGATTTTATACAGGTATATCATTATGAAAATAATATATTGTTATATATTATTGTTATAAGACTACACACAATTTGTCGAAAGAAAGATATGTTATATAACAAGTACCAATCAATTGATTTAGGGCACTACAGCTCCATGTTATGTAAATGTATTGTCTTGGGACAAAATTGCAATGCCTCGCAGACCTTCACTGCCTGTGCCACTTTATGGAGGTATGAGAGTACCACCACCTCGCACAAAGACGGAAGCAATTGTATTCGCTGTAATGGCCAATCCAGAAGTCTTACGAATGAGTGGCAAAAATGCTCAAGATCCAAAGGTTGATAATAATTTGTAATCTATAAAATTTTTAACAATATTATTTCTCCTTATCAATTTTTGAGATAAATACATATCATATCCACAATATTTGTTATATGCATTTATTATTTTTTTAACAGAAACGTGTGAGTTTTATTGAATTACTACTAGACTTCATAGAAGCAATGAATGTAGGAGTAATCTTCACTCGCCATTATACAATTCTAAAAGATCGGGATATCACGGGTGAATTGAAAGAAGTCTGGAACGCCGTGCTAGCCATACGTGATAGCGAACAACGTCCACCACAACAGGAAACCTGGATCGATGCTCAACCCTCCGTATCACAATATTCTCAATATCCGGAACAGCAACAGCAGCAACAGCAGCAACAGCAACAGCAGCAAGAGTATGCAGTACAACCACCGCAATATCATCCGAATATTGCGTATGGTAGAACTATTAGCGGCGAAAATATGCACTATGATAATTATGGTCATCAGTCTCAGAACCCAGTACTTCCTAAGAATGAACCTCAGATCTTCGTATCAGGACCGATGTCACAACAGTATCACGGCAATGTGCCTCGAATCCCCCTTGATCGTTACAACTATCGTGAACGTGGCAGAGATTGCGGTGGCAGAGATGGCCACGTTGTGCAGAATTTCATAGCACAATACCAGTTTCAACCTAGGCAACCATGGCCACAATATCTGAATTCTAAATACATGCCTCCAAATTCTAATCTGCCATATGGACCGGCCGCGAATACCTCTCCGACGATTAATTCGCCAAACACAATGAAGCCTTTTCAATCGTATATCTCTTATCAACAACAGCAACAATCACCGTCACCGACACCTCCGCAACAACAGCGTATGGATAATGCAATGCATCCTGATATTCGTAGACTTCCACAACAACAGCAGCAGCAACAACAACAACAACAACAACAACAACAACAGCCACAAATGCATCTGAATCATGCGCAATCACAGTACGAGCAACCTGGATCCTTCAATGTACAACAGAATAATTCTATATATAGAACAAGCAGACCGCATATGGGAGTGGCTCAGAAAAATAATGCTACTAAAAGACAAACGAATTCACCGACACATACTTCCTGTACAAATTGTCAGACAAAAGAGGATCAATCCTTCACAAAGCCAAAAAGTCCTGTTAAGGTTCTTCAAAGGGAAACGCTGGAACGGCAGGATAATCTCGTAGAAAATAATAAAGCAGAGAAGGTAGAAGAACCGAAAACTATTTCAGTGATTCTAAATGAAGACCTTTTTTCGAGATCCTCATTAACAATTAACGAGCCTGAAATTAATTCTGTGGACATATTAGCGAAGAAGGAAAGTATCGAGAATTCGGATATTGTATGTATTGACGATACGCTGTATGAGACTAATTCTGTGAAATTGGAAAAGCCTTCAGTGGAAACTCATTCTGGCGGAAAGGAATTAGAAACACCAGCTGTACAACAACTTAATAATCAGAAAAATCCGAACAAATTCACGAGAGGCAACGCGCGAACACGAAAGGCAAGTAAAAATGATAAACATAATTTTGTCGCGTCAGATAGTCCGAAACGCTCACAACCGACAATGAACAGTATCATTAAAAGCGTATTTAAGATTAATCCGGGCGCATCTGCTGAAGACACGTCTGGTAAACGAAAGACGAATGGACAAACAAAGACAGCTAATGGTAAATGTGAAAATGAGGAACAAGTTCAGCAAGGATACACAATACTGAAAAAGGAGCCTCAGGAGGAGATAACGAGCGAGATCGCTCAAATATCTATTCAAGACTGCAAAGATGCGACCGAGATCGGTCCTGTACTCTCCTGATAGCCTAGTTTGCAGCTGATATGCAGCTGTGCCGTTACGCGACCGAGGGCTTCGATGTAAATAAATAGAACATTATTCAAATAGTCATGAGAAGAAACTATTAAGGAATGGAATAGTGGGAGAGGGATATGCCATTGACGATTAGAATGCTCTTATAAAACATACTTCGAGTTCCTCTGGACGGAATTCATGCGTCTTCCTTTGTGGAAGTTTCGACGATTGAATATCATCGCACGAACACCTGACCATGGACATCACGTGTGACTCGTACTCCGAATGCGGTGAATCGTTGCAACAGTGTTGTCAAGAATATTTCAACAGTTGATCTCTATCATCTGCCAAGAGAAGACACTTCAATAGTCGATATTTTAATCCTTGACGATCCACAATATCAATGGATATGCGCTTTGACATTCTTTTTTTTTTTTCTTTTTCTTTCGTTATCACAGAAGTAATAAACTATCCAAAATAGAGATAATCAGATGGCAATGTGGACCGTTAAGGATTAATCAGGGCTGTGAAGACTGTTGTAAACATTGCATATGTGGTCATACTAGAGTATAATAACACTACAGCGAGATTAATTGGTACATTTATCGACTATGGGAATGAAAACTTATACGTGAACGGAGAGCTGGGTGCAATTTGGATTAATATGTACAGTTCAATTAATCAGTTTTTACACATAACAGCCATATTTAAAATATAGATCATATTGTTGTTTTCGATAACAATTCAATATCAATTATAGTTTTTATGTTTCTATATCGTATTAGTATGAAATTATTCCATGAATTCTAAAATGTCGGGTTTTTGTTACGATAGGACAAAAGTTTTGTTATTAGATTCCGTATATTTGGATGAGCCAATGAAATGACAAATCTAATTTTTTCTAGATTTTATAGAATAATGTTTTCTTATATAGAGTGAGATGATATGTTAAACGTTTAAACTTTTATTTTAAAGCAATACATGAAATCGATACATATGCATGTGTGTATATATGTGTATATATAGGTACACATAACACATGCACGCACACATGCATACATATATACATAGATGCTCGCGCGAACACACACGTACACATACACGTACACATATATATGTACATTCGTATGTATATCCATTCTGAACAAAATAGATGATTTGCTTGGTATTTTTATTGTACTCGCTACAGCGACAAATGTTGCACCAGCTCATATTTGCCAATCGAGATCCGTCTGTCTAATAATTATTCTGCTTCCAATGTTTCGTGGCAAAAGTGGCCAAATGAATAGAAAGCAAGAGAGAAGAACGAAAGTGATATTAAATAAGTGTACGAGATTTCGGATCATTGTCTCGTTATTCTTACGCAAAAACGAATTGAGATTCATTTCGGATTTAGCTATGCACCAAAGCTGGGTAAAAAACACTTGAAGTGTGATAGTGAAAGAAATATATTTGTATATTATTTATAAGACGTCAGTATTCTGATCTGATTGTATTGTTGAACGATTTTCAATGCCAATTTATATAATTCACAAAAACGAACTGCAGTGACAAGTGTGCATAAAATTATTTCAGTGTTACTCCATATTTTTGCTGATTTTGATGATAGAACACATGCAATGGTTCATCGCATCAATAATTATTATAAATAAGCTTCGCTCAGATTGAGATGAGAGATATGGATTTAGTGTTTTACCCAGCTCCACTAAGTAATATATTCGCGATATTACCAATAGTCTACGATTAAAAAGAATTGATAGTTTTAAGATGGAGTAATATGTAATTAATGCGAAGCGAGTATCATTATAGATTAATGAAAAAAACATTTTATTATAAGATGTATAAGAGATAATCATCTCGTACTTATATCTTCCTTCAGAATAATTGAAGAAGTTTCTCTCGAAATTTGCCATATAGCAAATTTCTTCTTCTTCCAGAACGCACAGTCAGCGAGTCGTTCTTTAATCTTATCGTTATATTATGTATATCAAACCTTATAATTATAATTCAAATCTTTTTTGTATATTACTTTTTATATCTGTACATATTATATTACTACTAAAAAATGCTATATTTAATGAGAAAATATATATTTCTGTTTTTTCAAATGATTATCTTGATTCTTATTTTATTGAACTAAATAATTAGAGGGAAAGAAAGTTAGATGATGACTCACTGGCCGCGTTCGTAAAAAAATCTGCTTCTATATAATCTTACGGTTATAAATGCAAATCAATTGTATCTCAGTTCTTTCAACGTCATTCACGTCTGCATAAGTTGCAATTTAAATGATTGATCCTGCGTTAAATACTCAACGACAATTACGCGATATATAGTGAACGAAATCTGTCAGCGTTAATTAAGGAAACTTGGAGCTATTACGTAATGAAACCATCTGAAACGTTTGCGTTTCTCGGTTGGATGTTCTGCCAATTTTATCAGCCTAAGAAGAGATATTCGCGCATCACCTACAGCCTGATTGAGACTAATCGGTCAATTATCACACATTAATCTTCGATTAGTCACGATTAGATCACGCGCGTTATTTTCCTATTTAATTAAGTTAAGCAAAGCAGATCTAAGTGCATTGTATTTATATTATACTGACTTTGTCCCTCAAAGCTGAACACAAAAATATGAACAGAGAATATTGAACAATAATTTTAGTGAAATCTAATGTCTAATACCAACGTGTTAAGCCATCGATATCCGTATAAAATTCCTCTTCTAAGAAATGAAAATAGTGTTTGGCCTCTGACGTAAACGATACGCTATTGTTATATCCTAACAATTTCCTGATCACTGCCACACATACACATATACACATACACACGCATACAAACACGTGTTAAGAATGGCTGATAAAGCTGCCATTAATTGAAATAGTTGGAAAGAGTCGGTTTTAATCGTGTTATGATAATTGGCTATCTTAGATTATTCACGGATGTTATCTTCGTTAAAAATATATTTTTATATCTTTCCTAATATGCGTATTTTCGGCTGAGAGTAAAGCTATTTAGAAATGCAAGATTATTATTCTCAGAAACTGAATATTTTTTTACAAAGAGAAAAGTATATATTATGAAACAAGGTTGTTGCGCATATAATTGAATATTATAATCTTTTTATTTTTTTTATTTTATGTTATTGTATATAAATATAATCTCAGATTACGAATCTGCCTTTTTATATTTGCATCTTTAATTACTATTATAAATTATAATTGCGCATACTACGCACGTGAGTTTTGGTTATTTTAAGAGTAAAAGTACTTGTTGCGGACTTATTATAAAAATTGGTTCTCTTATTAATAAAATAAAATATAAAATTAATTAAGAGAGTATCGAAGAGGATATTCTAAATGTCATCCAGACAAATTAGTATAAGAACATACGTAAATATTTGGAAGCGGCATCTCTATAGATTCTCCTCTTAAAAAACACTTTTCCTGGATATTTTTAATAGTTTTAAGTGATACAATTATGATTATTGCAACAGAGACTCTTTGCAACTATTTAAATTTGTGAACTGCTCGTTTATCGTGATCCTCGTCGCATGCTTTTATGTTTTAATATGTACTTGTGAAATCATTTGAAAGAGAATTGCTTCCTTCCGTAATTTTATCTCCGGACATCATCTTTATTCAGTATATTCAAGGTGCTTTGTTAATAACATTGAGATCTCAAGCGAATAGATATTTGTTTACGTACAATTGCGCGGAAAGGATCGATCCGCAGAAAGATAGCGCAGTTATAACGGAGAAAAGAAAAAAATGAAGCATGCCGTATGCAAAATATGATATAAAAATATTTCTGTTGCTTTTGAAAATTGCTATTTTATGATTGGCTGAGTTTTTCTCGATATAGGAATAAGGCTGTGTAATCATTATTAGCAAGATTATTTTATGAAATAATCTGAATCCCTCCTGCGATATACGTATTGTTATACTAGGATATTAAGCGTCATAAGAGCAATTATCAATTATAACTCGTGAAATTGCAAACCAATTGATGTGCATTTTTGACATTTAAGACATAAAAGAATTATCCTGACACGAAAATCACGGATTTGAATAATAAGTTCGCAGCTTCCCGAACTAATGGGTATGTAATAAATTTCGTTGGAATTCGAATAGCTCGTTACTTTCGCGAAGAAGAGAACTTCATTTCCGGCGAACAAACAAAGGAGCGATGTTTTAGCTGAAACGTAAAAAAAAAAAATAAGCTTTTTATTTTTATGCAATTGTTATGTTACAGTACGACATAATGATTTCTGATTATTAATCCTTCTAATCTTGTCGATATATTTGCTTACAAATATTGTTATTTAAAAAGATTTTTTTCTTTTTCTCTTCCCCAAAGCAATGGCGCTTAGTATATTTGTAAGTTTATTTAAGCGAATTAAATTTGCGTATTTTGCGAATATAATGCGAATCTTTAATGATATTACTAAGATAGAGTGATTTTAAACGTTTCTTTGAAGAAGGTGAAAGCGGCATATACGAATGGGGGAATTTGGTCAGTTTTATGACATTACGGCATTTTTCTTTTAATTATAGCGGCTTGGCCCATTTCTCTGCCAAAATTTCCTTGACGCCGCACCTCCTCTCATTATTGTTAATGACATGTATTCAGTATTTGTGTTATTTTAGATTCTTATTATCATTGTCAGATATATTACAGTTTATTACATCATTATTACCGCAAACATTGTGTAATGTATTATTATTCTATAATACATGATTTTTCCAAAATCTATCTAGTTCATTACTATCCATGTCATTGCTTCATTTACACGTAGAGCGATTCTGTTTTAATAAAAATCGTAAGAAAGATATTAAATATTTTTCCAATGGCTTATTGATCATTTTAATTTTCACTCATAACTTATAACTTATAACTTATTATAACTTATTCTCGTTTATAACTTATTATTATAAATCAATGATTGACCAAAACACATCGTATCAGGTTTTGTTTATTTTTTTAACCGAAATAAATAAATCTTTTCTAAGCAATGATATTGCTTATTGTTAATAATTTTCTTTGCCAGCTTATTGCAATGCTTTATTCTGTGAACATATACATATATGAACGTGTACAATATTTATATATAGAAAGTACACAGAAGCTTTCTCTATTAATGTATTCCGCATTTGTCTGCGGAATATCGAGCTAGATTGAGGTAGATAGACAGTAATCAACTATAAACAGACATGACTAGCGAATAGACATGACGAGATGCACTTTCACTGCGCCTATAGTGACAAGCTGTTTCGATGCTTTGCGTTGTTTGGCATGAAATAAGGCGTCCAACAGAACAACCGAAAGGAAACGTCTCCCTCTCTGTGTGTGTCGGACTGTTTGCGGAATGATTCTCACTCTTTAGAGTGAGTAGTGAAAAGACGCCGTCTTATCTATCAGCAGGTGTCAGCTCCGTCGAAACATCTGCTAGAGTGATCAATTTGCGACAGTGATTTGCATTTTTCTACTAATGAACGATAATTTGGCATGAGCCAAATATCACGAAAACTGGCGGAACTTCTTTCCAGGAAGCATGAAGAAACACGAGGAACATCACCGGATTGACAGATCACCAGCGCCAGTGCTTACGTGACTTGATATTCTCCTATGAATTGGAATATCTTCTGCTTCTCGAAGTGCAGTGTCCTTCGATGTGAAAGCGACATAATATCACGCGTCGCTCTTACCTGTGACGTCTACGAAAATGGATTTGGACGTACATTATATAACGTACAACAAATAATACTTTATATTCACAACGCGTTACAACGTCTCGTATCAAAGCAAATAATCGAAAAAAAAAGTGTTAAAAGTCTAATGATAAAACTTAACTCTTTTATGCCATCTTCTTCGTGCGCGCGCGCGCGCGCGCGCGCGATGTGCGTAATAATTTCTTATATCCGCAGAGTAGAACGTCAGAAATTAAAAAATTCGTTGAACTTTGCTGTGCAAGTCCAATTGATATGTGCTGCTACTTCTGCTGATTTGCACATGCACATGCTGATTTATATATTCAAGAATATATCTTAATAAAAATTAAGATTTAATTTATAATTTATAACTTTACATTATTACCCATCACGTTACTATAAAAAATATACTATAAAAAATAAGAATAAATTAATCTGCATGTTATTTGTGATTTCGATTTTCCTCTTTTTTCTTCTTTCGTTTTTTAGGCATATTGATGCATAAATAATTATTAAGTTAATATATAATTTATAAATATCTAAGAATAAATATCATTAAGTTTATAAATATCTAAAAATAAATAGAAAAACTTTTTTCTAGAGTTTTAGTATATTTTTTTAGAATTTAACTATATATATTCTGATGTCAATGAAATTGCAAGACGTTATTATACATGTGGAGGGAGAAGAGAAATGTGGAAGTGGTTCATTCCTTTCTCCACGAGATCTATGATTGGAAACCGGTTTGCTGCTGTAGCAGAATCATACGTTAGTACAAGCGCGACTTACAAAGAATACACCACGCGATGATTGTTTTTCTCTGGTTACGTAGAATCACGTTCTAAATCCCATCCTAATCACTTTACTCTTCAGTACGTCCTTCTTATTGCGACTGTTGTACTTGTAACTGTCATTTCTTCATAGTGCTTCGAAGTGCTTCGGTATTGAGATAAAGTTGTCAAGATGATTGAAAAGTCATCTGATAATGTGGAAGGTAAGTTACTTATTTTATAAGTAACAAGTAGATTTTCATTTGGTTATGAAAGAAACTTGTAAGTCCCTTTAAGAATCTTTTTAAATTAAGCTTGTAGCATTACGAGAATTTGAATAATGATTTAAATAAAAATTGAAATAAAAATGAAATAATATTTTAATCATTGTGGCTTTTATCGTTATCGAAGATTTTATATCTATCGTAAATTTATTTAGATTACCAAATTATTTAGATTTATTTAGATTACCAAAAACAGCGTTACTTGAATAATCTGCTATTTTTTATTTTCTTTTGATATCAGAAAAAATGATATTATGCTTTCTTTAATTTAGAGACTTTGTATATTTAAATAGAAAACATATTTAATTATACGGACGTACACGGATAATTTATGAATGCATTTTTTAAATGAATTTATCTAAAAAACATTAAAGGGAGATATATTTTTATTAACATAAAACGTAGAAATATGAGTCGCTTCCTCTTCTGTATCTCGTTATCATTCTTATTAGCAAATATCTAATTTACGAAGCTTAATTATTGTCCATACATCACAAGAAAATAAAATATTCACAAGAATATAAAAGATATTTAAAAGGAGCATGAATATTAACTTTTTATGACAACATAATTATTGTAATCATTTGCGATTTACGCGTTTAGTATTGTCGCAGTTTCCAATATAAAATTATTAAAAATGAAAATATATAACGAATATATAATATTGAAAGATGAAAGATAAAGAAAACACATTCATACGCGTATATATTATATAATATATGTATATATTCAATTATCTTACTAATGATTTATAAAAGATATGTCTGACGAGATATAATCTTTACTTATTTATATTTTTACTTACATATTTTTTTAGAAGCTGTTATAATTATCAAATAAAGTAAAGCAACTAAATCTTTACATTAGCTTTAAAGTAAATCTTTTATAAGATTTGCCTTATGCTTATCCAGTACTGATATGAGAACTATATGTAATAAAAGTATAAATAGAATATCATGCAATCTCTAACTCACATTCACCCATTTGCCATTTTATGCTACTATAGATATTAGAAAAACTTGCATAGTTGCAATAAGATATAAAAATAAACAAGATAAAGAAACGATTGAGTTTCTTTTGAAATAATTCGAGTTGATATTTTGCATGCCAGATGTCCTTTCTAATTGTATCCAAAAAGAATATTTAAAAGAATGTTAATCTGTTTAACAGATTTGTTATTCTAGCTTACGAATTTATTGATTAAGACTGAATTATCCTGAACTAAAATTTACATTTACTAATTTTTATATCGCAGGTAGTACATTCTCTCAACTTGCCATGTTTACTTTGTAAAAGTACCATGTGGCACTTTTCGAGGCTCATTATATTAATATATCTCATTTAAATATATCTACAAGAAATTTTTCACAGGATTGATTTTAGATTGAAATCTTCTTGAAGTGAAATATCGAAATCAGTAATCGATATTTATTGTGGCCGATCTTTCCTTAAAAATATCATATAATTTACATAAATTCTTTAAATTGAAAGATTTCGCTTAATATAGCTAATACTGATTCATCTTATAAATCAAGATTTTTAATTCTCTAATTCTCTACTTGTTATATCTGGGATACGCACATAGCTTTGTTGAAACGTGACGTAACATGGAGCGAGTCATGCATTCAGAGAAAGCGATCTTTCCATTCTATCCTACTCAAATTCTACTCAATTCTACTCAAATATTTACGGTAACTCGCATATCATATCTTTGTAATGACACGCATAATTAATATATAATCAGAACAGTAAAGTAGTTCAGTAAACAGATAAACTATATATATATAATAAATAAATATAAAATAAATAAAATGTACATTATTCGTAGCAATACTAGAGAACGATAGTAAAATTATCGTTCTTGCAATATCAAAACTATTTCATTCTCCCTTTCTCTCTCCTCCTCTCTCTCCCTCTCTCTCTTTCTTTATTTCATACAAAAAGCGTATTTATTATATATATTTTATATAGAAGATACATTATAGAGATTCTCCTTTTTCCAAATTTATTTACAAAACAGACGTTCTTACGTTCCTTAATTATTTCAATTCTTTAATGATTTAAACGTATTTATTTCTGTCATAGCTTTTCCTCAATACTTGATGAATATTATAGTTATGTTGTTGTTATTATGTTGTTAAATTTTCTATCATGTTTAATAATTTAATGATATACAAATCTTACAAGATTATATTATATTGTTACATATATTCGAATAGTAGAATGTTCATGCAATAAACAAATTTCCATGAAATAAATAAAAGTTTGAGAAAAAGGCATTCGTATTCTAAAAAAATTCCGAAAATATCTTCGAGAAAAAGAAAACGTCTAGAACTTTCATTCATGTTAATCTTAGGACATTCATTCTACATAGAGATTTTATAAAAAATTTCATATATAGAAAAACGTTGTGATATAGTTTGCTATTATTATTTTCGATAATATAACGCGTGTGTTTTATCGTACATACATGTGACATATGTATATTAAGTTACATTATTAAAATACTAATTTTTCGGATTTGTCACGTGCAAACACGTACATGTTAACATCGGTTCTGATGTTCCTACACGCGGTGCATATTTAAGAATTACAGAAACGTATACATGTATGACATCGTTTACATGCGTCCTCTTGTGCCGCCAAGCATGCCTTTGGAAATTCCCAATTGTAGTATGTAATAAATGATTTCAGCATTCGTTTTTTTTTTTTTTTTTTTTTTTAAATTAGATAGCTAGATTAGATAGATTAAATAAAATATATATTGTGTCTGCATGCATGCATGTGTCCGTGTATGTGTGAATGTGATATTAATAAATATATACACAATAAAAAGTAAAATAAAAATTCAAAACATTAACATATACTATCGATTTCTTAAAATATATATTTCTTTTAAGCATATATATTTTAAATGCATATTTTTTTATTAATTGTGACAATTTATATAATTTATATAATTTGCATTTAAATCAAAGGAATTCACAGTAAATTCACGGACTGACTGTAATACAACATAAAATAAGATGTTTGGATTCTAATAAAAAGCATAATTCTATAAATTTTTAGATATAGTGGAGAAACGACTACGTATTATTCTCAAAGAAGGTGCCGAGACACCAATGAGTTTCGAATGGATGAAACCAGAACTGCCGTCATTTTACGATGAAAAAAGATTTCGGCTTGGCCAGCAGATCTTTAACAATAATATATTCTCGATGATGATTGCTAAACTTTCCGGCTTGGTATCTCTCCTAGCTATTTCGACTATATTAAACGTAATTATGTTCACCAAAAAAAGTAGCACTCCTTGTTTGGCATATCGCAGATATGCGGAGACGATTCTTCATACATTTGTGTGGCATGAAAGGAATCCCAATGAAAAACCCAACAAGTGAGTAAGACTCTAATAAAAGAACACTAAAGTGTTAAAAAGATACCATGAAATAATTTAAGAAATTAAAGTAAAAAATTATATAAAATATAGGAGCAATGTTATAATTAGAATATTCCTATAATTATATAATTATATAATTTAAATAAATAAAAAATCTTATTAAAAAATATAATTTAAAATTTTATTTTTATATTATGTTTTATATTACATTGTGAAAAAAGTGATTTTATATATATTTTCGTTGATATATATATTATCGACATTTCATATCAATTATCGCGATTCTTTCATACACAAAATAATTTTGAGCTTTACAAGAAATTCATAAGGAAATTCATAAAGTACAAAATATAAAAGTATAAAGTATAAAGTATAAAGTATAAAGTATAAAAATAATTAACGACTAAAATAATTAACTATTGATTTTATCTGAGCTATTGCTTTCAATGTTATATTATCATAGAATAAGACGCAATAAAAATAATAAGAAATAAATTTTATATTAGGATACATAATTGACATTTTGCCGGAACAATCAAATCATATTAAACTTTAAACTTTAACTTTTAAATAATGAATATAATTTTCGATATTGAAATAAGTATTTCTTTAATATTAATACGCTATATTTAATAATATGCGATTGAATATTGAAAACGTATTTTCTTTGGATATTATTATATATAACTATCAAATTTCTCTAAATATTCATTGTAGATTCTTGGAATCCCTGAAAATTGTACGTAGAAAGCATTGTGTCGCATTCAAAAGAAGCACCGAAGCTGGTCTCCTCAGACCGACGCAATTAGATATGGCACTCGCTCAATTCGGATTTGTAGGATACACAATGATAAGCGGCGACTATTTGGGAATAAATGCCACTGACGAGGAAATGGAAGGGGTGGTGCATGTCTGGAGGGTAATTGGAAGTATGCTTGGAATGGATGACAGGTTCATATCATTATTTCTTTTTCTTTTACTGCTAATAACAAAATGACAAAAACATAAGTAAATTATCGGGAAGAAGTTTGTTTTCTGTTAATTTGTAAACATTCTATATTTTATATTAAATATTTACAAATAATAATGTGTGCTCGTTAAAAATTAACAAATAGAGATAAACGTATATCAATATGTATATCAAGCAATGATATAGGTACGATAAAAAGATTATTCCATATTCCATACATTCACCAATTTGTTCTACTAAATATTTCGTACATGTATCTTGGATATCTATACTTTATCTGGATTTAGATTGATTCAATCATCATGTGGTTCTTTAATTTATGAATATTTGGATATTATTTCAGATTTAACCTTTGCACGGGAACAGTTGCAGAATGTCGTCTTCTTTGTCGAAGAGTGTTAGAAGAGGTATTCTTGCCATCTATGGCGAAAAGAAATGAACACTTCGATAAAATGGGCCGTGTGTTGCTGGAATCTGTTTGGCCCATCGTTTTCAGCATTGAACCACTAGCGTATATTACATTTACATTTCACCTGTCTTCTTTGTCTACAACTAATAATAACCATTTCATCGAAATAGGTAATATTTTGAAATTATATGTAGATGGATATGTAAAAGTTTTACATTTTATAAAGCTAATAGAATTTATAAAAATGAAATGTCCTGTCACGGAAAATAAATCTTAATTTTGAGTATAAGAAATAACGAATCTAAAAGAAATGTTCATAAAAAATGAGAAAATGATTTATATTTTTACGCTTATAGATACAATATACAATTATACATATCTATGTATATATTACATTTTCAGATACTTCGAACATGCCGTTCCGCAGCTGGTTTTTATTCATATTTCAAGATTTCGTACTTAAGCATTTAATGCGACCTAGTGCTTGGTGGTCTCCATTTTTCCGGGCGTTCTTTAACAGCTTAACACGACTTTCGATTATCTTATTAGAAAAATTCCCTATTCTTGCTTATTTTACCTTTGGAAAGGAATATGCAAACGTTAATATTTTCCCTGCTCATTTCGATTGATATTCAGTCAAAATGACTAGAAAATTGCTATTTTTATAAAATTATCAACGAATGGATCAGAGGATGAAACTGGAATAGATATAGAAAGTCTGATATAATTATGGCATGCATATAATTTATTTCATGTATAGAGTAAGATAAAATATGAGCTTAAAAATAATAGTTAAAATACAAAAGAAACAATAAATATATAAGAAAAATATAAATATTTATATTAAACATTCCTGCAAAAATAAATTTGATATATGAAATATATCATTATAATTTTCTAAAAACTTTTGATAAAGATTATAAAGGTCGTGTAACGATGCAGTTTTGTCCTAATTATGTATATAATTTATATGCATGCATTAATTCTTATGATTAGAATAAGAAAATCAAACGAAAATATTCATTATGGCATTAAATATGGCATTAATATGTGATACTTGAAGATAAAAAAAATACTGTATAAGACGATATATTCAATTATATTAATTATAGTATTATTTTCCAGACAATATAAATATTCAAACGAAACTATTAATATATATTTTCGATATATAATTATGTACTTATGTACTAAAGCATTATATCTCGTATTTTACATTGCCGAATCCTTATACTGTTTAATCAAAGTTTGTAAACTCTATTTCCATGCAGTTATTATAAAGAATTATGTATATTTCGTTAATATATTACATTAATCTTAAATATCAAATAGCAAGATATCGATAAGAGTAAGCGAAGACAAGAGTAGATCATCAACATTAAACGTGCTTCACGTTGTATATTTTACATTTTACACGATCATAACCATAAATTTCTTTTTAAAATATCCGGGAAATTATCTCGTTTTATAGCGCACGATGCCTGCTGGTAAGTGTTCATTACATCTACAAAACAGAAGGTCAAACTGCTTTTGATGATCTTAAAGTTCGTCTTGATTCTATCAATCGCACGGTTGATGTTAATCTAGTTCCAAACATATTTTGAAAAATGTTGAACTGTACTATTAAACAAGAGTTACCTATTAAGGAGATATATTAAATTACATACAGACTAATAAATTACGAAAAATATTGCGCCTGGTAAAATTCGTTTCTTTAATAATTTATTGTAAGCTTAGACGCTTACTATTACAGCCTGACATATCTAATTATATTTCATTAAAACAATTTTTTTATTTATACATATCTTCCGATATATAAATTAATGGCTAATGAAGAGCGCACGAAATAACTACGACACATCGATAATAGTTTGATATCGCGATATTAGTATTAACACAAAAATATTATTATTAAATAGCAAGGATGTAATTGTAAAATGAGACCACGTATCACATACTTTGTTACCGCAACTACGAGCAACTAGAACTAATTTGCACACTATCAAATGAATTCTGTTGTTTCATGATCAAGCATACGACAAATATGCAAAAGATATAAAATTATTTAACGTCAGAGATTTGATAAAACTTTATTTGCTTAATAATTTTGATGAATTTAAACTGAAACTGAAGAACTCAGTGAAACTGAATTCTAGAAAACGAATATGAGTAATATGAAAACGAGTAACATGATAATTTGATTGCAAATAAATATTTCTGAGCATGTTTCATTTCGTTTCGCATGCATAGAAGGTTCAAAGAAAGAATAAAACAGAACCGTATTGGCTAAATAAAATAGGCGTGGCATCGTACAGCCGTTGAATGACAGAAGACGATGGTAGCCTGTCGTACTATAAAGGGATAAGCTGCATCTGTGGATGGGAAGTAAAGTTCGTTTATGGAGTGGCTTTCACATTGGCCATCTTTGAGGCGAAACGTCTCTTCGTACTTGCCTTGGAAATATTCGCAGAATGGCAGGTGATTCGTTTTGCAGGCGGCTTTCAGCCAGTTGCTTTCACTCTAATAGATGTGACCCTGGGATTATCTTGCGCTCTTATAACAATCCGCACCATATGCAAGTAATACTTAGTAACGAATAAATAATTTATTTGCTGAATAGCTGAATTAATGCACTTATCTTCTCTATTTATCTTATTGCCGATTTACTTACTTGGTACTTTATTTTTCACTTATATTAAAAACATAAAAGAAAGATAATACCGCGTATTATCGCACAAGAAGATTTCTTCGTTGAAACTTAATTCTATCCCTCATAATTCTCGATTTTATATAACTTTTCGATACTCTTCGTAACATACACTTCGGACGTATACTTGCAGGTACAAATCGCCAGATTTCCGGCCCAAGGCCAAGAAAATGCTAAAATGCCTTTTGATCGTAATAATAGCATGTATCGTTATGAATACTGTGACTTTAGTGTCGATAGGCTATCACATCAGCGTAAGGCAAGAGACTCTGGTTGATGTCTTCAACGCTTCCATGCAATTATACATCAGTGCAACGTCGTATAAATCCGCGATCGACGAGATCCAATTCATGTTACAGTGTTGCGGTCATACCTCTTATACCGATTGGTTTCTCTTCGATTGGCAGGTAAACATCCGACATGTGTTCTTCTCGGGACACAGCTAACAGAGAAAAATGCAATACGTGATACACAATATGTAAGTAATGCTATTTTTGACAAGAAAGTAGATTATGCATCTCGAGAAGAAATGGCGATGCAAAACAGAATCTCGGATGAGGATTACAGAGATCGCGGTGTACCTTTCAGCTGCTGTAACTTGCGCGCCATGGCACCTTGTATGCACACAGAGATGACGAATGATAAAACGATAAACATGAACGGTTGCGTCGAAGCTATCAGTCCTATTCTTCTCAGGATTGTCCTAGTCGCTTACTTCATGACTGGCACTTTAATTGTTATACAAGTGCTATTATGTTTTTTAGTTACTAGAGTGCGTTATCTCGCTTAATACATATCTATATGCGCCAAATGATCATAAAAAATAATGTTCACGATTGTAACAATTAGTATGCCGCGAAATATTCATTTTACATGTTTTACAGTAAAACAATGATATATATATATATATAAAATCTCTCAAAAACTTGTTGATTTTTCTTATTACAAGTGTTCATGATTAAAATTTAATTCTGAGCTACATGTTGAAAAAATGTATGACTATTTATTGAGTTTTATAAAGTAGATCGAAATAAAGTAGAATACGTTCCTTTTTTTTCAAAATGTTTCAATGGCTTAAAAAAGATATCTATTTCTTTATTTTTATTACAGATAATTTCGAAAATTGTACCTGTTCGAACATGCTATTCTCATCTAAGATATCCCGCTATGCCATTTACTATCATAAATGCATCTCCGAAACCTTGCTTTCCACGAATTCCTCAAACTAAGAAATCTGTTTGTCCTGAAAGGCAAAATACATGCTTATTCAGGAACATCTGTATCAATGAAAAACGGAAAATCGGAACCAGATATAATTGCAATGTTCCGAAGCACAGAAATTGGTAAAGAAAGAATCTTCATAATATCTTCATATCCATTATTTTATAGATATTTTACAGATTTTTATAGATATTTTACATATATTTTATATATTTTTTTTATACATAGAAACAGGAATTGTAATAATACACAATACGGTATTTAGTTAATTACTTGTACAAAGATGAAATTAATAGAATAATATTTTGCTCTATAGTACATTGCAGGCTGCAAGAATTAAACCCAGCGTTCACGAAGAACATAGAATATCTTTAAAATGTATTGTTCCTAACAAACGTATAAGCTGAAGCCCCCCTCATTAATAATCTAAATCCTCATAATTAGAACGGCTCTTCCAGAACAAAAGAGTATGATACAGTACAGTACAAAAAACTAATATAGTAGTAACTAAAATATTAGGTGGCGTTAATGGACAATGAATGAGTAAATAAAAATTCAAAATTCACATGGTTCAGTTCAGCTCAGAACGTCGAACATTGAACATCGAAATATTGATCATAAGATTAAGATCATTAAGATCGTTTAAATAACTAAGTCTATACCTACGATTGATTAGGTTGATCAGGTAAATAGAAAGAACAAATTATTTCTGTGCTTTTTGATATCTACGATATTATTTCACGCGCAATTCTCGCCGCTTAAAATATCATTTTATCTCATTAATCATATTTCGTCATTAGTACATTTTGATATCCTTTCTGATTCTGTTGATTCATGGTCCTTGATAAATGCGTTGTATGCATGTTCTACTTTGTAATAATCCGCGTTGTTATTTGTTATCGAGTGATCATATAATATCATATAACATAATAGATTATATAATAGTTATTTTATTTGATAATCGAATGTATTGTCCGATCTTTTTTTTCTTTATTTTCTTTTTCTCCTTTTCATATCGGATCATTGAATATATTACAAATACAAGCCGATGTAGCATTTCTGAGATTGCAAGGCGACTCGTAAGATCTGCAATGAAAATCGCCCATGGTATTTGATATGCGTTGATTCCGTGTATCTCTACTGTGCTAATCTTGCTGTGCTTTTTCTGTGAATCAGAGACTGTAATAGAACTGGTGACGTCCCCTAAGTGAACCTGCTTCTCTTACTGCATTTCATCGGCAGTTTTGCAAGCCGAGTAGTACTATTCTATCTGAAAAGATCATTAATCTCAAACTGGGTTTATGGATTTATTAAACTAAAAGTAATATATATAAAAAACGCAATAGTGAAATTATAGAAAATAACGGTACAGTGAAATTATAGAAAATTAAATATCTCGCTTTGAAAAACATAAATATTTTCAAACTTTCTTTAAAAAAAAAAAAGACATACTTTTTATGGATTAAAATTGGATAAAAAATACTAATATTTGGATAAAAAATACTAATATCTGGATAAAAAATACTAATAGAACTTTAATGAGAGATATTATAAAAATAATAACAAGACATCATTGTCTCGCCTGGTAATAGACTTTCGTAGCAGACAGTCTCAGAAACAAATACAAGCCGATAGATTGGTCATATTTTGATTTCGCGCAGCTTTCTTTCGATTTTGAGTGATTGTGACGTATAAGGAGAATATATTTCAAAATAATTGTTAATACGAACAATTTAATGCGTAAACATTTAGAGGAGACGATAATGTTACGAAATGAACAGGTTCTAATAAGAACGTTTTGATTAAATGCATTTTTATAAAAAAGGTATTCGTACAACAGAACCGCAGAAGTAACTTATGTGAGATAAAGTTAAAGAATGCAAAAGTTGCGATTGAGAGCGCAAGCAGAATGTTATTGCAAAGAATTCACTCACTTCACTCACAGTGGATCGAACAACCGCTTTCATCCAGACCGGATTCAATTGAGTCGTGGTAATCACGCGCGCGATCCATCACGATTTCCAATGCAAATGCAATAATCAGATTTCATTGTCTCAATGTAGAACCGGCAATATATCAGAACTTTGAAGAAACAGACAGAGAGTTCGCCAATAAGCCGCCCCTATTGGTGGATTTTCCATACTCCATGTCGAGTCTCACAATCGTGCATCCTCGATGATGCTCGGACATCTTCGGCGCCTATTCGTGAATGTTCGGGGTTGATCGGTAACGTGCGGCGCGCGCTAAGTCGACGCTCGAATAACCACGTTTGGCAGTTCGCGAACAACCGTGTGGCCGTACGGTTGTTGTTTTTTTTTTTTTTTTTTTTTAATATAGAAACTGTTGTGTATGCGTCCACTTGCGATCGACCGCCATTCTGCCGTCGTAGCATGTGCCCGCTACTCTGCAGCCACGTATGCTGCCCCGACATACTAAAGCCGCACAATAAACCCGTGTCTTACGACTATCGCTAACAACTAATCGCATTTTCGCGGCACACATTTTCACATGCTAAAGTAAGCACACCGCTGAACACCGTTATCCGACACACGGATCCGCATGCGAGGAAACTAATCGTGATTCGTGCGTGCAGTAGTATATAGTATGATCTTCTCTTGGATATTCCAGTGAATCTCCCGATGTGCCGAGTGTCTATACCGGGTGACGGAGTTGAGTTTATACCAGGCCAAGTGTGAAGTGACTTATCTTTTTGCTGTCGCTCTCGCTAACTTGTCTAGCTAACCAGGAAAGAAGATAGAGATAGATAGAGAGAGAGAGAGAAAGAGAGAGAAAGTCGAGAGTGGCCGGTTAAGGAGCATCGCGGCATCTGAAAGAGGGGAAGAAGAAGAAGAAAAAAAAAAAGAAGAGGAATAGCAACCCGGTGTAAGAAGGATTCGAGGAGATTTTCAAGGAGATATCGACCACCAAGATGAGTTGTTGCAGCGCGCCCATCGTCATGCCCATCATCTACGAGACCCTTCTCAGCAAGTGCGAAATCCCGATCATCGATCTGGCTCATATGGGTAAGTTACTTTTGGAATTCTTAAAATCGTCCACACGCGACATTCGTTCGCATTTGCGGGGAAACGTGAGCGCGCGCGCGCGTAATGTTATTTTGCGGCGGACAATTGGAGCGTGCACTCGATTTGCTAGTCGAGATTCCGCGGAAGAACGATCTCGAAATTGTTTACGACCGTACGATAAGGTGATATGCGGTGTTTTTCCGCATGCGATCGTAAAATCGCGTCGGATTGCGGAATACGTAGGATCGTAACTAGGACCGGCCGCGGTCTCGGCCTGCGAAAGATCTCGCCAGTCCGGCAAGTCGGTCGGTCATAGATTATTGAATGACGGAATTAACGAATGACGGCATGGCAAAACTGGACCAAAAACTCGGAACTGAAACGTTCGCAAACGTGAGCGAAAAAAAAGTGTACGAAGTTTGTTCGAGGTTTGTTCAGCGATATTTGTTTGTCAGCCAGCAGGCTGCGATCGCGAGTTTTGTGGACAGTACGCGGCTATGTTTTCGCTACGTGTGTATGTACATCAGGTGTACAAATTAATTCCTTGCCCTCGATTGCTCAAGCATCTCGACGATCTCATCGATGATCTCGGAAGCGGCAAGTTCTGTCTGCCGATAAATGTCCTAGGGTCATCGAAAATGTTATCGATATTTTATCGATTGGAATCTTCCCTGTGCTCTTCTATGCAAGCAAACTTTGAACTTTACGGGAAAGCGAGGAACCGGTCCGTGCATTTGACATGTGATTGTTTCATTGGCGACCTGATGAACCGATATCGCGTATGTATACGTATGCATATGCGCGGGAAATATTGTTTTATTAAATTACCGTTAATAATTATAATCAAGGCATTACGGACAAGGGGATACGAATGGCCGTTAGCTAAATTGGGATTAATCATCGGATAACAACTGTACTTGTGTACTTTGATCTTGTGCTCTGAAATTGTTGCTGCTCTATCGGTCGTATCAGCGAGTTTTTAATGTGCCGTGTAATTTACAAAATTCAATCTGAAATACGTATCAGATGGGTGCGAAATGTTTTCTCCCTTGCTGTTATACACAAAACCGCTGCCACTGCTGAGGCTTCTTTATTGAGAAAACACACATGTCTACGATCGGACCTTGATTCGACTTGACTTTATTTGTCATAGTCGCTATCTGTCGCTAGCTCCTTAACGAATGATTCGATTATTGACATCGTACCGTTACTTTATTTATTACCGTCGTAATAAAATCTGGAATTGGGCACCGCGGAATTCGGAATTCGAAACTTTGAGCGACACGCGGCTTGTCGTTTAACGTCAACTTTCGCTTCGATATCATAACAAACACAGTGTAAAATACATAGTGTAAGAGAAAATATCGGTAAAGTATCGACGCACAAGCAAAAGCCCCGCCTCTCCCGCACGGGGGCGCGTAAATTATCGTAAAAATAAATGATCGTGGTTTATTTATTAGCCATGTCCGGCTAGTAGGCAAGTCCTACTCTCGGATGCTCTCTTACTTAATTTCCAGTGCCTTAAACGCTATCTACTCCGGGCTGTCCACTATTTCACATATCATTTTTACGATCTTTTACGATCTTTATTTTCATGGTCGTCCTAATATTTTTACCTTTTGGACAAATTATTTAATAATCGCCGTGACTCAACAGCGAACTCGTTGAATCATAGCGTAGCAACAGGACTCCCTTTCCCYCCCCCCCCCCTCTCTCTCTCTCTCTCTCTCTCTCTCTCTCTCTCTCTACCTGTTTCTTTCCCCAAGCGGAGCTTGACGAGCAGGCTCAACGCCGTTGAGGTTTTCTTCACTTCCCGATAACACTATTTCGTATGATATTTGCAATATTATCGGCCGATCGAATGCCGAGGGAATTTGGAAACGCGGTAAAGAGCGAGCGCGACGCAGCGGCGGAGTAAAATCAGCGGCAGTGCCGAGCGACACCCTGTATAACCGTTCGAGGGCGCCAAGGGAGGGGCCCTTCTTTGTGAGAGGGGCTCTGACCTCAACGGATCGTCGGACCCGCGGTTGGCGCCTGGCTGGTTCGTCTGGCTAGGTGCCTGGCCTCGTTGCCAAGCAGCCGTAAAGGCTGCTCGTCTCTCTTTCGAATCCTCGAAATTCCTTGCGGTCCTTTTATTGAATTTAATTTGTTTGCTTTGATCCTCACTCGGATCTTATCTATACGAAATCGATCAACTTCGCTCGCACAAGTTCGGCATATTCACGCATGTGAAATTTCGAGGCATTTCGACGCATTCTCTCCACCTTATGTCACCTTACGTTCCCTTTTCGTCGGCGTTATTTATATACACGCTGTCGTTTCATTGACGATTCTTTTTTCTTTTCTCTCGGAGCTAAATAATGTCGGCAAACATATCGTAACAAGGATTTATGCGCGAGCTTGCGGACCGATCTGAGGATCCATTTTTGCGAGACTTTCGATTTAGGTTGTACGGCAGATATTTATTACGCTGTCACGTTAAAATAACACAGATTATCTGTCGCACGGGTCAGCCGGAGTGATCATTTTTCATCGCATCGAAAATTCTATATGACATAATGTTACCCCGCCTACAAGTCTCTATCCGCTTCTTTCCCCCGTGTATACCGTAATAGACCTTTCGGGATGCAGGAAGATCGTAGATTAAAGGTTTCTATCTAAGCGGCGCGAGAATCCTTCCTCTTTCCTGCTCGCGACACGCCGTTAACGGGCGTGTAATACACGTAAATAGCATTTGAAGATGCAGATATGCAGATATGTTGAACGAGCACCGGTCGAGCGGCAAGCATCATTCGTCAGGATCAGTTTCGGGGAATGTTTAACGGGACAATGCAAAAGTTGCTTTAACATCCCTGGATTATCCTGCCTATGTTGGCATGTCATCGAGATGATGCGCTCGTCATTTAACAGTAGCTCGAAAAATGTTCCCCGCTGCGAGTAGTCGCTGGCATCGATCCCACGCGACGAAAAAAATCGGATTCGCCCCCGCGATTCCTGTTCCGAATCGGTGATTCGATTTCCGAATGCGACATTGTAGCCCGGCATTGTAGAAGCAGCGGCCTACTTTCGGCTAATAACGAGCCAAATTTCAGTCATCAACGCGTCGCGATTATCACGTGCCGCCTCCATGATCGTCAAGGTGTGCACGAGGATAAAGAGCTAGCAATCACATCTCTTGCAACACCTGCATGCCATTTAGAAATCACCGTGCGCAGTCCGAGCAGCGCTCGCGTGCCATTGATCACCTATAATCTAACGGTTGCGTTCTAAACCTACGAGCGCATATTGCCGATCACTCTTCTAGCTCGTTACGCTCGAGGATGTTTCGAGCGCGTAAACCTTGCGCGGTAGTACAAGATTCGCGCATCCTCTCTCCCCGGGGTCTCCGTCCCCGTTCGATCATCGAGCGAGCGAGAGCTCTTTCCCGCTTTACCTCACGCTGAAAATATCGAATTTGCACGGAAACGTGTCCCCCCCCCCCCTCTCTCTCTTTCGCTCTCGCTCTCGCTCTCTCTCTCTCTCTCTCTCTCTGTCTCTGTTTTAGCGATGTGCAAAAGTCTGTTGTACGCTAGATTGGACGCTCGTCATCGCGCGTGCCCTATCGCTCGCGCGTTACTGCACGCGCGACGAAAGTTTCGCTAATGCTAGCGGGCGAAGTGGAACACGCGCGTGCACTCGCGCGAGTTGCTCGAGTTTGCACGCGGCTTAAATAGCATGCAACACGACGACGCGCACGCCGCATGTCGCGCGTCGCGGACGATGAAACGTCCCGCGCGCGCGCGCGCGCGCGCGCGCGCTCTCTTTGTGCTCGGCGGTGTTGAATAATGATTCGAGTGCCCGAGATTAGAATAATGCCGCCTCTGGCGAGGGAAAAGCGTCGCGACGCACGCTCGGATCTGGTGGCCGCGACGCGACTCGCTCGAATTCGTTCCAGTCGAAAGCGGAAACTCCAAAGCGGAACTCCCTGCGAGGACAGCTCTCATCTCTCGTCGGCGATAATCGGCAAAACTGCGGATCGTTCCCTTTGATATAAGTCGAGTTATTTCTGAATGGCAGATAAATCCTGCTCGTCTTGTCGCAATGCTGATCGCGCCGCGACTTTCGTCCGCATCCGGTTTTACATAAATTTTTTAAGCCTTGTTTTACCTTGTTCCATCCGCGTTGCATTTTTGCTTAGGTGACTTTGTTCCGTCCGAGTTAAAGAGGAATTGAATAAAACTTGACTAGTACGCGCTTCGCCTTTCTTTATTTATCAATTTGTCCGTGTTATTAACTCGCACGCATCGTCACATAGATGACGTCAGCCGGGCTAACGACCAGCTGGATTGTGAAATTTTCATACGCTAGGCGCTAGCGGAAGCTTACGAACGGAACGGCAGAGAGCGAGTAGAAACGTGATACAACGAGGACACAAAATGTTTATACGATGGAGGATCGCGGGATTGTAGTTACAGGCCGCGTGTAAAATTGCAATGATTTTGTCGATCCTCGATGTATGCGTGCGCGAATGCGCACACCAAATACGGGCGGCCGGTCATGTCTGTGAGAGCGCGCTCGGATGTCTCGCGATCGAAAATGTCAATGAAGCGAAAGTAAACGAACGAACGTAATAAAATGACAAAACGCTCGAGACATTTGGGAATGGTATCCATTTCGGAACTCGGACATTTTGAATAATTATACCAGAGAGATCAAGGACGCGGAGAACGCTAATGCTCTGCAGTTTTCAAAGATTCTCGAATTCAAAGATCGACGTAAACCCACCGGCGCTGCATCTCTGAAATGTGAAATTACGAATGGGAAGATACAGATACACAAAGATTGCGAAGCCTACCGATGACGCGTTCGCCGTTGACTTCGCCGGATTGATAACGCCAAGTTGAAACGCCGCGATTGCACTTGGTGTCGCAAGTGGCCTTGCGCGTGTAGTCTACAAAAAATTGTAGATATTAATTTGCCACGTTGGACGATAAAAAGCCTCGATGGACTCGTCGCGCTGTTAAACGAGCGTGTCATCTGCGGTCCAGCGGAAAACCCGTTCGTCGGTTCGCCCGTCCGCCTGAACGCAAGCCTTCCGAAGCCGGAAGCGGCGATCCTCGTTTCGTAAAAAACGCCTCGCCACGCCGTGTTCCCCGGGTCGTGTCGCAAATCGATGCGACGCGACGTCGAATTTCACGTTATCGAAGATCTTGATCCGCCGTTCGGCCTATCGAAACTATTTTTCCTCCTGTTTGCGGTGAAAAAATAAGCCAACGCGCAGTCCCCGCAGTTTTTCCGAAAGCGCGTAAACTTGCGTAACATAAAGTGTTGCGTGCAATTAAATTTCACGTGTTCCTCCCGCGATGCAGACGATGCAGAAGAAATAAACGCGACACGGCAGAGGCGGAGATAAAGTAATGCTTAATATTGTCAATTTAACTGTATAAGATACATAAGATGAGGAAACCAAGGAGAAGGACAGAAAAGGAAGGAGAGACAGAGATAAATCGATAAGCGAGATGATAACGACTACGCGTGAACTTTCAGCTCTTAGCTATATCTACGATATGAAGCGACGGTCACATCCGGCATCTCATAAAAATCAATTCCGAATAAAATGAAGAATTTTATTCGCGTCATTATGCAAGATTTCTCATCACGCGGAATTCACAGAAGCACAGCGTGCGAACTCGAAGAAGGATCTCAGGATGAGCGTTGAACACTGCCCGAACTGTGATGAAACATTAATGACGATAATGCAAAGATGCATATTCTCGCGACTATAATATCGCTGATATATTGCATATCGCACATCCCCAAGTCGATGTCCGGTAACGGTATGTTCGATCGTTGCATACTGGACGAAAGTATCGGGGAGTCTGTCACTAGCAGAAGAAACTCTTCAAGGATATTTTCTCCGCAGGACCGCACGCGCACTCTAGGAACAACCTCGCGTTTTTCAGTTGCACTGCAATCGTGTGTCTGAAATCCTGCATCCGTTGTCCGAAAACATATATAATCGATGAATCCAGATTTTATATTAAACCCGCTTGAGCTCTGCATCTTTGTCTCGCCATGTCATTAMCCCCCGCCTGTACGCATCCAATGAGATCACGTTTTCGGATATATTTTTAACTTTATTGCGTATCGCCCCGAAGTTGGAAATTTTACTCGCGGAAACCTCTCTAAAAGCGCACTGTCGCAATTATCGAACGAATTACAATCGATAGTTGCGTCTAGTTTTGTTTAGTTTCCCTTCTGGAACGTCCCGCGCGAACAACATTTGTAAATAGATCTGCTTTTGGATAATTTGCGTTTAGGGTACTAAAATATTAAGATTGATAGATATTGGAATAACTTGAGAAATCAATATCCGATAAGTCATTAATTATCCGATACGCTTTAATCTCTCGCTCTCTCGCTGCTGCGAGATTACATATATTTTTATCACGTGGCACGATTCAATCATCTCGAGTGTTTCGAAACACCTCTTCCTAAACATAACAAAAGAACGAAAACGGATATATCGGTCGGAATTGAATATCCCCAAACTGGCAAATGCAGTCCGATCGAGATTAGACATGGAAAATCTATTATTAAAAATCGACGTTTTTCTTATAGTCTCGCGATATTAATATAACTTTGTCAGCGCGGCTCTTTCGTCTTTCGTTTTTGGCGCCGCGCCAATGCGCGCCTCGTGGATGCTCAAACGAAAGGCCCTTCTGCTGATTTTGTCGTCATCATTACGTTGCGACGTCGCGAAAATAGCGAACAAGGTAGGAAGAGTACTACGCTCAGCTGACGTCGAGTACATCGAGATATATCGAGTTCATCAATGATGGCGCGTTGCGATATTATACTCAGAGATCGCCGTGTCCAACACCAACAGCGATTGGTTGTTGTTTAGAGACTAAAGACTAATCCCAGGATTTACAGCAACTATAACGTTCCATATATAGCACATAGCAAACAAGATAACGTTTCCTGTTTTGCTAACGACAAGCGTAGCTTGTTCAGACTAAATGAGAATAATTATTTAAAAGGAAGTTACGTGGAGAGTTACGTAAGATATGCATCACAGGATTAAAGACAATGCCTCTTTGTTCCTAAAAAATATCTGTACGCGATCGATATCTCGCATCGAGATTTTACAATTATTTGCAATTAGAGGATTCAATATCGGCGGTCATTAAGAAAGACTGTTAATGATATTGGAACGCGAGAGCGTATATTGCATCGAGTCCATTTCGACGATTTAGGGCGAAAGTTTAAAGCTAGCTTTTAACGTTGAGCGCATAATCGAGAATAAAAATTAATTGCATATTGGCCAGAGACACATTGGTAATAATCTTTGATGCGATACGGAACTATATCTGCGGTTTGTTTCTGTTTTCATCGCTCATGAACGGATCTCGTTACGACACGAAAGCCTCGGGGACGATGGCTTTCTCGGGAATCATGACCTCGTATCAACCTCCAACGCTTGTGGCGAACTGTTTATGATTTTTACGTTACTTGAACCGGCGACGCGAAATCAACAAGTCGACGTTAATCCCTCATTAATGTCATCTTCCGCGTTATTTTTGTCGGTGTATGACGTATCGAAATTCTCGCGAGCATGCAATTGGCGAATGTCTCTCGCCTCGATCATTTTAACGGCAACACATCTTTTTGTTAACTCGTGTGCTCGTATATGAAAATATTAAATGTTAAAATATCAAACGCGCTATTAATGCGCACGATAGAACGAAAGCTGTCCATTTTATTTTCGTCCTTTTCGTTTTTAACACATGGACACCGCTCGTCCATGCATGGAATCGTTTGAGAATAATTTATACATTTATACAATCGCTTCTTATTAACTGTTTGCGGAGACGCTGAATGGAAATATCTTATTTAATGCATATTAATGAGAGAGAACTAACGTTATCACATTTGATGCTCGAGATCAATCGGTCAGTCGGCAAACTGGGGGATAATATTATTCGCATCATCATTTATATGAATTATAAATGGCACAATCGCGATTACAGTGCCGCGTGTGCGAACGCTATTTACAAATGTGTCAGAAAGACGAGCCTACCACTTTGTTTTTTGCTTCATCATCACGATATCGACTTCAATGTCAATGAACGCTCATTGAGAACGAAACATCGAACATGATCAATCATCGGTGCACACCGGCGTATCACCTATCGCTATAAGAGGATCGTGAAATTTAATATTGGCTGTCCCCGCAATGCTTTTTCCTATAATCCGCAAGTAGATACGATCAGCATCTAGCAGCATTAGCAGCGACCTTCCGCGTATCCTGAACTTTATTTACGTATACGTATTATACGATATCAAAACTGATGCATGAATCAAAGATCTCCTCTCCCCGGTCCCAGCTCTGACATTGTTTTCCCGCTCGTAAAAATAAAAATAAAAATTCTCACAAAAGCCCTCGCGGATAGATCAGAGAGACGATCTCTCGATTCTCTAAAAAGATGAAGGACATCCTCTTGCGTCTTTCTGTCGCGCTTTTACTYCCCYCCCCCCCCCCCCCCCCGCCCGCCCCGCCCGCTCTGTACTCAAGCATTTTCTTACAATTTCAGGCACGGAGAGATGTCCTCAGAAGGGAGTCGTGAAGCAGGTGGCCTCGAAACTGCTAAGGGCGCTGTCCGGGAAAGGATTGGCCTTGCTCGTCAACCACGGCATTCCAGAATGCAAGGTATGATAATAGAAAGAAGGAGAAGGAAGAGAGAGAGAGAGGGGGAGGGAGACGCACTTGCAAAAACGATTAAATCACGCGAGGCTTCCTTTGATTGATCAGGCGCCGGTGTTGCCGGTCTTGCCGATTTTTATCTTGCCGGGAATGCGATCGATATCACGCGTTGTCGCAATTTGCCATCGTGACGGACGATTTCGAAATGCCACTTTGAAATCGCGCTGGGCAATTAACGTCCCCAGGAATACGCGGAAAGAGAGGAATACGTCGATCTCAAAAGCTGCTATCGTTTCTAATCGGATGTGTCTAATCCATATAGAGAGGACATTCGACCATTGAGCGATCTTTGTAAACGAACCTCGTCTCTGGAGATTAGATGGCGGGCGCGATTGTAACGGACGAAAATCACTAATTAGCATTGCTTACGCTTCACCAGAAGCACCAAATTGTGAAATTAGAGTTGACGGGATATTTTGCCGTTGCGGTAATGCCGTCGCGGTGAAATATCAGCTAGTTCGGAGGAATTTACACATTGTCAGTTACAATGTTGGTTGGTTACAATGTCACGCAAGTCTCCGCGATTAACTAATGACGATTAATTGATTACCGCCATCTTCCCCTTCGAGAAGCGAGGGCTCTTGAAGCGCGGCTTGAAGTTTAGCCGCAAATTTATTTAATCGGCTATTTCTTTTTCCTTTTCTCTTTCCCCTCCCCCATCCCTCTCTCTCTCTCTCTCTCTCTCTCTCTCTCTCTCTCTCTCTTATCGAGAGTTATCTTAAACTTGGCACATTGAAGGAGTAACCGACTCTTTTCAAGGGCCCACGATAAACACCGTACACGTTGCGCGATGGCCTTGCCGGCATTTGTGCCTGCTATCGGAAACTCGCGGGTGATATCGCGGTAGCGTATTGCAGTTTCACGCGATAATCTACTGACGTCTTACGCCACACACGAATTTATTGTACAATCGGCAACGTACGCCAGCGAGTAACGCGTAGGTGTACGATATTGTGATGAATATTATTCCCGATGGTGTATCCATCGAGGGCAAACTGTTACAGGAACTTCGCAGACCGTGTCATCAGCACAATGATAGGATGATATGCCGAGACTACGTAGAGACCCGACGATGAAGTCTGCCGAGATCTTTGGACCGAGCCAGAAGGTTCAATCAAAACGTGGATAGAGCTCTGTTTATCGCAAGATAAATAATGAACGATTCTGAAATTCGTCATTAAACCTGACAGATGTGTTCTTTGTTCTTCGACGTGAGCTCGATTTCGTCAATGCCGCGTGAATGCTTTCCTTTTTTTTTTCTTTTTTTTTTCCTTTTTTTTTTTCTTTTCTAGAGAAGTCAGACGCATTCTTATTTCATTCCAAACAGCTACATTGGCTATCAAGAGAGCTATCAAGAGAGAGAGAGAGAGAGAGAGAGAAGAGAACGATGAAACTCTCGCTGTGGAAAAATCGAATTCCTTTTCCGCGGATTATTGCGCACCACCGGCGATGTTTGTTCGATTGTTGCCGGAACGGCTCGCGAATCGCTAAGGAAACAATAATTGCGACGCGCGATAATGCGACAATGCAGCGGGATATGCTGGAATAAAGATACGCCTGCTGTACAGCGTATTTCATTCAACGAATTGATTTCCATTTCTAATATCGATATTTTATCGTAGCTCGTGCAGCGATATACATAGATATGCGCTCGCTCGCACTTATGCAATTACATCTCGGAATCAAGAGCGGGGCAGACTCGATTTTTCCTTCGCAATGGTTTTTTTTCCCTGGCATTATATAACGGATGCGATATTACGCCATCGATATAGCGGAACATACATCGTGGTCTCCGGGCAGATTTGCTCGTATGAGTAAGGCAGCCGTCGCGTCACGCGACATGTAAACCATACGTCAAGGTGTGAATCATTGTTCTATCATAGCATGATACGGCTCTCCTAAAGCTGTTTATATTTCAAGGAATCGAAAACGACGCGGATACACGTTGTTATGAAACTTCAATGCGATCACTTTCAGTAATATACATTATGCACTGGAAAATCGAAAAACTGCAAGGCTACTGCATGATGCAACTAAGTTTCTAGAAAAAGCGCAGTTGCCCGGGGAATCTAGTTTCAAATTGCACGATTCCTGTTGGAGATAAGGACTTACTTGTGTTAATTGAACCGCGACCGCTCGTGAATACCGATTATTCGAAATTGATTGTTTGCGCAATTGCGACGAGAGAAAAACCATCATATGACGAATGGATAAAACCTGCGCGAGATTCTTTTCACAAGAATGTCGCTTCTCCAGGCGCCAATTTCATTCTCGGTTGGCCAGCGAGCGAAACCTATCGGGCAAAACTATTTTATTCCGCTTATTACCAGACATTATACCAGAATCTGCATATCTTGATGATATGTATACTTTCATATGTATGACGTGTCACTCGAAAGGGGTACGTGATATTCAAAATCTGAAAGGTACGATTATGCTGTCGAGATATACGAGATACGAGAGTCTCCGTTTTCCAGAGAAATAATTTCCATTGCACATAGATTTTCTTATCGTCGTATCGCGTAAAAAAATTCAATGCATTATCGTTTCGCTTCGCTTCATGTACTAAAATTTTGTTTCTCTCTATACTTACAGATGAAGGCAGCTTACAGAGCTCTAGATGCATTTTGCGAGTTACCGGAAAATATACGAGCAAAATATGAGCGCGTTTTGCCGGCTAATCATGGTTACGTCAAACCAGGCACAGAGAAGTAAGTATGAAAAATCGCATATTTGTTTCATAATCCCGCCGCAATTCAATTTGACGAACATTCTTTTTGATCAATCGACTTAATGGCGGCACAGAAAGCAGTATATTTGAGTAATATATATGACATCATATTTCAATTGATTGCAATTCTAACAACATTTGAAAAAGTTAATTATGTTACGAAAGGATAATTATATCGGTTGCACGTATAAAGAACGTATAAAGAATGGAGATAATATGATTATTTTGCAGTTTACATATCGCTTCATGCGAGTGTAAATTTTCACTTGAGCTTTATCTAAATCTAATCCACTTTCTCTGTAATTAGATCTTCAGATGAGGAGGAATTTCGCCATGCATTCAATATAACTGGATGTGAAGGAATCCTGCCAGAAGAAGAAATTCACGGTTTCAGATCAGCGATTGAAGAATTGGCACGAGATTTCAAGCAACTGGCCACCATGCTTCTTACTGTAAGAATAATTTTATTATACAAAAACTATAGCTTATTAATTCTTGCATGTCGCGTATTTCTGGTTATTCCGTTATCTCATCTTTATTTTCTTATTCTTCTTGTGAGCATCTTCGCTTATATATTCCTACGTGATCCATGTTTCCAGCAAAAAAAAAAAAGAAAAAAAAAAGAAAAAAAAACCATTCCATATCTTCGCTCCTAAAAAGAAAAGAATACAATTCTCGTCTATATTTGTTGAACGAATAATCTAATCACAAGGGAGATATAATAATTAACATCGGAAAATTCTATTTGTTACAGGCGCTGTCTGTGAGTTTGGAACAATCCCACGACTTCCTGCTGTTAAAGCATGCGCACATACTCGGCTCTGGCAACGCGTCCACTTTGCGTCTCCTGCACTATCCAGCATTCGGTGCACCGGTACAAGGACTAACTCCATGCGGCGCTCAATGCGACTATGGCACTTTCACTTTGTTGGCGCAAGTATGTAGATTGCGGCACATTACGATGCATGCTTGAAATTTAATACCTAATACGGTCGCGTTCGGTTCTTGTCGGCGAAAAAAGTTATACGATCGTAAATAATTCTCCAAAAGATATATTTCATGAAGTTTTACGCATCTAAAACATCGTAAATGCTGCGTATCTTTATAATTTCGTCGAAACCGACACAGAGATATCTTGGCACACGTCTGTTCAATCGTACAAAACAGTATAATCGCTTCGCGATAAGCGATTTCGCGGTTATCAAATGAAAAATGAAAATATCTTGAGAAATAAGAGGTTTAGACGTAAAAAGTAATGAGTTATGAAGTAAGAGTAAATAAAGAGTAGGTGTTAAAGGAGTCATAACTCAAAAGAACGGCAGCACAAGAATTGAACAAACAGCAATTAAAAAATATCACAAATTCAAATCTATATAAAAATTATGTACATAGAGTTATATATTATATACTATATAATATAATTATATAATATCCATATCACTGTTATTTAAATATGCTATTAGAATAGAGTTCATGATTTATAAATATTACAATAAATTTTTACAATAAATATTTATATAACAATAAAATATTTTCAGGACTGTGAGGGCGGGCTCGAAATACAAGGTCCACACAGAGAACGATGGAGTAGAGTTGGCCATCTCCCAGGTGCCATATTGGTGAATACTGGCGAGTTGCTGGCACGTTGGACCAATGGGCAGCTTCCAGCACTGAGACACCGTGTCGTTGTGCCACAATATTGCAGTCGCACTCGTCATTCCATCGCCTTCTTCGTGCATCCAGATGATAATGTTGCCGTTGAGCCGTTAGAGACGAAGATCACTATAGCCAGTCAGGAAACGACACCTTGTCGTTTGCAAAAGAAAAAACGTAGCGTTCGCACAGCATATCAGAATCTTCAACGACGATTTCGCGAGACTTATGCGTCCTAATCCTATGCGTCTATGATCCTGAAAATTTTGTCAGGATGATATGAAAAGTAAGTTGTTATAAGTTTGTTGGAGCAGAATGAAATTTCACTCATTTAAACCAATTTTATGAACAATAAAATTCGAGTTACCATGTGCTATCTTTTAAAGTTTGATCAATGTGACTTGCTGCATATCGCTTGGTATATATTTTGTCCAAAGAAAAGAAAGAAAATAATATCGAGGGTATCGTGCATTATATCCATTCCATTTAATGTGAACGCATAAAACAGATTGTTTATATTTTTAATTTTTAATTCTGATGAATTTTAATAGCACAGCTCATTTATCTTTATTTTGAAGAATTTGATTCTTTATAAGTGAAATTATGAAATATTAATTAATAAGGAAATATGTAAAAAGAATGTAAAAGAAAAGAACGCGATTTTCGAGCAATAATAAATTTGTACTTAATCAGAAAGTAATTTATTTCTATCAACCTTCTATCAGACGAACAATGCGTTTTAGAGAATATCGTAATTATATTTAATTTAATTTATAATAATTATATATAATTATAATAACCTTACGATATCACAATTATCTAGAAACCCGGATCCCAATCGGTTTCTTGTGTTTTCTGATATATCCGATAACAAACTAAAAGATCTCCAGGTTTGAAAGAAATTGTGGGGTCCTCGAATCTTAAACCGCACTCGACATCGACTTTGATACTTTCGGTTTCATTTTTCATATGCCTCATTGACGCCAATTTTCCTAGAAAATACATGATTTTTTTGACATTCCTCCATTATCACAATTTTCGGTCTAATATTTGTTATATTATCAAGTTTTCTTACCGGTATGAATAATGTCCTGATTACGTATCAAACGGTATATCGCTTCTTTCTCGAGAACGCCTTTGATGCATCGACAACCAGCAACCTTTACTTTTTTTCTCCTTTCTTTAATCTCGAATTCTTTTAATACATTTGCTTCGCCTATGCAAGAATAGATGATTAATTAATAATAATTAAAATGATGATTAATTAAATAATCTAATCGTGATAACTCATGCACATTTCTTATACCTAATATTTCTTCAGCATCAACCATCGGTAATTTCTTATTTATCTCCTTTTTAATATCGTCAATAAGTTTATATATTACATTACACGGACGGACTGATATTTTTTTTTTAATAGCTTCGTCTCGTAAAGCTTTTGTTATACCCACGTTGAAATTATATATAATGGCTGCAAAAATTTTATGACGATGAGAGATAATTGTAATTGATTATACAATGTATAATCTTACCCTTAAATGCATCTGCCATTTCCAAATCCGTATCATTAACAGGTCCGACACCGTAATGAACTACATCTAATCGACACTTATCGTCACTCCCATATGTATTAAAAACGTCCAATATAGCTTCTACGGAACCGGCGACATCGCCTTTTATAATAATGTTGATTTTGGGTATCCCGTCATCGGGTTTGTCTTTAATGATCAGTAATAACTTATTGTATCTGCCAATAGCTCTTCTCTTTGCCAAATGTTCTTTATATTCCTGATATTATCAGAATAGTTAAGATAAATAACGTGACATTTTTAATAAAATCTATCGTAAATTACTATTTATTAATTATTAGATTAGATTCTATAAAATAATACTTACTTTCAAGTATTCCTCATGTTTTTTAGCCGCTGCAATTTTGTGTTCCTTTGCTAACTGCTGACTTTGTACAGTTTCCCTATATCGTACTACCATGTGCGATTTTTTTTCATTCTCGACCTCTAATATCTCATCTCCGGCAGTAGGTAAGCTTTTCCATCCAATAATCTGTACTGCATCAGATAACTTGGCTTCCGTAACAGGATTACCAGAATGATCAAACATGGCTCTCACTTTAGCCGATGCTAAACCACTCACTATTATATTAATAATAATGTTAATAACAAATTAATGTTAAAATTTTATAGAATCTTAAAATTATTATAAAAATAAAAGGAAGAAAAAAGCATTTGTTTTTCAAAAATATTCTATGAATCGATTTATTTTGTAATATATATCCTCTTTTCTATGCTAGTTTCTTTATAACTTGCATATTTAAACTTGCATATTTAATTTGTCCTTACCAAGAAATGAGCCCTTTCTCAAGGTACCACGTTGAATTAAAGCTGTCGCTAATTTTCCACGATGTGGATCGGTAGAACATTCGATTACAGCAGCTTCAACCAATCCCGTCGGATCGCCTTTCAGCTCCGCAATCTCAGCTTGCAATACTATAGCCTCGGTCAAAATATCTATGTTAGTCCCATGTAATGCTGATATATTGACACTCTGAACATCTCCACCCATAGCTTCTACATAAATTCCCTTTTGCGCAAGCATCTTTTGCGTCCTTTCCTAAAATGGATATCATAAATTACTTTCATGTATTATTTTTAATTCTCTTGATGCATTCGTTAAAATTTATATACAATATCGGCTTGTCGTTTATCGATTTTATTGATGGCCACAATAATCGGCACATTTGCAGCTCTCGCCATATTTATACTCTCTACAGTTTGTTCCATGACGCCATCATCTGCTGCTACAACCAATACTATGATATCGGTTACTTGTGCGCCTCTCATTCGCATCAAGTTGAACGCAGCATGTCCAGGTGTATCCAGGAATGTAACCTTTTCTCCTGTTTTCAATGTTACTGTTACAAACAGAATGATTTGTCATAAAAGCATAAAAATTTAACAATACAATTAATAGCACATAAATCCTTAATAAAATTATATTGTTTACCATTGAAGGCACCAATATGTTGCGTGATACCACCAAATTCTGTTTTTACAACAGATGTATTGCGTAACGTATCTAGCAAAGTAGTTTTACCATGATCGACATGGCCCATAATTGTTACTACTGGATGTCGTTTTACCAGAACAGATGCATCTGGTGGAGGTCTAATAAAGTATTAATATTGTTTTATCATTCTACAATATTAATAATTACATGTATTAATTTTCTTATTCATACCGCTTAATTACATCATGATTCTTTGTTTCTTTCTCCGATCCTTTATCTGGTTGAGAAATTATTCTAAATTTGGTACCAAGTTTTCGTACAGCGTCATGTATTATATTCTGATCTTCTATAATAGTAGTTTTATTGTAACGTTTAAAAGAATGAGGTTGAGATAAAGAAATTGCTTCAATAATATCGCGTACATCTCTTTTTGCAGATGTTGCTAGTTCTTCTATCGTCATTCCTTTCCATACATTCACAACGGGTAATTTTTTATTTGGTTGAAACACCTTTACGTCATATCTCTATATATGAATTTAGCAGACATTTAAAGAATTAATACTATATAAATATATAAATTGAAATAAATTGTCAAACGAAAACTTGGAAAAATTACCTTCCGGGTTTTGAAATATTGTGACGTCGTGTGAAAATGCTGGCATTGAGGAATGCATGTGAGGAATGAACAATGCAAAGTACATTGTCTCACATTATCGCTTGTGATATTTTTGCAAAGTGACTGTTTTAATAAACTGTAAATTGGAGATAACATAAAAATATGATAATCCTTGTTAATTTCGGTTCATGACACATAACGTTACAATTATTATCACAGTTCGGTTGTACATAAAAGGAAGCAGACGAATGAGTCAATGACAATATACGAATTAAAGGTTATGTCTCTCTTTTTTGCGAGAAACTTGTAATTTTTTATAATATTCTTATATTAAAATAAGCAATTCAAATGGACATTGAAGATGAGTTTAATCATTGTGACAGCCGAGGCAAAGAAATAATCACCTAAATTCTGTACACGTTCTGATCAAGGAAGCAACCATGTTGTCTCAATTATACAATCTAGATATAACGTATATATGCACGTATATTCATTAATGATTATGCATATGGGAATGCAGACCAAGCATTCGCATCCCACTATCGTAGCAGAAGCTGAAGTCAATAAGCCGGCAGATTAAGACAAAATGAGAAAATTGAATTATCCCTACTTTATGCTTATCAATATTAATAAAATAAAATATTTTGTTGCAAAGTATCAAAACGTTTCAAAAAAACATGTTAAATTATTATTATCAAATTATTTTGTTATATTAGATAAATTGATCACTACATGCGCATACGATAATCACTTATGCACGATATAAAATAATATAAATATCAATTTTATATCAAGATAAATGAAATTCACGATTTTTATTCTTCCAATTTTATTACCAGCACTCGGAGATTTAATAGATATAACGAGAAAGCTTCAGAGTTACTTAACTCTCTCGGTTTATCTTGAAATTTCCAACTTGTCTCTGCGGATAAAACGCCTAGGTACATACATTATTGATAGATATTATCGATTGATATTATCGGTGATCATTTCAATCATCGTATCAATGATTGATATACGTGGACAAATTAATACACATTTGCCATATAAGATTGCATCATTTTTGTATTCGCATTATCGTAACAGTATCTATACATTCATATACTGCGATTGTTAGTTATTCGAGGAAACAATAATTAAAGTAAAACTGATTTTATTATTGAATGCCTAGTAGTACGTAAATATCTTATTATCAATCGTCGAGTTATCAGAGCTGGCGGATCTATAAAGTTTTCCAGATCTATAAAGTTATATATTTAATAACATTTATATATGAATAATTGGTATAAAAATTGGTGATGATTATTAATTTATTTATATACGACATGTATGTTTTATTATACAGATAAAAATTATCCAGCGTTCATAGAAAGACAAAATGGACGATATTACGAAATATCGCACCGCAAATAACGCAAAAGAAATACAGTAATTTACATGCAATCTGTTATTCGAATCAGCTATTCGAGCGGCAACGCGGCTTGTTCATGTTAAAAACGATAGATGCCGCATGCAGTCCGCGATAATTTGAGACAGAATCACTTCTGGCGACGTAATGTACACGCAGTAACTCGACTTTTCGTTGCTACGTCACGTGCAATTGATGTCACGATCCTCGATACATCAATGCGACACTGTCTTCTTTCATTTTTATTCAGCGGCTTGCTTTGTGCAGTGATTAATCACGTGATCTGAGCTCGAGGCGATCAATTGCAGCAGCATTCACGCTGTTCGCGAGTCAGCGAGCGAGGACAGTTGGATGGCGGATTTCTCAGGGGTATGCTCAATTGTGTATTACTCGCGAGTAGTCCCGATATCAGTGAGAGCCCACGTGGCTTCTTCACGTAAGTGACAGTAGGTGTTCGACAGTGCACGACGGTGAGCGAAACTCAGTTTCTCCTGCGATTCCTCGTCGTAGAGAGTCCGATATTATTGCGAACGGGTTATGAAGCGTAGTCGCGCGCTTTCAGACAACTTCAAGTGAATGAACGGGTGATCGCGCGTTTTCTACGATACTGATGCTTTCCCTCGAGGTGAGTGCCTGTGATCCTCTGGATCCTTCTTCGAGTTATTGATCGGATACGTTACGCGTACATATGTTACGCTTTCCTCGTCAACGAGAGGAAAGGAGAGATGAAAGTGTAAACGTTGCAGATGTTCTCGAGATCGCACAGCAGCAGAGAAAACGATCGCGATTTATTATACGCGAATATCCCCGTTTCTCCTGATCCATCATATTCCTTTCAATTCTTTTCTCTCCTTGCTTTCCTTAGCGTTAAATTTAAAATCAATTTTGAGAATCAGGTGAAGAATAACACGATGCAGCATTAAAAGGCATGAATCTAATCGGTAACGTCTTATCACGAGATATCATTGTGCTAAAAATTGCGCGAACGTTAATTACGAATGAGTATTGTGGAGTATCGAATTCTCCAAAATGGAAAATTAAAACGTAAACAACATTGTTGTTGCGAGTTGGCCAGGGTCCGTTGCATTCTTTTTGTAATGTAATATAATACAGTGCTATGTCTATTTTAATGATGTTTAATGATGTTTCAGTCGCGATATGTCCACATTTATTTCTTAATCCTTATTTCTTAACTTGCACTAAACCATGCAATCATTCTCTATCGTGCAAAGTACCGCGTGCTATTTCTATAATCGATCGCTCGCGTACGCTCGTGTACGCGGAAAGTATTGACCTGTTTATTGAAAACGTATCAACGTTGCTCATTCGAAAGAACGAGAAAAAATCTAGAATTAATATATATATATATATATATATATATATATATATATATGTATATTTCTAATCTATTAATCTATTTGTTGATTATTAAGCATTACAACAGTTATCCAATTATTGTGTAAACGCATCGCTTTCCCATCGCTTTCTCCGTGTTGCTGAAATATAAAACGCAGAGGATCTGTACAAACGATTTATTACTTCTCTCCTCGAATACGAGATATTATTTTTTATAAAGAACAAATGCAGAACAAAAAGGAGGACTAGGTAATATTGGGCGAACGCATTGGGCGTATTAGAAGAAATATACGAAATATTTACGGAATATCAATTATCGGAAATACATTTGTAGGAAATTATTTATGAGCACGGTATCGGGCTTCTTGACGTAAAATCGCGCTGTCGTGGCTCGTTGGCAGGAAAACGTTGCATAATACCGCGGCGTATCCTTGAAATAGAATGCGCACTGATCGATTACTTCGCGTTTCGGTAAAAGTCCCAACCATTTCTCTCGTAGCTCCGTCTTCCGCTTTATCTGTTTCTGGTCGCCGTAATACGTTCGAACCGTAATGCATTTACGTAAACGTCAAAGTCAACGCGGGATTCCGCATACTTCGTAACAGCTGTTGAAATCATTGTGCAAATCATGCAAGGAAAATGTTAAACCGAAATTCGTTGGATATTTTCATCGCAAGCTTTAAGATCCGATCATTATCACTGATAATGATAATGAGAGTTCGCAATAATTATTATACAATAATTCACGATAATCACAGTATTTATGTTCTTGTCTCAAGATTCACGTATGTTTATATAAATCGCATATATTTAATATGCGATCTATTAAACTTTACGTAGTCCTCTAGTATTTTCCTCCTCTCTCTCTCGCTTTCTCTTTCTCTTTTAAATCCCCTACTCTTTTCCTTTTGAGAAAGCCGACGCGCGTATTATTGTATTTATTGTATCTTTTTCGAACTCACGGTCCCTCGTTTTGTGCAATCGTGCGATTTTCAAGCCGCGCCACCAAAGTTACGGTTCGCATCCGGCTTCCGCGTACAAGAACGAAATACACGCGCGAAGTTAACAACAGCGCAGAATGCGCTTTGATGATCGTGCGAATAACGTCGAGGTCGCGCGATTGTGACCGCGCGCAGAACCGTGGGCGGCGAATCCGCAATTGTATTTCATTAATCGTCACATGAAGCAACGAGAATTTGAGACTCGTCCAAAAATTTGCGAGTCGCGCCAGATGATGCTGAAAATAAGGAATAATGGTTCGATGGGCAACTGACCTAGGTTCAGCGCACGAGGTTGGCGCTTCGTCGACAATCGATATGTCCCCGACCTCTGCCAATACTGCCTTTTCTTATTTGCTGCGGGATGATTTATTTGTTATGATTTATTTGAGGATGTACATAAAATTTTTTTTTAAACATCCAATATTTATTGCAACTGTTGCTGTACATAGAACATTCAGCAATACATTTGTTCAAATCATTATGTCAGGGAAGATATATAATCAGTGTCATATCCTTGTACGATACATAAGCATATTCGCAACATTGCGAGTATGCTATTCAGAAGTGTTGGAACTGTGGAATATTAGTAGAATTTTAATAGATCTCTAGGTCTTTTCTCATTATTTCTCTTGCTTTCGTAAGGCGTTGGCAGTTGTTTGGATGCTTTTATATTCAAATCGATAAAATTCTAGCTCATTAAAAAGTAAGCATTTCAAGCAATTTAATATACTCGCAAATCTTTGAAGTAAGATGATCTCTTAACTTTGCTTGAAGAAGCAAAATAACATAAATACGGAAAGGTAACAGAGTGAAAAATGTGTTTTCATACCATGAATGGGAATAAGCGATAATCTATTGATGACTTAACCGAACGCCATCATTATCTCAACTTAAAGAAGTACTTAAATCGATAATATAATTTAGTATAATTTAACATAATGACATAGTTAACTTAAAACTTTAAAGTATTAGAAATATTTACATGCAATTATTAACCAAGTATTTTTCTATGTTGTATCGTAGGGAATAATCGTCGCGATTCTAAGATGAGTTGGATGGACAAAATGGCTCGTTACGGTAGCGAAAAATCTCTTCATTCTCTACAATCGATGCATCCAAGTCAATCAACTCGTCCTATCATCGTCGCTGCCGCTACCTCAACAACATCTCTTTCGCCAACGATGACAACGTGTACTGTCACTTCGCCAAGCAAGGTCACTGTCGCTAGTCCTACTCATGTGCCCAATACTGGATCAGCTGATACTCCCAGTGAGTTAATGCCAAGACTCGCGCGGATTATATGCGTTACTTAACTGTTAATACGATTACTAAAATGTATGGCCCAGAGTAATTAAGAAATCTTTTTTAAACCATCATTGTAGGTTCTGGTCTTAGATTCTCTCCAAGCTTAACGAACATATCTTTATATAATGGATTTACGATTAGTGATTTTCTTTCTGTGGCATTCTCTTCGAACAAGTGATTTCTCAATACCTGGAGATAATCTGCTAGTTAATCAATGTTAGTGCTCAATGTTATGTTGTTATGTTATGATGCCTAGATTGCAAGAATGAAAAATTTATGTGGTGTTATTAATATGTAGCTTCTGACAACGCACGCGATGTCATCGCGATGATTCTTTTATTGAACAATAATTCATTGTCGTCGGAACAACCAATCTTGGACTAATTAACTGAAACATCTAAGGGAACCGTATCAGAACATTGAACTCTTAAATCTGTACTCGATCAAAACGAGGCAGTGCCTCCTCGCCTCCTTCGTGGCTGTCTTCGTTCACGCAGCCACGATTCCATCTCCCGCTGTTTAATTATTAATCGTGAACACCGTGAACAGCTGCCACCTCTCCAGTGGATTCCCGTATACCGAGGCCGTCGCCGTCAGCTCTGCGTCGCGCCGCTAGCATGCGCGTGCGCGGTGAACGAGTACCACCACATCCGCGAACCACCACCGTCGCTACTAGCACGACCCTGATCGGCTACCAATATCATCACCGTCGTCACAACCACCTCCTGCAGTTGTCGCAGCAGCATCAACATCCGGACCATCACATTTTTCCGGTCATCACGGAGAATGGAACCGACTCGCCGCGACAACGATCTCTCGTGAGTAGCAGCTTCCACGTTGCATCTCCCGTTGCATCTCTTGTCATATTTATTAAATGAAACGTGCTTTTTCGTGAACATTCGCTCGAGATCCGAGGAGAATTATTAACTTCATTGTACAGTAAGCCGGATGCTTTCTCTGATTCCGTAGACAGACACTTCTAGATTCAGTTAATTTGGATCAAGTCCAAAGGTCAACACTGCTATATAATCACTCGAACAAGAAAGCATACTAATTTTCGTTCCGTGCATTTTCTCCTTAATGAATAAAGAAACGAGAATAAAAAAGACGCAGAATTCTACTGGATACTCGCGTCATGCTCTGCTTGTTATAACAGTAGATCGTGCAAGATTCTACGTGAATATTCGATGTATTTTCTCTATGTGTACTTATCTTTGCGCAACGCAATAAGAAGCGTATCAAGAACGTCGAGGTATATCCACACCCCGCTGCTCGTTCTAAGATCCGCAAGCGTATAATGTGAAGAAAAAATGATCCGGCTTTTATATATATATATATATATATATATATATACTACATGATAAAATTTGTAAAGATCTTCATCTTTAATTCGTTAGTCAACATTTTAGGATATTTTTGAAATTCTGATTAACTGCTGTTGATTAACTGCTAATTTGCATAGTATGTCACGACGGTTGGTTTGCTTTCGCGTGACTAGATATATTCCGATCAGCATATCATTATTCTAAGTACAGCACATGCACATAAGAAATCCGATCCAACAGGTAGGTACTTTATTACAAAATTTGATTATTAACCACTTCTGTGAACTATAATACATATCTCTCAGCTTTTATCTCTTTTTTTTTCTTTTTTTCGTTGGAATTTTTTCACATGCAAGAAATAAAAAGGTACTAATGAGCAGTAATAATGATATCCGCAAAGCTTGTTTTACATGTTCAATAATTCTCATAAAATTCGAATGTTTGATCTTATTTCTAAATTTACTAGGTTTTAAATGTTTAAATGTTTTCTTGAAATATTTTGCATTACTTAAAATATCTTTACAGAGTTATGACATATTTATCGATATGTTTTCTTTTTCGAATTCATATAAAGCTTTTTCAATTTTCTTCAGACTCTTTCTTCACATTATATACTTTCTGGAGTTTTTAATTTATAAACTGTTGTATTCTGTAATACGAATATATTCCAAGAAAATTAACATTTATGTATCGCAATAATGTACATTGTGCATTCTATTTTAATTAATCGCGCTAACGGATGTTGCTAATTGAATAACGCACCGTTCAGAGTCTCTCACTGACACCGGTGAGGCCGCGGCCAGATCACGCGGCCTCTGGAGGAATAACGACGGGAATTGACGACAGCGATGCCGAAAGCGTAAAAAGTTACAGTAGCGCTTGCAGCACAGCGAGCGCCTGCGAGCATGCCTCTTTCGCATTGAACGGCACCACTTGGTCTGGTCGATCACGAAAATATGTCGTGCATTGCTCGAATCACACTGGCGATAATGAGCAATACCTCACGCCTACTCAAAGAGCAGCTAAACAAATCAGAAAGTTTCAGGTAATTTCAGATGTTTATAATGAGAAAAAAAATCATTTGGTTTTTATCCATTATTTATCCAGTTGTATTCGATATTATAAGTCGCTTTACCGTCATATATTTCTGTAACGCTAAACAACAGATGCATTTTTTCAATTTATCAAATTGAAAATATTATTTGATTATCCAGAAATATGATTTTTACGAATGATTAAAAAAATAATTCTCTCGATAATCAGTTGGGAAATTTTTCTAGCATATTTAACTTTTTTAGATATCTAATTTTGTTTGCGTCGGTAATAATCTTACTCTTTTTATTGTCACAATTATTTGTAGTTTTATTTTATTGTTTAGGCTTTATTGAAAGATGCGCGTAAAGAGATCGAGGAGAAGGACCGGGAGATTTTGCGCTTGACAAAGGAAGTCGTAGAACTGAGATTGTACAAGGCTTCACTGAACAGTCCAGATGAACGAACAGATAGTAGCGATGCACTCACCGTGCGTGAGAACAATCCTTTCTCGCCAGAGTCGCCGAGCAAAGATCTTCCCGATGAAGGTACCGTGGAGAAATCCATTGTCATCTCGGAAACGCCGGAGAAACGTGTACAGATCACAGATCCTTCCCCGTCGTTAACTGACTCCGGACACTTCGAAAATGGTTCCGTCCATTCGAAAGACTCCGTATGCCTACCCGAATCACAGCCGGAGATCGTTACTGGTACGGTAACGTGTGCTAATGTGATGTCCAATGATGTCCTTCCCAATGCGATTTCAGCAGCGCCGATTAACACAGAGCGAGACGAAGAGAGACGTCGATTAGTTAGTCATTATGAAAATAGAATTGAAGATATGCATAGGCGGCATGTTGACGAATTGCAGGAACTCAAACAAAAGCATAATGACAAGGTAAAGCCCTCCACGTGTTTGGCAAATGACATCATAAAAGATTTCCCCGTTATTTTTGAAAGGAAAAGAAAAGTATGATTGTAGATATCATGTATACATTATAGGTGGAAAGTTTACTGAATCAACTATCCGAGGTCAATACCCGTTATTGCGAGGTGCGGCCAAGCGTGGACATTGCAGAGACTCGCGCGCGTGAATTAGAGGTGGAATTAGAGGCTGTGAAAACTGAACTTAATGAACAGAAAACTCTGTTGAGCGAGCAAGAGGAAAGGAATAAGCAAATGTACCTGAAAATGTATGCCAAAGGACAAGAAGCTGCGCGCATAGAGCAAGCTGATCAGGTATGGAGTACATAGAATATTTACATGAATATATTTAGAAAAAGAACAAAAGCAATATTGAGACGTTACTAAATAAATATTTTTCATTACTATATTCGTGCAGATACTTGTACAAGCACATCAAACGCCACCTAAAGTCACCGTTGCAGAACTGCTTCAACAATTGACTGTCACGCAAGCAGAATTAGAAAATATTAAGGTAAGATATGAATTATTTATATAATCCTTTTGTAAATTTTGTGTTAACAAATGTGAAATTATGAAAATGTAAAATCATAAATCGGTAAAAATTTTATTTTATATTGTAAAACAATTTTTAATATTTTTTAAATTTCTTTTTGACTTCAAGCAATTTCTTCAGCATTTTTCAAATATTAGTTATTATTAAAAATTCTTTTTCAGCGAATTGATTTTTATCGTCATAAACAAACTTTCATTAATTCATTAGATTGCGATATTTGCACATAATAATTTTCCTAGTTCGATGTTTGCCTTATTTTTTCTTTTGCTTGTTCATTATATTTATCTATAATATATATTCTAGTTATAAAGTATAACGAGCGAAACTTGCATAATAATAATTTTATGAATTTCTTACAATTAAGAAAGAGCGAGATTAATTGTGCTAACGCAATAACACGCCTGATAAAATAAATCTCGATTATGTCTTTTGTGCAGTCCAATCAGCTTTTTACATCATTTTACGTTATATTTCCTAAGCATTATTTATTCATTCTTCACATTTATCACATGAGACGTGTACGTCACTTTTCGAGCATTCTTGTAGTTCACAATACTCTTGTACTAACGATGTATCACTTTTTTTGGTCGCCGCTCACACTCCAGGACACAAGTTACTCGCCTGAACCTCACATTTCAGCCGAACATAGCCAAAGTTTATTAAGCGCTCAGGAGGCTGTTTCTCTCTGGGTCCTTGGCACACGTAAGGTCTGTATCTTAACTCGATTGCCAATGTGATGCAATTCTCATCCACTTTTTCGCCCATAAATGTAGTATCTTTTCGTATATACGATGCACCAGCGATTTCTCATCAATGTTTATTGCATTAAGAATCGATATTCTGACATAGAGGCAATGCTCGCTACAGTCCCTGCTTATACATTTTATGATTGAAATAATAGAGAAAGAATTGATTATAGTTAGTGTTAATCAACATTAACTTTTTTTCAATTTGTTAAATGCACAGACTGTTCCAGAGTATTATCGTGCGTAAATGAGAATATCTTGGAAGAGTCTTATATACGTACCATACGTAATAGAATTAATTTTTGGACGCGAATAAGGACAGAAGAGAAGGGCAGAAGTGGAGAAGAGCACACAATTGCGCTCATATATCTTTTCCTTTCTTACATCCGCGTTAGCGAATGCTTTGCAACAGTTGCATGCGAACTATGACGCACAAACGTAGATGGTTTATACTTTTATACGTTGCTCTTAGATCGGGCGACGTTATCCCAGTGCACTTGGAAGAAACAGCCTCTTATATCTTCGGTCAATGTAAGTTTGCACGAGCTTACAGCCATGCACGCTTCCACTCAGCATACAAGACTGTATTTTTGAGTCCAGATGATTGGTTTATTAATATCATTCGGTACATAAACCTACATTCGAATTGTTTGTAAATTATAATATTATAATATTATATGATATAAATATTTAAATCCTTTATAATTATTTGATATTATAAAATACATATATTATAAATATATTATGTATATTATAAATAATGTTATTGATATTATTTGCATCATTATACGCCCAATTTTGAAAATAATATGACGTAATGTATACACAAGTGCATCTGGAATCAGATTTGTTGGAACAGTATATATAATCATTACGAATAATCGTTCATTTTCGTCTTTATTCCACGTCGCCCAAATAGCATTTCTTAACAGATATGCCACTCTGTTTCAATTAGGCAATGTATCGACGCATTGTAGAGGCAAGAAGCAGCCAGGGTACTCTCGACCCAGAAATCACTTTGCAGTTTCTAAAATCAGCAATCTATTATTTCCTCACGGATAAGGAGAATCATCATGGTCACCTAAATGCTATTGAAAGTATCTTGGGTTTTACGGACATGGAGAAGCACAATATTGATAAACTTTATCGGTCGGTCAGAAAGTAACGCTTTTTAAAAGCGTTTGATGTAAGAAATTTTATTGTTGACAAGTGGTGTTAAATTATTTAACGCTCGATTTTTTATGATGTATTTAATTCTTTGAGAACTTTTGAAATCATATATTTCAATATAACTGAAAATTTTGTATAAACTTCATAGATACTTTTTATTTATTATGAGATATAATAGAAGTCTATAATAAGCAGTACTGTACAGATACAGAATTTATATATTTATTTTATTTTAAAAATACCTTTTTGTAAGTAATAGCATTTTTATTTACAGAGCTCAATGAAGTTTATACAAGTTCCTTTATAAATATGTTAGATATCTTTTATTTCTTAATTTTCATGCATTGTAAAAGATTTAAGAAAAAGACGTTTAACAAATTATTATAACTAAAAAATTCAAAAAAATATTAATGTATTAAAATTTTGTTATAGTATTTTAAATCACGTTTTTATTATGCCACTACAACTTAGTTGGCAATCTTAGAGGAATTAGAGATTACTTTTATGAGATATTAAAGTCCTGGGATTTAACAAAAATTATATACATGTAGCTTGAATAAACTGAGAAAAGTTTATTTATAGCTCTATGTGTAATATTATATTCTACGATGGCCATGTATTACAAATTAATATTACGCGTATCATACGATTTACGATGTTTTAAATTAATAAGTAAATATGCTAGTTGGAAAAAGATATATTGTCTAGTTACTGCTAATCATGTTTTAGTCTTTCAATGATTATTATATACGCATTCTTTATATCATAAATATATGAAACATTCCACAAAAATAGAAAAGAAGTATGTGATATAAGATAAAAGTTCGTGAGAAAGAAACTTTGAAGTTAAGATATCTTTATCTTTGTACAATTATTTGGAATGCATGCCCATCTGTTCATACAAGTATGAAAGTTAAATACATCTTTCTCATTATCACATGAATCCCCGAATATAAATCAAATAAAATTTATTTATATATTTACCTGTTATAAATGAAATATATATATATATCTATATATTGTATATATATATTCAGGATGAGTCAGAATTTTTGCTCGGCTTTTTAGATTTTTAATTGTATGTAGTAGAATATGTATTTGATATAGAATGCTGCAGTAAAAAGAAAAAATATGGATTAAAATCTTTTAAATTATAATAATAAATTAATTAAACATATACGTAATACTCTGAACCATCCTGTATATATTATCTATATCAAAGTCTGGTGAAATGACGTCCAGATAAGGTAACAATATGGAGACTGAAGGATATATCTTGCCTTTTTATCTGCTTGTAACTTCAAGTTAAGTAGATCTTGTGATTCAACTATTAATGTGGGCGTCAATAAGCACACTTCCTATGTCTTATCATAATTATAATTATTCATTTCTTATGGGATACTTTTATTTACTTAATTTAAAACCAAAGAAAGAGGGGTACAGTCAATTATCGTGCATCAATATTTATTATGATTAAAGTTAATGCTTGACATCAAACATTAGCTTATATTACATGTCAAGGCCTGAATATGTTCATAAGAATATGACGTCAGAGATATAGATAATTTCTTTTTTAGTATCCTTTCAGATTAATTCATTATTGGATATTGGATATTGCACTATTTAATGGATACGATCGAAAATAAAATATGTAACGTTAAAATTTCATAATTTAACATAATTGATTTGAAAAATATATATATAAAGATGATAGAAGAATGAACATTCATATCTCATATACATCGCTTTTTAAAGCAATATTCTTCCTCTCCAATAAACATTTTATTAATTAAGAAACAAAACTACACATACATTAATAGTAATATCTACTATATCTGTAGCCGAGAAGTATAATTCTGTATAACTAAACGGTCATGTTTTTAACTTTGAAAATTTTCATTATAATTTTATTAAGTTTCTTATGTAAATATTATAAAATTAGGCCTAAGTAAGTGTAATTCTAATTGATAAAACTCTATTATATAATTCCATCGAAAATGTGCGGAAGAATCGAGAAATGTCAGACATCTGATATCAAGAAATTTGTTTTGACAAAATATTTTTTGCAGATTTAAGAAGTAATTAATAAGTACGATGCAATTAACTATATTCTTGTTCCTTCCCCTTTTATATATGTCGTAATGAAAGATATATTTCCTTATATATAATTTATCTTTATACTATCGTGTTCAGATTACATTGTAAGTGATGTGAAATTTAAATAAAAATTAAAAAATTTGAGTATGTCAATAATTTTCACGGATTGAGTTGTAAAAGAGAATGCATGACTGAATATATATGTGTATATATATATAATCTATCCATAAAATTGGGTATATTAAATCATCGTGAAAGGTGATTTAGGTTTTATTGAAATGATAATAAATTTTGTGAAAATGTTTTTATGATGTAATCATAAAATACAAAGTAAGAATATTACTTTTTGCTGGCTATAATAATGCCATCATACTTTTGTTGGAACCATTTCATAGCATCTTCTTTGGTAAGCCTATGTTGAAAACCAACTTTACCAGTTTTCCTCCTTCTGTGAGCTACGTTAAAACCTATAAAACATATATATATGTTACATAAATAGTTTACACTTATCTATGTGCAAATGATAAATCGTAGCTTCAATATTTTTTTTATTAGAATTACAAAAATATTTTCTAATGTTTTTCTATGAAAATGTAGCCTCGATTACGTAACATACCTAGTAAGATAAAGTAGGTATGAGTTGCAAATATGAAGCACTTTCTCTAGCACATGTTTAATATAATTATAGACATCACTATATAAGATAATGATATCTATGATGCCATATAATGTGCCACTATTACTATTACTATTATTTATAGTAGATAATAAGTCGTACTACCAACCTGGACGTCCAAGGACAACGTAGAAATCTAAGCCATAGATACCAATACTAGGATCGTATTTGATTCCTAAATCGATATGTTCTTGAATACCAAAACCAAAGTTTCCAGTACCAGAAAAGTTTTCTTTTCTCAGCTCATATTCGCGTACCTTCAAACAGATAATAATGTAAATACATGAATATCAGATGTAATTTGATATTAAATAATATTAGAGATTTTTTATGATTTACTTTTAAACCTCTCTCAAGAATTTCTTCAGCTTTAGCACCGCGCACAGTACAATGAACAGCTATTTTTTCATTACGTCGGATACCAAAGGAACGTACAGTATATCTGGCTTTAGAAAATACAGGTTGTTGGCCGGTCAATTGTTCCAAGACCTATAAGATAGAAAATTAGTTTAATTGTGAGGATTGAATAACATGAATATTTTGATTGAAGAATATGATAATAAATAAAAGAAAATTATATAAAACTTACTTTGGCAGCACGAGTTAGCCTATCACCAGATTCTCCAACGCAAATATTTAAACAAAGTTTACGGATACGAACATCCCGCATCACATTTTTTGATGCATCTTTTGGCTCTCTTTTCTTGTTGAGCTTTTTTTGGAAGTTCTCCTTGTTCTCCTTGTTTTCGGATGCTTGTATATCCTAAAATTAAAATGTAATTAATAATACACGAAAACAGCAAGCATGATAGCAAATGAATCAGTGCAAATCACATGTTTTCTCTTCATAGTTTACTGTGATAAAGAGCGTTTTTAATTGATTATCTACATTCACGCAAATTGTAAAAACAAGAGATCTTGTTAATATTATGAGGATCAAAATAATTTTATTGTTAAATAAACTACAAGCAATATTCTAGCAATGATGAAGGTTATAGAGGAATAACTGTTATTCGAAACAAGCATGTTACATATCGATCTCTTACAATGACTATTCTGAATATTGACGTTTTCGTCAAAAATGTAAATTATCAGTGATTTATTCATAGTGCTAATTATCTCGATATCAAATTGTCAATTAATATAATCAGGAGATGTAAGAAATATATTTGGATGAAAATAAGAATTTTCGATCCACGGCATACACTCACCGCCATGATGGATAAAAAGAACAGCGAACAGTTTACTTGCCACGGGCTGCTAACCAACACGATAGCCAACTATAGATAATGTCAAACGAATAAATGCGAATACGCTGTGACTTTTCAGCAGCGCTATAACTAGAAATAACTAAAAGAGGAAATATTTGACCAATCAAATATAGGATACAAAATACGTAACATTAATTTGTGATTAATTCGTATAGGTATGTATTTTATGCTGGCACATGGCTACTTGATTTAGAAATTGAATAAAGAAATGTGCAATAAGAAGAATTATGTTTTTCTTGCAATTATGATTACAAATATATACAAATGCAATTATGATTACAAATATAATAAATGTTAAGTAATGAAATGTAATTGATTCGAAAATTTAATGTTGTAATGTTGTTGAAGATATTTTAATATATGTATAATGTCATTCTGTTTTATATTAATTTTATAAATTGCAATTATCAATCTTTTAATATTTTATTTTTTTTGTAAATAGAAAGTAGAACGAAACAACAAGAATTTTATTTTATAAAAAATGAATTATGTTTGAGGTAGATGACATAGAGCAATTATATACATTATTGGTATTTAAATATATTTATTGTTCATAATTTTGGAGGTATATCATATATTATATCTACTGTAACAATTATTGATGATAATATACCACTTTTTAAAAGATTTGCTGTAAACATGTTCTAGATGTAATTGTTTCGCTGAATAAATTAAAATAAATCGTTGATAAAATTCAAGTACATAAAATTCAAGTACATTACAGTCAGCATTACAATTTCAAATAATGAAATCATCAAATGAAGACTAAAAATACTAAGGCCTCAATCTCAGTAATCTAACAGACACAAGCATCTTAATAATATATATATATATATATATATATTTTAACATTATATTATATTTCCCAGAGGAACATCGTATATCGAAGCAATGCAACTTTTCTATTGATGAAAATGAATCTGTTGGTTTTTTTAAAAATGTATCATATTTATACTAGATATTTTTTATTCATTGCAAAGATTGGATATTTAAGTACAATTCATTAATTGCCAGAATAATCCATTTAATGCAAAGTCTTTTACATAACAAATCGCATCAAAAGCTTTATCGTATCGTTTATATACATTATTTATTTTTAACATTATGCATCTTATATAGTACGAACTTTCTGTCTTCACGAAATAGGTTTTCTCTTTTCATGAAAAAAACGAAATACATTTAAATTACAATGCTTCGTTATTTATTTTGTTTTATAGTCATACGTTCATTTAATTTTACCGCAATTACTAATACGTTTGATTTTTAATAATTCGTAGATATAACGTATATGCTTACTATTTGTCTAAGAGATTTACGTATTAATTGCTTTTTTTATTACATTTTAAATCTTTGACGTAGAATATCTAACTTCCGCCGTTTTGAATGTACAATATAATTTTTATTAGTAAGCTCAAGAAATGACCTCGAAATTTGTTGCCAAAATATATAAAATTATCTTGCGACGATTATTTAGGAAATACGATAAATTTTTTTCATTAAGATTTCCTGTCCATTATTTTTCAAATATCAACATATAACGTAATTGCAGTAAAACATATTTTTTCGATTCATCATCAGTCGCTCTATTTACAATATAATATACGTAGCTTTATTCTATGCAGTTTCCTCAACTTAATTCTAGGCCTCTCAAAAGATCAAAACAATGGAGATATGCGACGAAAATGCGAGGTAGGACAGTAATACTAATATTGTTTTCCAACTTAATTTATTAATTTGTACGTCTATATACAAGACTGCATCGAGCTAAACACGCTTTCTTATAATACATTACAATTTTCGTATGTAAAACTCAGTCCTAGATTTTGCAATCCTATTTGCAATAAGTTACGAAAGAAAATAAGAAATTACTAAGAAAAGGAAACATAGAGCGCTTTATTGAACCCTGCATTTCATTGAACTATACTGTAAAATACTTGTAAATCAACGCTAAATGCACAATCTTCCGCGTGCAAAGACTGACAGTAGCATTATAATCTATAATTCTTCATTAAGCATTTGCTAGAGAAAGTAAATTAGCACCAAATCGATAGACTTTATGCTACATTGCATAAAACGTCGTACTATAGCGAGACACATCCTCTCTTTCTCTTCTTTGTATACTATTGATCTGTATTGTGTCAATAGAATAATAATTTATTTTCCAATTATTAGCTGCAAATTTCAAACCTATATTAATCCCGTTAGCTAATCTTGTTGTTATAAAGTCTTTCTTTTTAATTTCTTTACCTATACGTTCTATAGCTTATTTTATAAATTTTATTTATTTTACGAATTAGGAATAAATCTCAATCTTGATCTCTGTGTACGTATGGACTGTGCCAACTGTGCTGCATATTTACAGCAAAATTGTGCAATATTCCGATATGTAACAGTTGTTCGTCAAATTTGAAATTAAATTTTTAACAATCACAGATATTAAGAGAATTGAACAAAGAATCAAATAATTAGGAATAAATGTGATACAGTTCCTCAGCTAACATTTTTGTTAATATGTTGGTAATAATATACTATATCACATATCTTTAAATATATAAAAAATATAATTAAATAAATTTGTTAAAAACATCTAAATGTTATGTAGTTTTAGCCGTATTTTTAGCCTCTATGTAGTTTTACATAGAGTTTTAGCCGCGTTTCTTATAATCTCATACATGTAATTACGCGTGTTCTTAGTTTGCGTCGTTAAAGTATGACACGCGAATACAGCAAATAGCAGTCCATAGATACAACATTGAAGATTTCAACATAATCCTATCTTAACGAACTAAAATAATCTTTAGGTTATTTGCATCTGACAGAATTCGAAAATTTTTCTTTATGTGACAAATTATTAATGTTTGTCTCCCGTCTCATTTTCAATAGCTATTTTTACGATAAAACTTAAGATATGATTTCGTGCTCACTGTACAATATGTTTAAAAGATCTATTTCTCTATTTTTATGCACATCATAAAATAAGAATAAAAACTTTAAAATATAATGATTTTATATTCACAGAGTGTATATTGTGCAGAGTGTATTTATACCAATCTAATTTATATGAACTGCTGGAATTACTATGCAGAATCATTTGAGAATTTTATATAATTTGTAATTTGTGTAATTAAATATAATTAAATATATTACGTATTATACAAATATTGGATTGGATTGAAAAGTGCTACTGAAAATAACAAATTAATGTACAAAAAAATGAAAGACTGCATACAATGGTGACGACAGATCACGAATCTCTGTTATGCAAGCAATAACCCAAGCGAGAACTAAAAACTATATATAATAAAAAAAATGAGCTTCCCTTTGGACTAAAAAATTAATTTGTTGTAGTTGATTGATCCGCTTTTCATATTATAAGCTCTACGAAATCTTTAGAATAAACCACCCTTACGACCAAAGAGAAGCGAACTTATCGCTCCTAACGCGGACTGTGTAGTGGATTCTTTAGTAACAGATGTTGTTACTGGCGGCTTAACTCGTCCCAGATCGGGTCTTGTCGCTTTAGCGCCCGATCGTCGTTGGCGATCCGGCGATTGACCCGCTCTTGAGTTAAATGCATTGGAGCTGGATACATTGGCTTCGGACTGCTTACTGTTATCTCGTTTGTTCGGCGGCTTACCCGATGAGAATTCGTCACTAACGGAGGATATTGAAGAAGAGGGAGATATTAACTTTTCTTGGCTAATACTGGAGGACATTGAAGTTTTGAGGAAAGTCAATTGTGCCATCGGACTTCCAGTTGAGCGATGTGTGTATAAAGCATTTTGTAAAGTTAACGGCGAGATCGACGAGCCAACAGTAGTGGCCATGATCGTATCGATACCAATCCTTTCCAATTTCTCCACTAAACGTATCCCCGTGAGAGCTTTCTTATCGGAACGCGAAATCGTAGACTTTGATCTTTTCTTCTTAGGTTGCATTGATGGTGCCTCATAGCTGAAAGTACGTCTCAGTAATTCCGCTCCGCTGCTGAGCAATCCCATTGTCAGAGAAGCAGCCGATTCCGGTGGCGGTGACGTCGATCTAGGTGATAGACACGCATCTGGACTGTTGCATGGCGTGGCAGTTGGCGAGAAATTTCGATCGTCAGTGGGTGTACCTACACATGAGGGTGTAACGGCTTTAATTCCTCTTTCGTTCAACATTTTAGCCAATCCGAATGTAGTGGAGAATGTCGATGTTGAATTACGACGGCTATGTGCACGAGGAGTACTCATACCGGAATTCATACCGCTGCTAGGCGCGGTGGCAACGCGACTGCCGACAATACTCGTTGTCACACTACTAACGGTGTGATCATCCGGATGCATCACCGTACTATTAGTATAAGTATAGATGGAACCAGTATCCTGGAATGGTTTACCCGGATTCGCGTATTCTTCATCTTCTTCTAGATCGCTCAACGCGAACGTAACAAGGCCGAGATCTTCGAGTGCGCGACCACCCCTGGTTTTTACACCTGGTCTATCTTCTAGCAATCCGCCTAACGTCGGCGTCGCCAGTCGTGACCAGTGATGCAATGTCTGAGATCCCTCCATAGGTTTGACTATCTGCAATTTCTGTGGTATACGCCAAGCGTTGCCTCCGCTGAAGCCACTTAGATTGCCGCTACTGCCGGTTGACATGATGCTATCCGGCGTGCGACAATCAAAAGGCAAGAAAGTCGGCGGGGAATGTATCGTACCACCGTCATAATCATAATTATAACCGGCACCTGTACTGAGGCACGCGCGTCTAGCTAATACCTCGGCTGGCGTTAAACGGCGCAGAGCGGCTTCCAGATCGGCTGCACCAGGAGCACCAGGGACACCAGTTGGTTGTGGCCCCCTGAAATACGATAGAATTTTTGCTGATCATGGGATTTTATTTCATTTTTGCTTTATTTCATGAAGAATAAAATGGACACGCACGGATAATCTTCCAATTCGATAAGCAAAGACCCTTCGCTCTCACTGTGACCGGCGGAATCCAAACTAGGATACATAGATCCCTGAGGCCGTATCTGTCCACAACTCATTCGTGGGCCAGCAGAATTACTGGATAACGTTGATGTCGTCATGGAGCCTATCCTGGGGAATTGATTAGGATCCACATATGATGCACGAGATGCGCTACGTACTGTTTCAAACACTTTTTTGTAGGTTGATCTATAAAACAAATATATCATAAGCAATTTCATTATTTCCCAAGTGAGACGTAGTTCACCTTACTTAAACATATACTTGTATGTACCAATATATATAATTCGATTATAATTTTTATCATAAATTTAATAGTGGAATATTAAATGGAATACATACATTCTATCGCCTGTACTAATCCCAGAATCAAGACTCAGTTCCGAATAAAGAGACGATTCCAATTCCGAAGCGATAGAATCTGGCTGAGGCGCTGCACCCATCGATGGAAACAATGATCCACCTCGTACAGTCGGCATTCCACGTTTCCTTTGTTTTCGTAGCTGCTCTTGTGTTTCGGCTAATAAATTCACCACCTAATGCACAAATTACTATTGTATAACACACATTAATGTTTAACACACATCAATGGATTTAGATAATTCCTGCTTCAACAAATTAATTTAATTAAATTAACAAATTCTTTTATCTATATTGTAGTATTATGATTGTAGTTGCATGATGTATTTGAAACGAGATTTTAAGAAAATTCATTGCTTTTATCTAATGTACATCTAATTCGTAAGAACGTACCTCTGCATATCGCTCTTTGAATTCAGCTAGTTCACTTGCAAGAGTATTTTGATTATCTCTTGTAATGACTAGAGTCACTCCTACTTCATCATTTTCCGCCATAAGTTGAGCAAGTTTAAGTTCTGTCTTAGCTAGTTTTGCAGTAAGGCTCACTATTTGCTCATGCTGCAACCGATTCTCTTCCTTTTGGCGAGCAAGCTCCTCCGCTATGCCGTCCACCTCCATATTGGCACTTGCTAGTTGTTAAACGTTACATTCAATTATTCAAATATCAATAAATATTATTGATTCAAATATCTGATTTTTATAATATTATTACTTTCCGAAAAATATTCAATTTTTTAATTAAAATTCATTAATATTAAAAGACTGAAAAGTTTGAGATAAGAGATGAGTAAATGTACAAAGATATTACCTAATTGCGCTGCAATGTCTTTTACGAGGCGGGCCTCTTGCTCTTCAGAATCGTCAGTATCATGTATCAGTTTAACAAATTCGTTGCGCAATTGCTTATTTTCTTCCTCTAAGGAACTAACTTTTCTCTGTAACATCTCCAAATTAATCCCACGAAGGCCGGTGGGAGTTCCGGCCTCCGAACTAGATTCATCCACATCATTTGTTAATATCTGTATTAGTTCAGTTTTCTTCGATACTTCATGATTTAGTTGGGTAATCTTCTCATTCGTTTCCTTCAGTTCAGCTTCCAATGCGTTCACAGTAGTCTCGAGCTTCTGATTATGTGCTAGTAATTCCTTACCAATACGTGCTGTTAGCTCCAAGTCTTTTTCTTTCTGTCAAGGGGGAACGTAAATATTGATCTTTTATCTCTATTAAAACTATTTCTAAATTATAAAAATTTGGAGAAATCGCAATTACGTGAGTGTTTTAATTTAAATTGATGATTTGAATGATTATCGTTTATTGATTTATATTTATATCGATTTGATCTAAATGTTTCGATAATATTTTGAGATATAAATACTACAATTCGCAAAACTTTAATGGTGCGATATGCGCGGCGCAGATTTAGTTTCTACTAGCTCGTATTTCTTGTTTAGGCTTACCTCCTCTAGAAGCCTTGTAACTGCCTCTATGTCATTATAGGTCTTGGTCATTTGGCTCACCCGGTTGCTACATAAGACTGTAACAGGATAATACGTCGTTATTAAACTGTGGAGATCAAAGAACTTACCAGTTTGATAAAAATAAAAGAATAATAAGTGGATATACAGAGAGGCCGGATCATTTAAGATCTAAATAATATAAGCAGCGCTTGATAACTTCTTCTTTACCTTCTTATTCCATTCCGATTATGATAGTCTTGTTATCTTATCTTAATCTTATATATATTACATATAAATAAATGATTTTCGTAATACTGTATGATATTTTTAGAGCTTTTATTAGATAATAATATATAAACATAACTTTTTCATTTAGCATGTTTTTAATGTGTTAATTTTCATACTTTCCTGCAAGTCATATTTTGTACTGCTTATAATATTGTTCACATCGCGTGCAATACAATTCTCTGTGACTGGCAACAGCATACACAATCGATGTATGATACAATATTATATTTCTTTCGTTGAATGATATTTCATACACAATCTACTGCGTATCGTTGGTATTATCGATGACAGTGATTAAAACCGATATAATTTCAACGAGTTCTCATTTCGTTGCTACGTGGATACGTGAAAATCTCTATGTTTTATTTGGAATAATAGAATCATGTCAATTGATGCAAAATCAATTTTTTGTTTAATATAGTTTAACATAATTTTCTCTGGCTTTATAATAAAATTATAGAAAAGACAAATTCATTGTAATTATACTGGTTTAAACTCTTTCTATAATGTGATATGAGTGCGCCACCATAAATGGAAGCGAGTCGAGTAACAAAATGATGCATCAGATCTTCACATACATATATGTACATACTATCTCATTACTGAGATAATCGATTTTCCGCTATTTATAATCTTCTCTTTATTAGCGAATAACGGTCTAAAGGTTGGTAATTCTATTGTAAGCAGGCAAAGTGTAAATCCTAATTGGATGTATTATCCGCTGTCTGAACTCGCTGATTGATCATTGTCGATAATGAAGACGTTGTTACTGTGATTTATATAGGCAGTCGACATTTTAATCATTATTTAACAAGTTATTTAAAAAAACTTTGGAATTTTATTTATCTATTAGATATTTCAAGTGATACTTAAGGTCTTTTATTTAAGAGATGTATCTAAAAGGTGCACATGTTCGAGACATGTGCAAGCTTAAAATTTATCGAATATTCATTTTCTTCATTGGCTTTATTTCGCTAAAATTATTTATTTACTCGAAAAAATTCAATAAGGATATTTTATAAATCTTTCCATAGATTGTACATAAATTCGTTTTTTAGCTTCAATTTTTATCATAAATTTTCATAAAAGAATTTCAGCCGTTTACAGTTTTGATACATTTGTTTAATTTAATACACACTTCAACACACTTAGCATATTCGCGTCTCGCTCAAATCATTTCTTCAAAACAAATTTCGTCCAAATCTAAATCCTATCTTAGAATTTTCACCAAACGAACAATAAAATGAGCAGATACTTGCACGTTTTCATTCAGCAATGTTTGCTTTCTCCATGAGCGAGACAGACTGCGAGGAAAATCGAAAAGGTCGATTGCGTGTCTCGCGGAATACGAGCCTAATGAGAGCGACGAGAAAATGCAACACGCAAACGAAAAGAACAGGAAAGCGTGGAGATGAAACGATGCTCTACGGCGGAGTGAAGTTCCTTGCATCCCTCTCATCGATCGATCATGGCATGTCGCGCTGGCTGAAGCAAACTAAGAGCGCCGACGCATTATCCGCTTTCGAAAAACTTTTACACGCAGAGGAGACCATCCTAAAAACGTAATTAAAGCATGTTGCTGGCGGATCCGCCTCGTTCCTTCCAAACGCATCCATGTTTGCACATCTTTTAATTTATATATTTTAATCTATGTTTTTTTAGCGAAAGAATACATTCTGCATGCTGCATGAGATATATATATATATATATATATATATATATTGTCTGAAATAAATAATACTGTCTGAGATAATAATAATAAAGCAAGTATAAAATCACGGTACTTCGACAAAAAGAAACACGGATGCTCAATGAATGTTCTCATTATGTAATTGCCGCGAAGCAATTTTTGCTTATCGGAGATATATACCACCTAGTTACCGCGACAATAGTGAAAAAACAAGACTAAACGACGCTTGATTCTAATGCGAGACACGCGCTTCGATGCCCACCGCTGCATTTCGAACTCTTCGTTCTTCGTCGTCGTCTTCATGACAACTCGTCTTCACGAACAAACCAAACACCTTCACGGCCAGTTGACCACGATGATTGACGAGCGAGTTTTCAGAAAGTGTCACAGATACATCGACGTACGAGGAAATTTTCCTACTGATTGAAATGTAGTACAATGTCCATCTCCGCATGTTGAGTGTCTTTAGAATAAAAACTTATTGCCAGAATTTTATTCACTTAAACGCAAAGAAAAGCGAAATGTAAACTATTTTACTTGTCCCAATATCAAAAATTCGTCGAGACCTTCTCGCGATATCAAATTTTATCGATATGGCATAATTCTTCTACAAAAAAAAAAAAAAATTCGAAACGTTCTTCAAAGAGAAAAAATGGCTACTTTTGATCTTTTCTGAAGACGGGTTGTATAATTTAAAACGCATCATATTTTTCTCGAGATTTCTTTTCCGGATGATTACATCAGGTTTCTTCTACGCATATTTTATTTTCTTGAATTCTTGCTACCTTATGATAGTAGAAACATAGAGAAAATTTATAAAATCGGTAGTGACCTCGGTAGTAACATTGTTTTTGTTGTGGAACGTCGCAGCTCGTTGCCGATATCAATTGTAAGTGACAACGAGTGCTTTGTGCGAAACGATATGATTAGAAATCACGGACTGCGCAGTTGAAATAGCGTCAACGTGCAAATAATGATCCTTGAAAGCTTATAAAATTTTATGTTACCCTTAATAACAGATATTCAAAATAAACCGAAAATAATTTCAATGAATTATCATACACAACACCCAATATCTAACGATAAATAAAATTACGTTCGTTTATTCTTCTTCTCGTTAATCATGTATTAAATAACTAATTATATGTTAAATATTTATATAATATTGATAAATGTTCATGAATAATGTATCAATATTCATAGAAAAGTAATTATTCTTTTTTGTCAAATAAAGAAAACTAAATTATCAGGACTTAATTGATCATATTATTTTTACTAAAATTCATTTACGTTTTATATCAACAAATGTTGATCACGACGAATGTCTCCATCTTCATTTACCTACTGGACTGAACTATAGTTTGGAATTCATGACATGCTGATTATTTTGTGACCGGACTTTTAAAACCGGTCTTAGCTTCTTTTTTCATTCAGGAAAGCGACGTGATTCGTCGATCTAGTCGACGGAATGCGGATAAACCTTCTCATAGTAAGAAATCGTGAAGATATAAATATTACTTGTGTGTCAACTCGTCCGTGCATTATATACGCAAGATCGTACAAAAATAATGAAAATAGAAAGAGTGATTCTTGATAAAATTCTTTTATATCACCAAGTTTTACGCAGGAATATTACGATACTAAGCCAATATAGAAGCTTTTCTAATTCTGCAAGATAAATCAGGTAATTTCTTTGTTGTAGCAATTCCTTTGCGGGTATTATTGCAAAATGCTACTGCAAAGTAAATTTTGCGAGAACGTATCTCTAAGCAGATCGATGATGCGTGCATAGCAGCAGAGGGTCAAGCCTGAAGATCTGATAACAATAAAGAACGGCTTGCATTTATGAAAATAAATTATGGAGATATTAATAAAAGAAGATTAAGAATAAGCACGTAGCATGATTACATCTGATTTTATTGAGATAAGCCGTTATTTATTATCGATATACGACATACTTTATCTAGCGAATGTGCACTGTGCAATTTATGTATCAGTTTAAGCGGTGGAATTTCGATCATATCGTCCTCGTCCAATCCAATATTCTCAAAAGCAATTGATCAGGCGATAATGAAGCTCAAAGCGATACGAATGACGTGACGACGTTTTTACGAACGCAAAACAAGATATACACGAATAGGCAGATGACAGGGATGCAACTTAGGAACGTCCACACTGCGCCGGATAAATATTGATTTGAGATTTCGCGAACGTACGATACAGAGATTTACACATCGTTACATCCTGTTCAGGTTGTAGAAAATATGTATTTTGCAATATCGCGACAAATAGAATGATTAGAACGAAGTATCATTTACTTTACAGCAGTTCAAGGGAAAATCTATCTTGTAACGTAATCTTGCAACGTGCAAGATCGCTAAAAGATCAATTGATCCAAAATTTTCACCGAAATCGTTAATCTCTACGGATTTCTTGATCTCTGTTTTCCCGTTTCCGCTAAAGTACCTTCTAAAAAGTGCCATTATTAAAAAAATCAGAATAGAACTTTGAAATCTTTCTTTCTCTGTAACTCTTTTACGTAACTTTTATATATTAAATGTAATTAAATGTAACATTAACAGATATTTGCAAGATATGAATATTTCTAGCCAATATAGTACTGTTCAAAATAAAATTATTTTCCACTCAAAAGATTCAATACAATGTCCCATAATATTCAATATTCACATTCAGTACAATTCTATTTTCTAATTCAATCGCGCAAAAGATTTCAGGAACAAACACAAGTCAGAAGGTTTAGACGTCTGGAACGTCTAAATCAAGAGACGATTCTAATAGCAATTTTATTTCTATCCATAATTTAATCCCCTGTTACACTCAAGATCAGTGTTTATGGTACGGATGACGGATAATTCGTGTATTAATCCTGACGCAGTGGGAACGCGAATATCGAGCATATCGACCTGGACGACAAATTGACAGGGGGTTACTGACAAGAGGTGCACGTGCAGGATGCCTCCGCTGGCGAGCCGAGAAGGAACAACGGCAAACCCTCCACACTACAGCTCTTGCATCCCCAGCAGGGTGCACTGACTTTCGTAGTCGGCACCGAAGAACCTGAGACGAGATAATTCGCCGCTTCGAACAGAGACAAACACTCTTCGTCGTCGTCGTCGGTATTGCTGGACCTTGCCGGTGGCCTGATGTCGTCATCGTATTCGTACGGATCATCCTCCTGCGGATCGCCGTGTTCGCGGCCGGATTCTTCCGGCTCCACGTCCGGCGTCAGCCTCCTCCCCTCGCGGGCTGCAGTGTCCTCCTCCAGGGTATACGCGTGGTCCGTGGACCGATCCCGGGACCAAGAGCTGTCGTAAACAGTCTTTCAAGCCGACGCATTGTCGCGCGATATGGTGATTTGCTCGGGGAATGATTAAAATCGATCGTGAGCGCGACGAGTCGAACCGAATTGCCCGACGATTCGTCTATCCGTGCATTCAGATCGTGTATTATATATGGGAATTAATTATACAGATGAATTAATTTCGTTATGAAATATTTGTGCATATTGCGATGAATATTTTAGTGGCTTTTTTAAATTAAAATATGACTATCGTAAGAACAGAAAAAAATCACAAAAAATCACAAAAAAAAAAACAGAAAAAAGCTTATTCTGTACAACCCACATTGATTAAACTAAATTAAATAATTATGAAATCACTAGTTACATGCGCGCGTGACCAACTTTGAATTAACGTCTCTGTAATCTCTGCTAATGATCGATAAAGTGTCTTTTGTTATCATTTCCATGGCACGTTCGCTCTTTTCCATATTATTCTCCTGCAATCTGATTTCAATCTTTGTTGAATTTTTCTCACCGAATCAGGCTGAAATAAACTCCAGCGAAGTTAATGAAAAATACTATACTTCTGCAACATTTTTTGGGGGAAATTTTCAATTAAAATTATTTTTCAAATGTTTCATCACTACGTCCAAACGGCATTATAGTTTTGATATAGTGTAGTCAATATCTCTATTATAAAAGCTTCATAAAAAATATTGTTGTACTAAATAATTTTTCTGTGATATTATAGCATTACAGAATATTTGCCTCTGCGACCGTTAAATAAATTGTTTTGACAACTCTAGAGTTATATAAACAAAATGTATAACAGTTCAATGATAAATTTTTATTTATTATTTCTATACAAACAAGTTATAATCGATTTTATAAATTACTATCCAATTTATTTATTCTCTGTGAAAAAAATATTTTGTATCAGCATATCGTAAACCATGCATGCAGAATGAGTTGACTGCATTCGACTGTACATCTTGAAGTAGGGACGGCCAGGTAATTATTGATTTTCTTTGGTTCCCTCGCTTGCATAAGAATCCGCAACTGATAATGAACAATCCATAAAACCTCAAGTAATTAACAACTGTAGACACGAGTGAATATTACATAAATAAATTAAAAGAGAGGATTTTATGTACAATATTACATAAGCGTTACGTAATTGCATAAAAGAAAAAGAGAGTAAAAAGCGTATTGCATATTTGTATCGGTAAGACACTTTATATTAAATATCCATTCCAAAATATTTTCTTCTTACTCTTAGTTCATTTATTAATAATGTCCAAATTCCTGCGCACGATTTCTTTTTCCAAATGCTCCGTACTCAAGATAAAGAGAAAAAGATTTACTACTCGACCGTCGACCATTACAATCAGTATTATTTTGAGTTTCCTGCTTTTTGCAACGCGAATGCAAATTATCTGTTGCAAAATGATTAGATTACGAAACTTCCATACGAGTGATCAATGTCATTTCTTCGTGTCCCCCATTTGCACATCTCGTAGATTCTAATGTAATTTTCGTTGCATGATTATATGCTGCGTTTGCTTATTTTTTAGCGAAACGGAACAACGTTGAAGCAAATAAATCTCTCCTTTTTGATAATATATTTTTTATTATTGACTTGAAAACCAGTTACGATAGAAGGAATTTAACATTAGGCAGATATTTTTGAATATTACAAAATATATTAAAAGCATTTTTCCAATCATTCGACCACATTTCTTTATCCTTTATTCCCAGGCGTTACTTGAAAATATGGTAAAGCAAATCTGTTAGTAAATTATCCTTCCAATTCCAAATTAGATTCCAAAGAGTAATAAAAGTAAGCCAATATAGATCGATGTGACAATACTTAATGTATGTCACATGATACATTGAACCCTTGGTCACAGATCAGCGGCCTTGAAGTAAAACGATAGCGCAAGCATCAGACGTTAATTCGAAGCAGTTTTATCAACAGTCTTATGCAATCCGTAATTAGAACCATCAGAACCTTTGTCATAGTAATATCGGCTACGCTGCACAAAATTATAAGAGTTCTGCTATAACGCTCTAACAGCAATGCGCCCAATTAAAAAAAAAAAAAAAAAAATCCCTCACAGCGTTAACGCAGAGTAAATAAGATGAAACGTCAAAGGGATCAAAGAAACGCGAATAACTTGCGTGAGAAACTATGTATGGAGATATTATTGTGCGTGAATAACACGTCATCCACCACAGGCGCGTTTTTCATTCGATTGAAATTCTTTCCTCCAAAAAGGCGAGCCTCGGCAAGAAAGACAAAGCGTCTATGCAACGCGAATGCGCATCGTCACGTTGCTAGATTGAAATGATGCTAGGAAGAGACAACAATGTGAGTGCATGGGCGAGAGTGAGAAGAAAAGGGAGAGAAAGATCCAGAAGAGGAAGGAAAGACGCAATCCAAATGCCTAGGTTCGATCGCAACGCGGGTTTCCCCGGCAACGCAGCGGCCAATCGCGCTCGCGCTCTTGCGGTAATTGTGATCACGATGTTCGTGCAATGTGCAATAGTAATATTTACCATTCAACGCGTTAATTTTCCGCCGTAGTGGCGTGTCTAGGGGAAGGCGAAGCCGGCTGCGGCTCGAACGTGACGTCACGCCGAGGCGAATTCACCTCGTCAACACTGATGCACGCGTGTTTCTTATTACGCGCATCTTATCCCGCGAAATGCGGTATGCACGCTCTCCACATGATCGCGATAGAGAACGAGACGACAGAAAAACTTGTATACTGTGCGAGCTATGCGACCGACCGACAGTGAATGACGCGACGCGAGATCGTAGCGGCGAAGCGTCATGCGACTAGGATCAATGCGCCATCTTAAGCCCTCCATGTCGCCGTTCGACGGAACACGACGGAATAGGACCAGACGAATAGATGAGTGGAACGGAACGAGAATCGACTGGCAGGCGCGCGCGCAACCCCGCCAACTATGAAACCCCAACTCCGTTGCGCTTCTCGTAATCTTCGCGTGACGCTTTAATAAATATCGCGCCATCCCTTATATGCTTCTCGAGTTTTTCCTTTGTGAAAGTCTATTTTATGCGAAAATGCCGTTCTTTTTTTTATTTCTGTTATTACAATCGAGTTTCATTATATTTCTAACTTAGAAAGATTATTAGAATATAGTAAAAGAAGACCAACTATAATGGAAAAACAAAGTTTTTTTATTCAGTAAGTTAATGAAAATAAAATCCATCAATGCTACTTTTATACTTGCGACAGTGAAATAAGCGAAAGGCTAGTAGAAAGTACCGAGATTTAATCGCTGATTAGATCATAAGAGATGCTTACTAATAACACTTGAAGTTGATGGGAATTAAGTAACATCATGTTGATATACGATGCCATTTGTTTCCGGGCTGCCTTAGGTCGGCGTAACGAGAGGGAAATCGAAGCCGCCACGACCGGTGACATTAAAGGGAAGCTGCACTTAGAAAGCGGCGCGACACGATGTTCTGACCTTTTCGCGAATAAACGAGCTAATTTATCGGAACATCATGTGTGGCGTCACGTAAACGGCACAATAAATTATTATTAATTTAGCAGAGTGCACAAATAACCAACTATCTAAACTCAACTGTTTACTGAATCTTTGACGATTTCAATCGATGTTCCTGTTTCATATTTTTCATATAAACGCTGCCAATAAATATCCGTTATTAATATAACACAGTGTATAAATAACGTCAACAAACTGTGCAACCTCGGCTTTTAACTGAATCTTCGATATTTTCCATCAATGTTCCTGTTTCATATTTTTCGCTCGCGATACTATTAAATCACGCTGCGGGAATCGGGAACGCATTTATATCGCGTTATATAGTGTAATCTAATCTGTGAAACAAAAACGTTTTATATTGCGCGACATTACACACCGATCGGAATCAATAATGCCGTCTCCTGTTAAGCATCGTGCATTGTGCGCTACGCGGTAGCGAATTTTGCAAAATTGCAGCCTCTCGTGGGAGACACATGAATGGACATCGCGAATGGAAGTAGCGCGAGGAAACGTTCGTTTTAGCATCACTCGATCGTCGGAATAATGCACCGTGAAAATCACATTTTCACGGTCGCGCGGCTTTCCTTGGAAGAGTCGCGCGGATCGGAACGATCTCCCGAGCGTATCGAATATTTCGCGCAGTCTTTTTGTCGCTTACCGCTCGCTCCAAAATGCGATATCGACATTTTGAGGTCACCGCGAGGTCACCGTGTTTTGCTGCGACCTCCTGCCGATGAACGAAAAGACATGACTTGTTTCCTGTTCGTGTATCGGCTGGGAGAAAATTATCGCGTGAACATGTTTCTCGCAATAATTTTCTCGTCGAGCGACTTTCCAGCGGACGTTCTCTTCACCGAGAAGAATCCGAATTGTTCACGTTGCACCGGTTCGACTGTTATTTTTATATGTAGTAGAAGATCTGCTATTTTCAAAATGGCTAATGCGGATAAAAGCACCTGATATTAATAAGCATAATCTACCGGCACGTTTAAAAGCTGGGACGAGTCGATTCAATTCGAAGAGATAATGCATGAGAATGCTCGATACTCGTACACAATTTCATATTTATATTACTTATTCCATATTATTCCAAATTATTGCGTGAAGGAGAAAATTAAAATTGGATTGAAAAATTGGAAGCTAATCTTGGAGAAATGAACATCTCAGGACAATAAAGAATCGACCCCTCGGCAACCTTACAAGCTATGATACCAAGAGACAGGCATCAAGGAAGTCGCATAACACGATACGCGTGCAAAATGCCATGTGAGGACTAATTGCGGGAAGAGATAGAAAGATAGACGCGTGTAAATGCACAAGATGAGTTCACGGATTTCTCATGACCGAGAAACCGGAAGAGTAAAAAACAACGGAATGCAAATTTCTTTAATTAATCGCGAACTTTCATTAACCGTAGTAGATGCGCGACTAATGTTGGATGACTGAAAAGTTCAATGATCGATAAATCACGGATCCAATATCTCCGCCGTTACGAAGTAAACATCAAGCTTGCTTTTATATAAAAAAAAAAAAAAAAAAAAGAAAAGAAAAGAAAAGAAAAAAAAAATTCCAATTAAATCCTAATTAAAGACAAAAGTTATTTTCAATTCTTCGTGTTATATTTCAAGTTTATCAGAAGTTTACAAAACAAAAAGGTACTTCGAACATGCCAGTAACATAATTATCTGTTTGTCCAATTGGTCAACTTATGTATCTTAATGTTACTTTATTACTGTAATAATCTCCTATACTTCGTAATCTTCCCAGAAACATCTTGTGTGCTTGTAAATTCATGTAAACCGACATGTCGCATTGAAGTTATCCAAGCGGAACTAGTCTCCCCGATTTTCTTCATTTCTAATGAATGATGTCCTATCATCCTTTATTTACCATAGCAAAACGCCGTTATCCTTATTAGGCACATCGATCACTCGCGGTCTCTCGATCACGCGCGCCGTACGATTGCCGCTCTCGACAATCCCGACGATCCACGCTTGTCTGTGCTCGATCTTCTCCAGAGCTTTGCAATAAGCTGCCGCCTGTTCGCGCGGTAACACCACCAGCAGTCCTCCCGATACCTCGGGCATTTCACCCTGCAGAAGCGGTAATGTGTTTCCCATGATCTTCGAGGTCGCGCTCATTCTCGCGATCACCGGCATGTTGTGAATTATGAAGTTGACATCGTTCGTTTGTCGTTGCGCCAGGAGAGCCGCATGCCCGAGAATGCCATAGGAACCCACCTCGCACGCTGCATGAGCGTTGTACTGATTCGAGAATTGATTAATGGGTTACGTTCTCCAACATTCACTTTCGCGCCGCACGGCCCGGGGCCGTGAGTGGTTTGTCAGATATCAGGCTAGCCGCGTGATATCTAACAAATCAGAAATCGACTCTCGGACAAGAAACGGGAATTATCGAATTGCGAATAATAGTCGCGACTGATCGATCCCTACGCGATTCGCGCTATTATAATTTTTAAGTAGCAAACCTTTCGCATGAGCATAGCAGCGGCCTGATTGGTTCTGGTCATACAATCGACAGCGCGAGAACGGGCTCTCTCGGCGCTCTCTTCGGTAATGGTCAACACCAATCTACTTCTCTTTTCAGGTTGCTTCATCCATTCCGATACGGTGAGAGCTACCATCGTTCCGAGTGGCTTCGTCAGTACTATGACATCACCAACAGTTGCATCTACGGGCTGAACTATCTCATGACGGTAGCATACTACGGTAGCGGTTCCGCCGAACAGACACCACGGGTTTTGGAAGACCTGGCAGTCTTTGACGGATGCGTCAACTGCCTTTGCCGCGTCCATGTAGCCGCGCATTGTCATTGGCATCACCGTCTTTCTCTCATCGTCTTTCATGATATCGGAAATACCCAGGACCATCCTGGTGCTAGAACACCTGGCGAGACCTAGAGAGTAGATGCCTTCGTGAGCGATGGCGTAAGCAATCTTGCCCATCACGTAAGGATCGTCCACCACGGCGGGGATAACGTTGAACGTTTCTATCAGCATCATGCCGCCAACATCGTCCAGCTTCGTTATACGAGTGTCCTCGTGAACGCATGTCGACGCGTAGGGATCTATCTTCTCATCCTGCGTATGCGTATCAAGCGATTTGAGGAATTTTCATGAAAAGTGACAACGGCGTACTTCTATAATCGTAGCATTTTGTTACCAATAATGCAAGCAGGACAATGGACACAACAATTACAAAAGTAATGAGTAATCCTTCTATTGTTCAATTCTCAAGAATTGAATAATTTTTTTTAACTGCCTTGACAAATTGCTCTTATCGAAGTTAATAAAAAATATATGACGGAAAAATAAAGAAGTAAATAAGTTCTCGTTTACAAAGGACGACAATTTCCCTAATCTAAATAAGATATGATTATCGTGAATGATTTCCGTCACGAAAGTCCAATTTGACTTCTTCCAATGTCACCGTACGATCACCTTTTTTACATTCAGAAGGTCCAGCAACAACTGCCTCTCCTGCCGATCCAATAACAAGCTTTTCTTTCGCAAATCACCAAATTTCGTTAACTGAAAATCCGCGGGAAGACCATGCCTTTCGGGATTAAAGGGAACTTGCACGTTATCGCAAGGATCGCCAAGGAGTTCCAGACTGACGATACCGTCACCCTCATCGTCGTTCTTTCTCGTCACAGTTTGCGTAATTATCTCCGACATACTGGGTGGACTTGAGGATATCACGGATACGTGAAATCAGCGAAACCACGCGAACATATGACTCGTGCAAGTCGTTGCGTCAAGAGAAACAACAGAATTGCGATCGAAAAAATAACAGAAAATCGTCGTCAACGTCACGGAATGCACATTTGTGTATATATAGGGTGTTCCAGAGACATGTCTCTCCATAATTCTTATTAATCTAGCAGATAGATACTAAGAAAGATACTAGCCTTTACCTCTGTTCAACAGCAGAGTCCGAATAACTCTTATGTAGATCTTGCCGTGTTTGGTTCGCGCCACGTGGAACAGGAAGTCCGAGAGTTTACCGTCACCTTCGTGAATGTCCGTTCGCTCGGCAAGGATCTCTCGTAATGTCGCGACACGTTCTTCCGGGGTGCTCTCGTCGGGTGGGCCAAGTTTCCTGTCAAGGTACTCGACCACTCCGATATCCTCCCAGTATTGTGGCAAATCGGATACATCTTCTCGTAGCGAGATGCTCAAGTCTGATCGTTTGCTGCCCGAGTCAACGAAATCATTGCCGGATACGTCGAGACCGGCGTAGGAAACATCCAGTGCGAGACTGTCGAAGGTCGATTCGCCGAGAGCGATGATAGAACCGATGCTTCTTCCTCTCGAAGTCGACGGGGTGGCCTCATCTCGCTGACAAGTAGGCGAATACAGAGGACTTGGAGATGCGTCGCTGCTCGCGCGAGGGTGAGTCGGGCTGCTCATGACCTTGACATGACCCTAACTCACCAACGATCGAGATCTCGGAGATTGAAAGCTCCTTTGCGTCAATGGCGAGCTTCTTAATACTAAAGGAATCTTCCGTTTCGTCACTATCTCGATTCTTCCTTGCTTCCGTTAATCTAATACTGTCTATCTCTTCCTATCTTTTTACATTGCATCACTTACACCCAAATATATATTTACATCCAAAGGTCCAATCACCGAGATAATTCCTTAGACCGTCGCGTTACAATTCGAAAGATTTTGCAAAGTTCCATCAAATCTCTTTGAAATCTCTTTATCTAAATCTCCTCTCGAATTATTGAGTATTTATTACTATTGCATACGTTTTCTTTTATCTGATAAATCTTTCATGCAAAAGAGTTTATCGTTTGATTATTCTGCTGTGATATTTCCACGAAGATTTTCACGCAGGTATTACTTCTAATTCGAGGAAGTAGCATTTATTTTGTGATGACGCGACTTATCCAATCTCTGAATCCTATACACGTGGGTCATGAAAATGCATTTTTCTCATTAAGTAAATCCACATCGTTGCGCTTTTGAGTGCCAATATTTTCATAATTATAAAATGATATACGCGACATAAAGAATCATAAAATTGTATAATAATCATAAGACCGATATATTCTAAGAAGAAAATAATAAAATGTATCAGCTTTTTTAGATATTTCTAAATATTAATAAATCGATATCGTTGAAATATATACTTGATACATAAATTCTTTCGCGATAAAATATCGTTGCTACAATTTAAAATAATTTCATAGACATATTGAATATATCGTTTTGTTATTGGAATTCTTATCGTATGATCTGTCTTATAATTAGTCAAGTCTAATATCTCTTCGGAAAGATTATCACGTGTCGAATGTTTCGATACATACGGATACAATGATAAAATTGACGCTTTCTAAATATTTATCTGTAATTAACACGAAGTAGAAATTTTATAACTCGATAAGCAGTACGAGAAGTTAACCATTTACAAATTTATTTATATTCGATATAATCGATTGGAAGTTGGCCGCGAAGAAACGAGTAAAATTCTGTCTCTGAACGATTCGAGGAAATCGAATGGCGAAGTTCGTTATATTAATAAATTGTCCTGAATCAAGATATTTGTATACGTAATTTAAATTAATCGAACTAAATCGAATTAAGTAACAGGTCCATCGCGCGATCGTTATAATTGCAACGATATCTGCGATACGAAGTAGGTGAAAAAGAAAGGTTCCTTCGATGCTGCGGCGAACGTGGAAGGAGGTAGAAGTCGAGTTTATCGAAACGGAGCATCGGAGCAGGTAACCAGACATTCTGAATCACGCAAAATATATATGAAGGTCCATACGTAGCAATCAAATGGCTTAACTTAACGCAACCCGAATTCCAGAGTCTTTTACGATCAATCGTATATATAGTTTCGATATATCCGATATCGATGTATCGATTACACAAGAGCGTTGTTACGTAAAATATTTGCAAAATCTGTTTCATCCTTTCAAAATTAACAGAGATTCTCGATCTATTTAGATCAATTGATAGATCAAGCGACTTTTCAATGAGAATCCTTCATCGAATCTTCGAACGCGCCGAATCGCATAATCCACGAGAGTGATCCGTGATTGAAAAAATTTCATTAATTAGTATATAATATTCCTGAAACTACAAAGTTCCGGTCATTAGCAATGAACGGATGTATTCGAAAACCACAAAGAGAAACAGATACATTACTGCGCGGTAATGAACGATATCGAGCGATCTCCTTTCGCGATAATTTCGGCTTGGGAGATCGATCGCCCCAAATTGAAGTAATCGTCTTGGCAGAGACCGCTTTCGCCATTCGAAAACGGGCACTGACATCCGCCGTTTTCGTTTCCGAAACGATTTCACTGACAATGCACGAATTTAGGGACGGCGAAATGGAGAAAGTATACAAATGAATCTTTTGAGGCAGACTTCTTTTGAGGGGCGGCTCGATCAAAACTGTAACCAAATAAATCCACACGCATGCCAATTGACAAAGAATCACCAATCAGATTACGCGTCGAATAAATTCGCATGTTTCGTAACATTCGTTGTTGCGATCATGATAAGCCATTCGATTACCTCGTGTGTGACACGCTATTAATATTAACGTAGTATTATATATCGTTGCGTTTCATTGTTACAGCGATAAGTTACATCAGCAGCAGAAATATTTAAGGAATTACACTAGGCGAGCATTTCTCTTATTATAAATTTATAAATGATGATCTGCGTATCTCGACACACAACCACGATTCATTTTCCATAGGACAGGCAATCGAGACTTTCGATGTTCGAAAGTCTCAAACTTAAAATCTCGTATATCGCGCATGCCGACGCAAAATTCTGAAAATAGATCTCTGAGATAGATCCAGTGTATATTTGCATGAGGATTAAAGTCGACAACGTCGAGAAAAATGTCCGAGAGAACATCTGCAGAAATAAACGCGGAGACGAAGAAAAGGAACATATAACTAACAATTTTTATCGCGCGGTGCACGCATACACAAAAGATTCGTCAAGATAGAAAATCGCAGATAGTAAACAATTGAACTGACGATAATGATCGCACATGTGCTCGAAAATGAACAGAATAAACAACGATAACAGCGCGATATCGCGCCGCGAATGATAAAATGCCGGATGACGTATTCTAAGTAAGAATTAGCAAACAGTAGAACCAGTTAGAGACCAATAAATGTTCTGATAGACGAATGTGTATCGTAATGTATCGTAATTGCCTGATTAAATGACCGTATGAGAAAATGATTAATCTCAGGTGACATAAAGCTAAACCATTCAACATCACCATTAACTGTTGTGAGGAACTCGCCTGTATGCCGCGTTAACTCACGAGTTTATTTTTTCTGAACACGATTCCGATAGCAATGATAATAGAAATATATCGTATATATATCGTTTCGGCCAGCACGGTCAAGTAGCACGATATTTCGTACGTACGCGAAATCCAATACACAGTTTAAACAATTTGGAAACATGATTTTGCAATTCACTTCTTGCGACTCTCTCGCTTTTTCCGAATCTATTCGATGGATGTAGATAACTTGATCCCTTCGGGTCAATTTTAACGAGCTCGAACGACATGAAAATACTTTCACAACCGAATTTTGTGTCTTAAATTAAAAAAAAAGAAAAAAAAAAGAAAAAAAAAAGAAAAAAAAAGGTAAGAAATTCGCATCAATTCAGTATCTAATTAAATATTAAAGGAGACTAATCATACTAATCATCGATCAGGATGCATTTCCGAATTGTATGAAACAACAGTGTTGCGGGTTGATTAGAATACATTTTCAGAACTTCTCGATCGATCTTTCTCGATCTTTGCAGCATCGCTTTGCGTGAGCGATATCGATAACAAGTGCAACGTTAATTACGCATTGCGGCCAATGGGAGCAGCGAACTCTTTGCGTAACGGTAATAATGCTCAGCTCTTCATCATGGCTGCTGATGCGAGCGGAGTGCTATCTAAAATCTACGCGAGTGATCATCAATCGCGTTTTATTAATAACTGCCGTCCGGGAGGAAAGAAAAAAAATGTTGAAAATCGTGTTTCTGAACCGCCATGTGAGCTCATGCGCACAAACTTAACGCAACATTTCCGAAGGAGCGCGTTATCCCGGATAGGGTTAGGTCATCCCTCGAAGCTTTCAAGGTCGCTCATTTATGGCACCGTGCTAAGATGGAACGGAAATAGAGTCGGAGCGGAGAACTGCATCGCGATACGAACGGAAGATCGTCTTCTCTTCTGGTCGGACCGCGCGGGTCATCATCCTGCAATCAATGACTCAGCTTCTACGCGATTGTGACGTTCTACGCGTTACGGCAATAACGTATTTGGAATTTTTCATGAAGAATGACAATCTTCTTACACCGGGGGAGAAAAAAAAAAATAAAGAGTACATTCTTCATACACATATATGCATTATACACATAACGATGTATATAAATTATTTTTAGAAGATTTGAAGGAATTCCATTTTTAAGCACGTTATCTTAGTTTGCATTTCTATACGCGGATTTCTTTCCGAAGGAAGAAAAGAAGAAAAAAAGACTCAGAATTGTAACGAAAATGTTTGAGGCTACGCGGCTATGGATTTGGCAATAACTTTGTTTCACTTTGGTTCGTTCCGGCGGACGTAAAAGTTTGCCAACCGGACCGGAAAAGAAATGTAAAAAAAAAAAAAAAAAATATCTAGAGAATGATGTATAGAATATTCGAGACTACCACTAATCGTGCTGTTTGCACATATGCTGTTTTACGGTGCCTTTCCCGCGTTCATCGAGCCAGCTAGCGAACTTTGCCTATATCTAGTGACATTCTTCTGCATTCCGTTCCGGATATTACATGTGGATGCCGGTCGACCCGAGAGACAGCGATAATTCGTTCCCAAGGCACGTCCACATGTGCAACGCGCGATAAAGAGGGTTCGATCCATTGGCGGCCAACTTCCTGCTTCTAAACCGACCTAACCTAAGCGTGTCGGATGATGATTCGCGATCGAATATGACAAAATTGTGTTTTTATTCGCGTCGGAACTCGTCGTCGTTTGGCTAATGAATATTCGATAGCGAAGAAAGCCGCGCACTGTCGCGTGACACGATACGTCTCGCGCGAGAGATCTGCCGTCATGAGAGAAGCGATTCCACAGATCTGGATACGGGCGGCGACTGAAGTTTCGGTCGCGCATGCTCCACGTACCACTAGACTGGACCAGAACTGTCGTTGCGTCGAACGTTCTCGCGCACTTACGAATCGCGGTTCATAACCGCCGCGCGCTTTAACCTCGCGACGGCGGAGCGAGCTCGTAACGAGCGCGCGGCGGATACACACAAAACGAAACAGACATCGCGGCTGCACGAGCCTTACTGAAGCGCACGCGGTGCGATGCGACCGACCGACCGGCGGACGCGCCCGTTCGTTTCACAGTACCGCGCCACGTGATTGGTTCGGTCGCTTCTGAGTGCGTTGAACGCGTCGGATAGCGCGAACGAGGAAAACTTCGATAACGAGAAAGCCGCATGTCGATCATTCGACAACCCTCGCGAATTGGCCATGGATTGACGGGCGATAAGATTGCAGATAGTGATGTATCACGCTTCATGATCGATTGAGTTAAGAAATGTTGAAGCTGTTGTTCTCGATGATATCGTTAAATCGATCAACTGTCCCAGAAATTTTTCATAAGTATACGCATTTATTGTAGATGCGTGGATCGTCTGCGCAATGCGACAACGCGATATGTCGCGACGCGGCGTGACGAGAATTAGTTCAAGGAGGCGAAGCTTATACTACATCTTCGCAATGACATACCCCATGCACACTATATGCTATACATCACTTTTAAGGGCAAATTATTTCTGGCGATCTAGTCTCAGATTTTCCTCTTTCAATACTTATTTTATAGATATTACACCTATTTGTCGTTTCTCATATTTTTTCTATATCTCTAACATTTTTATGGTGAATATTTTTACACTATCCTCACAATGGCGATTGCGATAAAGACAATAATCACGTGACTCGTATTATGTGAGCGTTATTTCTTTTTTTTTTAATAATCGTAATAATTTTAATTGAAAATAATCGTTACGTAAAGCATTAGGCTTACTTTGCGATAGGCGATAAATTCTTGATATTTCGTGCAAGATAATGCGAAAGAATGCGAATCGAATCATTCGATTGTTAACGCGCAAATATCAAGCGCAGGTGGGGCGTTCGACATTTTCAGGATACGCCGCAAGAATACCTGGAAGATATTCCTTGAGAAAGCAGCGCTCTTTACTGGATTCAATGGATAATTGCAATTCCTAAGGTGCAAATGGCATTTACAATCATGTGCGCGTCATTCGCTTTCGAATATGTTTTTATTTATTAATATATAACCCGATATCTTATTCCTCATCTGAATATCATGATGAATAGATGATATTTCAGACGAACATTACGATGTAACGACGTTTTTCTGTTAACAGATTATCAAATTAGATTCTTCTGGATTAATTTTATATAATAATTTCACGTAATAATTTTATAATTTAGTGAATTTATGGAAATAAATCAATAAATATAATCAATAAATTTGTGACCACCAATAAAAATTTATAAAGAGCAAATAAAAAATAATATTAATCCTCGTTACAATGCCGGGAAACGAGAATGCCGTGACATCTCAAAAACATTTTATTTAGCATTGCGTATGAGATACGATCTTGTAATCTTTTATGCCATAAAAGTCTGCTATTCCCATCATGAAAATATACTCGAAATTGCTTTTCTCTTATTACTGAATAAACGATATATCGTGATAAAGTTGTGATATACGGTTAAATTAAACATGACTAAATAATTAATGACAAAGATAATCAAATAAAAATAGATAAACGCTTATATAAATGTTTATATTCCATATCATCACTGAAATATATTTGACTTCTTTTTTTCAAGTAACGAAATGCGAAATGTATGACCGAAATCAAATCACAATTAAATGACGAACTTGCGAACACTTTCTACACTTTCGGACGCGATGAAAGGTTGAATGGGGAAATCACGTGTGATGCCAGAAAACAAGAATGGAGGAATTCTTATGAGAACCGAAAAATATATATCATTTCGTCTGGTAAAGTTTCACCGTTTTGCACGGTTCAAGGAAAAGGTGAAAAGGCATGTATACGTAAAATAAAAGTGGAACGGTTAGAGAAGGCATCATCATGCATCGCGCTAACAATGCGGATTTTGCGCGCATCTCGCGACTGTGAGACGATTCTCATTATTACTTCGGATGCAGAGTATGAAAAACAATGATTACTTGTGCAAACGGACAAACAAAGCAGTCTCTGACAATAACAATAACAACTAAATCATAGATATGAAAATAAGAAACGCGAGAAACAGAAACTTTTTTATCACTCAATGGAAGTGTGCGAACGTACGCAATGATAAAGCGCGAAATTATGAAAATTAGACATTACTAACATCTGCCGAGACATTTCGAATTTCGAATCGAATAGATAGAAGATACGAATAAATGTTACTAAAGAAATGTTGAAAGATTATCGAAATTTCTGTCAATCAAAGTATATTTTCCTTCCTTTCTAAGTTATCATTGTATATGAGGTATTCGCATTATCGCGCTTATAAACAATTATACTTAATTAAGAGGTCTTAATTAAGAGATAGGATTCCGCATATTTCCTAAGATAATTATTCTAGATATCTTGATCAGGTATCTTGACTATCTCCGATCGGTTTCGAGGGCGTGTCTTCTTTCCTACAACCCCATTGATTTCCCGTACTACCTTACTTCCCAATGTTTATTTTGAAATAGACCGCATCATTAAACGTATACCTGGCACAAATTAATTTATGCGCATACTACATCATTATATGCGCGCGATTATCTTTACAAAGCGGAATCCCATCAATTGCACAGGGAGAAGAACGTACTTTGCACAAAATTCATAACATCCGTTAACATCCATAACATCGTTTCATTATATGCATATATATCATTCTTATAGATATTACGTTACATTCCTTTATGATTTGATATGAAATTTTAATTCGAAAAAACGTTCAATTATTCCGATGAAGTCTCATAAATAGATACACGGAATGAGACGGAGAGGCTCGATGATGAATGAGATGGAAGAAAGGAAGATAGAATACTTTCACGTACCAATTACTAAATAGACTGGTACATCTTAGATACAGTTCTTTCCCATATTTGTCAATAGTCATAAGAACGATTGTGCATAAATACAGCAGACATCTTTCGAAAATCAAGATGTAACGATGTACATAAATTAAAAAGACAAAATGACAATTTATCTTCTTAAAACTATTAAAGAATATGTATTCTGAACAGAAGCAGAAATGGTTTTCAAAAGTTCTAAAGCATAGATAATCCTTATGCATATATTTATATGGGAATAAAAAAATATGTATAATAACATCAAAATTTGTCATAAGAACCTAAGATCCCAATTTCCGTGTAATATAAATAATGTAATAACGCAAAACTACAGTCGAGTGACGAACATCTCAAGAATCGCTTTTCAGATAACAAATCTCGAAAAAAATAGATACGTGGCGCAAAAAGATTTCTTTTGTCAAACGTTGCGGTGTATGCGACTGCCGGCGATCTAATGTATATCCGTACGCGGTATTTGGAGCACGTAAATGAAAATAAACATGGTAGTTCTCGTGCTTCAGAAATATAGAAATCGGTAATCAGTGACATGCGAGATATCCCGTCGCGAGACTGTGTCTCAAGAATATCACCCGCATTGCGTAGCGAAATGAGCGCATCGTTTGCCACTCATACGGGAAAATTGTGTCGTTGTTCTTTCGTGTCGTTTGAGGGAAGCCGCAGAATTTCTCGCATCAATTCCGCGAGTTACAATCATGGGATGCATTCCAATAGCTGGTGGTACATGTACTCGACATGTAATCTTCGCTTTTCCATCTAGTTTGCTGGATGGATTTCTAACGTAATCACGCGTCTCTGTGCATCTTCCACGCGTCGCGGAACTCGCGCTCGCGCGAGCGAACGACCGTTACTATTGCACCGTGTAACACCATCAAAGGCCAACGGTTTACTGAACAGTTTTGATTAGATTTATTTCGCTTATCGCATTAATAACGATCTGCGATGCGTGTAATTGAGTCTTGCTTTATTTCCGTCTTTCCTATATATTTACCGCGTTCCTTTGGTTTCTACTATCGTATTTTAATTACAGTAACACAATAGCAATTAGATAGTAATTAGATATCAAGTACGTCTCAAACGCATCAAACAGCGCGAGTGTAATGCGATTAGACCATAAATTCTCCTTTAATAACAAGACAACATACTTGCGCTAAGGAATACACGAACTCAGGCTTTTCCTTTCCTGAATCATTGAGAAGATAAATCTTATTCTTACATGATCATTCGAGAATTTCCGGCCTCTCTGTTTCGCTCGGACTATTCATCCGGTTTGCATTACATTCTAATCTACAAAGAAATTTATAAACATCGATGGGAAAATTGACAAATTATACTCACTGAAGTAGTTAAGGGTCTCCCGGATTTGATCCGGCGATAATTTCAAATCAGCGTCCTCCAATCTGAGCGCAGGTGCCGGAATAAACCAATCGGCGTTCTCGTACCCTGCAAGAAAACGGATCTTTTGAGATTCTTCAGTCATCATCACCGGCGATGATTGTGTTAATTGCGTAATCTAGTTTACTCGTCTGCTCAAACGGAGACTGCAAAAATGTGTTAAGCGCCTCGGTCCATGTATTATGATGGAACATCAACTGCGTTCGCGGGGAAATGTATTACCGTGTTAATTAATGCGGTAATCGTATCCGTTCCGAAGACGAGTAGCAAAAACCTAGCACGTTATAACTCGCACGAAGTGCAGCTAAATGTACTGTAGCTAATTGGTGGATACAGGCTCTAGGCGCGGTCACAACCCCGGACGGACACGCCTTTTAGAGCTTCGTTTGACACGAGACACGCGATACGCGAACTATCATGGTTTCAAATTAATAATTTGATCATTTCGTAGATGCTACATGCTACGTCGTTTGTCGACTGAAACATTCTCTCCTGAAAAACGCTGCAAAACTCAATTATATTCCGTTTTGTAGCTTCTTCATAATAAGTGATTAAAAAAAGTTTGTCCTGTACTGATGTACCAATGTACAATATTTTATTTTTATTTCTGACATTTTTAAAAATAATACGTAATCTTTTTCATTTAGCAAAAGTTATCTTTTATGCGCTGAAACCATTTTGTAATTTTTGATCGACGCTCTTACGATGAAACCCTTAACTTCATATGGGTTCTATGGGTTTCGCAGATCACTATTTGGGAAATATTACAGGGTTACCGGAAAGGTTTCCTCGTTTAATTAGAACGCGCGATATTTGAGGTGTATACGAATTGCACTCCCAACTGTAACATCTGTATCCATTTATTTATGTATATATTTGTAGTATTATATTCTTCTATTGACACAAAAAAGAAAACACATCGTTGAGATGAAATCATTCACAAAGCTATGATAATGTTTTTCCTTTTTAGAGATTTGCACAATATTTGCATAAGAATCATTTCTAACATTTTCGCTGTCGAGTTAATCGATGTGACACGTTGATGCATTTTACCGGTCATATTTATCTGAAACGCGATAAATTCATCGATCATTATCAGTATATTTGTCAGGTTTCATTTTTCATTGCCGTCGATAAATTATTGTGGGATATAAATTTGATAATGCACGAAGCGCACAAATCATAATTCACGGAAATCTGAAGGTTCCGTTTCCAAGCACCAATAGCCGTATATTGTTATCTACTATTAAATACTCGTATTTCACATTTTATGCTTTTCTTTTCTTTTTTTTTTCTTTTTTAAGAAGAGGAGAGAAAAAAACAAATGATTTACCTTGAAATTGCGTTAATGTATCGGCTCGCAGACGGTATCTCGGAATTTGTTCCTCCAGCAAACTGATTATCTCGACTTCTGGCAATTCCTCTCCGCTGCACACCTCTGTAACAATCAAGCAGCATCCACCATTGTGGCGTTACTAAGCGCAGAGGCATCATTATGCGCGCACTATAAATCGCGCCATTCCGCTTGAAGTCAGGCACATACCGGAACATGCACATTACGCGACTCTCGCACGTGCTCGGTTCACGTGCGATAAAAATACGCATATCGCATGTATCCTCTCATTGCGTTAAGCGCCTAAGCACCGAAAACAGAAGAAATTACAATAACATGCAGTCTGTTGCTTGTCTCGCTCGCTCGATTGCGCATGAGGACAATCAATGATGACTGCACGATTTAATAATAGCATTGACGCCGCGTTTATGTCATAAGGAATACGTAGCAGAGAAATAAGCATATGACATATGACAGATTTGTTATACACGAAAATTTTTATCAAAAAATGAAATGACATAAATAAACATATAATCCTTCCATACATGTGTTTTATATTATTTATGCATCACGTTGATTGTATGTATTAATGGTATCGTGTATTAATTTTATATTATTTTTTAATTAAATAATTTTTGAAATATATATACATAATTTTATATTAATATAACTATATATATATATATATATATATATATATATTATCTCTATATTGTAAAAATAGAAATATTTCTATTTTTATACTGTCATTTTAACATCATTACCAACATAAGTACAATAAAATTACCCATGACATAAGATAAGCGTGCGTAATTTGTATGGCAAGAAATTGTATGGCATGAGGTAGCAGAAGAACGGATTCGCTGCAACCGGGGTATTCTTATAAAAAATAGTTTCGATAAAAAACGAATAGACAATAATGTGATTCACACGAAGCGCATATGAGATTCAGAAACGATGATTGTATCAAAATAAAAAAAGGATTCTATAGCGGATTAATAAGCATAAATTATAAATAAACATAGATTCTTCAAAGATTAGAAAGTGGCGAGCATCTGCTTAGAAAAAATTCAATGAAACACTGTCACATTTTGTGATTTTTTTTTCGCTCTCTTGATATCAAATTCTGGTAATCAAGTTTTAAATAGAATATCATTTAAAATCGACAAACATTCAAGCACTTATCCTATCCAATTTTTATTTTTCAAATTTAATCAAAGATTATTGAATTTTCATATTTTTATAAATAACTATGAAAGTAATTATTTAAAATTATTACACTAAAATATAGATAATTACGTGGTACATTCGCATCGGATAATATCCCAAATATTTTTTGAGGAGAATTTTGAGGAGAATAAAATCACAATGTACATTATTGAAACGTTATTGAAACGTCAAACATTAAAATTCGCGATCACGAAGGACACTGCGTATAATGATCCGCGCACGGTGAAGTTTCTTTTAGACTTGTATTGCCACTAGATATTCAAATTAAGATATATCAATCATTGATATTACCAACCTGACATTATATGTTTATGAGATCCCCACAACAATCACATAATAAGCAAAATGCATCGTCAGTTAAGAAAACTCGCACTACGTCTTTTCCAAGAAATGAACACGCGCAATCTCTATACAGTGCCGACGTAATGGTGCAACTAGATGCTGTCTGCATCGGGAAGCGATACAAGTCTCGCTTCAAGTGAACTTTGTATTCGCGAACGCGTGCTTCACTCTCGTGAGACTGAGATGACCTACGCGCGAAAGAACATCGCATAAAGTTATCATGGTTTAGCACATAATCGTGATGCCTGGATTAGCTGCCCTGCAAAAAGTTGATTGCGTAGCGGATGAATTCTAGAGCGCGCAATTTTCACAGGAATTTCCCAGATTTCATTGATGAAGAAGAAAAAAGAACGATTAAGCCCGCGCCGGTTCCCAACATCCCCGTTACATTGAATTGCGGAAACCTGATCACAGTATCCGTACTCAATAATATTATATATACCGAAATTGTTACACAATAGAAAAGTTATGCAGCGTGACCAAACGAAGAATAATATCTTTGGAAACGCGCAAGTACAATATCTTTGCGCGACTACAACATCTTTGATTCAAATAGAGTCATATAAACGCAAAACTCGTGCGCAAAACTCGTGCGAATAAAACATTCGTCACAACTAATGTCGATTATTGGTATTTTTAATATATAGAATATAAAATGATGAATATATCTATTTAAAAATATTTTGTCTTTTCAAAATATTGATATTAAATTCAAAATACGAAAACATAAATATTATATAATATCAGTTAATAAATTTCGGCTAAACTTCGTGCAAAACATTTCTATAGAAATAATTTCAGTTTAATCTTGCAACTCTTTGTATAAATGATATTCTATAATTATTTTTACATGTAATATCTCGATTCTTTCACTAGAAAATATTAAATATAGCAAGAAATATAAAGCGGATTATTGCGATCATTTTCAAAATTGACGGATATTTATATCAAAACTTCCGTGATGTCAAATCTTTGATTTCTTTATCACACGGAGAAACTCTGTCATATGACAAAAATAGCTTTACAGAACAAGTGCTGCCACGTATTAGCAATCACATGTAACAATGCGATATCTCACCGACTTTACGCTACAGAAGATAATACATGTTACCTTTGTATTCTGGACTGATATATAATATAATTATCAACTGCGGATCGCTGATAAATTATGAATGAATTAAAAGAAAAGTAATTTTCGATAAAAGTAAATAGAAGTAAATACTATTCGACAAAAAAAAATAAAATAAAATAGAAGAAAAGTGTATACATGTACATTGCAATTTTATCGCACATATTTCAACAATTTTTACATTACTGGCAAATATTCAAGTAGACTGTAATATACATGAAGTTATTAATATACATGTTAAAAATATACACTGCGTTATACGTATACAGCATTATAGTTCGCAGAAGTTTCAATGAACTGGTAACTCATTTAGATATTAATAGCTTGCAACGTAGCAAATTAGACAATTTACACAAGTGTAAATTAATTATGTTTAAAGAATGATCGAAAAGTACTTAATTAGAAGCATCTTAAATGTACAATGTAATATATAGTAGAAAAAAAATCAATATTCTTTTAAGATAACAATAGCACTTGCAGTATCATCTTTTTTTCATTTAAAATAGCTTCTATTGATAGTTTGCAACCTCTCTCTCTCAACATTTCATCTTTTTGCACTATTAAACGACACGTATCACTCAATAGCGGAAGGGTTAAGGATTTTTCGCAAAATTTAAATAAAAATACTACGAGCAAATGTCCTACCATCTCGCCACTTGCTAAGGACGATTTCGCGCTTCTCGAGAATTCCTTTGAGTCTAGCCGGGCCCTTGGGCCTTCCCGCCTCTCTCGTACCTAGGTACATAATCTTGCATCCGGCAATGGCCGAACCTGTCGCCCTTGCGCTTTTCTCATTAAGGTACCTGCCACAAACTCGAATTCATCGTTTATAAAAATTCAAAGAATCTGATCCAATTCCGAAACATTGCGGATTACGTAAAGCCGAACTGGCAACAATCGAGTACATTGATTATCACGGACATTATCTTCGTGATTTATGAGAATAATTGCCCGGCCAAAATGAGGTGCCAAAAGGCTTGCGTAATCAGTTCCCAAGGCAATGACTCGAAGAAATCATGATCCGATCAAATCGCTCGATTTAAAATTTAAAATTATGTCATGCTTTGCGGTACACTCCATTCTCACAAATTCTCGCAAGGCATATATATAAAATCTCTTATAAAACATCAAATGATACATAAATATATTTAAGTTGTTGCCTAATCTCACAAAGTATTTTAAAATAGCACCGCCAATCCAACCAACGACAATCTTTTTGAATGCGGCATGAATAAAGCGTAGTTCATGTCTGAAATTGATATTACTGATATAGAAGAATACATGACTCAACAATTCATTGAGTACATTTACGATGAGTCATGATAAACAGTTACATCTGCTATGAATTCTTTTATCACGACAACGAATAATTAAACTGCATAACCGCGTATATCCGCATACACAAGTTGCCGTTGCCCAAAATTAATAACGAAATCGATGGCGTAATCGATAGGATATCGCGTCACGATTGCTATATATACCATATCCACTAATTCGCGACAAACTGTGAACGGAACTCCGGCGTCTTCCCTATTTCTAGTGATTACGCGACGAACAAGACTTTTCACAACCTATGGCGATCTATCATCGGCGATCCGTTCGAGAGTAACTCGGAGTAACGTTCTTTTTAAGTCGCGAGCCACCGGACAACTCCGACGAATGAACGTCGCAACGGAGGAAAATAGCAGCGACCAGAGTAGTTGGAGTTCAGCCAATTCCTATTCCCGCAATCGAGTCATTTATCAAATAGATTTAATTTAAAAAATTGAACTTTCTAATCTGTATAGATGGATATCTGTAAAGATAAATATCAAGGACGCAAATTATGATGGAATCAACACGATATTTACATACAATACAAATTCTTCCAAATAACAAACGTTCATTAATCTCTAAGCATTTCGTTGGAATCGATATTACTCATATTTTTCTCGCATTTCTTGATATGACCATATACGAAAATATGTTATATTTTAAAATTTATTTTATGTATCTGCTCATGACATTTAAATATTAAATTAAAAAGATAATGATTCGCCGAAAGAAAAAGGTTTAAATTTTTACTGGTAGAACTTAAAATATCGAAATGTCGATATTTGAATTAAGTTTTATAGCAAGCAAGAGAATTAACGATTGATCAGTTTAAATCTTCACTAACATAGCAATAGCTCTCGACAACAAGGTTGCTGGCAAATGGAATACGAAGTCAATCAATCCAAAAAAAAAAAAAACTACGCATGCTATGTATACATCTGCATGTTATGTAATAGACAAGAATGAGATATCGTATATTTAATGGAATCAACTCTAATTATATATTCTATGAATTTTTATGGCTACGTCATCAGTGCAAAATTATACATCTAAATGAGCCAACTGATCGAAAAATGCCGAGAAAATATGCATAAAGGTCATTTTGTATAATCGAATTTTTCCGAAAATGCACAAGCCATATTCTGATTTAAATTTTAGTACGTTACGAAAGTAGCCCTTTGTAGGTCGTCTATTTCGAGATCTGAGTAATCGTGCTCTCGATATTCTGGATGCATCGCAAAATGATAATACCTTAGAAAGTTGTCTAGATACGTCTTATCGGACGTATTCAGTATATCGCGGCATGTATGATAGGATAACAAAAATCATAGATATTTGCAGATGTTGCAATGAAGACAAAAAGAACTACAATTTTTCATTTCATTTTTAGTTGTAGTAATGATGATGATGATGATGATGATGATGATGATGATGATGATGATGATGATGATGATGATGATGATTACGATTATGATGCTGACGTCAACAAAAATGATGATGATGATGACTGGAACGATAACGATAATGATGATGATGATGATGATGACGATCATGATGATGAGAATGGAGCGTGGCGTATTATCCGCCGGGCAGAAGTAATCATCATTTGGCTCGGGCCAATGGGAAACACCATGAAGGCTCGGAACAGGTAGAGCACTTTATAAAACTCCTCGTGCTAGCATCGTCAAAGACAGTTTCTCTTCGTACGCTTGCAACGTCAGATGTAAATCTGCGCGCATTCTGCTCGCCGATCCTTGAACTCACGAGATCGACGCGCTTTTGAGAAAACGGCTTCTTCACTCGAGAGATTGTTAATCGGCAACAATAAGAGCTCTCGTTTTATACAATATATATTATTCGCTGAATCACGATCCACATCCATACACGTGTGTTAAATTGTAACGTGTACATATAATTTACGAATAGTGGCAATCATAATCTTCACGAAAATAGTGTAATTCACAAAAACGGACCAGTGAATTAATATCGAGCATTGTTCCACAGCAAGCAACAATTGTGTGGTATGTATATGTAAAAATGAGTATTTTCTAGCTTACCCGTAATGGTCTCAGCGTCGCGGGTACTAATAGGAATAGCTAGCGTGCTCTTGGGTGACCGTAATGACTGAAGAGTCGCCCGGGCCGTGGGTGAAACCTTTAGGGAGGCGGTGGATGGTCGGATGGGACCTTCGGGCCGCTTTGGACCCACATCTTCCACGGTGGCCAGCTTGGACGCTGTGGCGACAAGCGATATCGCCTCGCTTTCCTGATATAATTAAATTTCATGTGAATAAGATATCATTAGTGAATCGATACACGGTCTTACATCGATAATCGATAAAGATATTACTTTTACATTTATTTTGCCTATTGAAGAAGCCTTGGAAATTTCCGTATCATATAATATATAACATACCGATATATAATATATAATATATAATATCTATTTAAATCTAAGAAAAACCCTAATATTTTGATTATTGCGAAAGGTTTCAAAAACGATTCATTTGTATATAAATTTATATAAATATTTTAAATTATATACACCACGCATCATACATACACAAATACACAAATCGCGCGCGCGCACCCACACCAATACAACTTTCTTATTACATATTCTTTAACATCAGTTTTTAAATTACATCCTATTCACGGTTTTAGATAGTATGAAACATTTTTCTTTGTATATCATGTACTCCATCGCTGGAATAAAGACAAAATGCTTTTAAAGGGAAGATTTCGCGATTTCTGAACCCCTAGATACGCGACAGGGAGGCCGGTATTTAAGCCGTCGCGCTTATTTAGATCGGTAGCACTCCGGCGGATGCGTTCATTTTGCTCGTCTTCCTGTGTGTATTCCACCGAGTTTATTTCAGGACACTGACTCGAGACAGCGTAGTTATTTCGATTGTTTTTACAAAAGTGCCATTTACTAAATCTAGAGCTCGCATCGCAAGGAATATTGCCGATTTTATCATTAGAACATTCGATCCAAAAACTCAATACAAATCCTTAATTTCGGGGATTAGATTCGTGATAACATAAATGTGAGATCTAGAGCTATCGTCGATATCAACACGAAAAATATGCAGAGATTGTCATTAAAGACACAAAGTCATCAGGGAATTGATTAATCGTGCGTGCTGAAAGAGTGTATGTATACAATGCTGATTCCTTTCGGAAATTTTCCTGACCATTATGATCGATGCATCAGTATGACTGACACCACATGAAATGATAAGATGATAAGAAGTGCACAGACATGCGCAATTTAATCAGACAAGTGGATAAAATGGATCATAAGATCAAGGTTACATCGTTATCGTTGAAAGTTGGGGACACCCGTGGACTTTAATTACGCATTGATTCTGCTCTGATTTATGCGATTGGCGAATAAGATAGGAAAGTAATGAACATTGCATAAACTTGCGAGGGTATTTATGAATAAATCTCAACGTCGCAACTAAAGTGATGCGCGGTCGCAGGCGATTCGAAACGCATCTTGCACATACTTTCAGCACGTCAGTCAAGCCTCGTTGAGTGCTCCACCAGTCAATTTTACTTTTCTACGATCTTCTCGGAGGTTTTAGCATCGCAAGGTAGTGCAAGGTTACGAGAATCAACATATGTTTTATGCGAACGCAACGTAAGGATGTACATGTATCGTGAGATAGATAATCGATCCTTATTCCTAGCTGGTAATTTTAGAAAGATAGAAAATTTACTATTAGATGCTAAATAATGAATAATTGACTAAACTACGCGACACAACAAAAATAAAAATATTAAGAAAAAAATATGTAAGTAAATATGTAATAAATATAGCGCGTGGAAAGTCAATACTACGCAACAATTTCAATATAACATAATCACACCCATAACAAAATAAAAAAAGAAACATTTCCTATAAGTATTAATGAGAAAGAAGTTGATAGACGTAAAAGAAAATTTGTAAGAAAAAAGTCCGTAAGAATAATAAGCTTTTCCCCATCATAAAGCCCATTTCAACATTCTTTTCTTGAAGGATGGAGCAACAAAAAAAAAAAARAAAAAAAAAAAAAAGAATTAAAGTTCATTCGCGGTCAGTTAATAGCAAATAAAATATACAAAGACATTACTCCGACTTTGCGAAACAATCCCGAGTATATTTTTGCTTATCTCGAACCGGTGTCAATTGCTTGTTTAAAGACTGATCGTGCAGTGCAGTTCGCACTGCACGAGCAAACTCGACGTGATCAATGTCACGTACCGACTACTCGAATACGTCCCTTACAAATCGAAGGAATCTCATTAAAAGCTGTTTTCGCGGAATGGAAAGAATCGATCTGCGATATTTGTTTACGATAATCCGTCGTACGATAATCTAAATGCAAACTTCTCTCATCTACGATCTTAACACAGACTGCTTTGTGCGGCATGCACAAAGATAGGCGCTCGATATAATTTCGCTTTGTCTCATAAATCTGCGAAAGCTCCGCAATACGATACAACCCATTTTTCATTCTAGTAATAATATCTGTGGCAATAATGATGGCCAGCCGCGTAATCATGCGTGCACAAGTATTTGCTATTTACGCATTTTCCCAGCTTATTGGAGACAGATTATTTCCCGACTTCTATTTGATATTTTTTCGCAACTTACGAGAGGGATCGGGAAAACCGACTCCCCCGGGAATCGGTACATCATCGTCGCCCTGCGCATATGTCGCGCCAGGGAATCATCATGGAAGAGATCCGATGGAACCATGTCCTTCTCGCTAGTCTGTGTCTTATCGCAGCTCTTGAAGACGCGCCGCGCTGAATTGCGGCGCGCCTCCGCGAATGCAATTCCCCGCAACAGCATCGCGTGCACGATTCACAATGTCAATTATACGGGATGACGCTTATCACTCTTGGCAAATAAAGAAGCTGCGGCCTATGTCAGCCTTCGGCGACAAAGATGTGCACTGGTCGATGCGCACGAAGCCTCCAATTGCGCTGTTGACGTAATTTAAACATTAATATCGCACGATGTCGCGCGCCGCGTATTAAACAGTCGATTCGTAACGGTCAACTCGCGATTATCGATATTGTAACTCGCAAATTTATCTTACGGATACGGCAAAGTGCGAAAACAGAACGGGACTTCGTAAAATTCAATCCTTCGAGCGGATGACTCGATGAGTTCTGAAGTATGTGCGTCAAATCGATATGTAAAAACAATATGAGCTTGTTTTATCTTCAGATTGCTGATAACATGTAGTACAATCTTTCCCGAAACTGCATGTGAAAATGCATATATATGTACATAAGACGGATACAAAAAGAGAAAGAGATAGTGAAACAATAATCCAGATGTATCAAGTATATAAAATTTATATATTAAACCTTTCTAAATAATGAAATAAAATGTCAAGAAATTATTATTTAATAATATATTTGTAAATTATTCTAAGATATATATATAATCATTATTGATTTAGAATCTTTAAAAACATTCCGTTAATTTTATTACGATAGTATGAATAGCCAAATCATGAAAAATTATATGTTGAGACATGATCAAATTTTTACGTTAATCCAAGATTACATTAAATAATTTTGTATCAGTTGGTACTAGCTTTATGAGCTTCTCCTTATTCATCATTATCGCAACGCGCACATGAAATTACATGTTTAGTTCTCTGCGATATTCTTGCATATAATTACGTAATGTTATAATGACATATCGAATGATTTTATATATGTTTTCAATCAATATGTGTATCACATATTCATCTAATTTACGTATTCATCCCGATTAAAATTAAAATACACATAATTTACGTATTGATTCTCATTTCTTGGAAATTATAAAAACGCGTCTCTGAAGTAGTTTTATCATTAAAAGCATTTTTACATGAAAACTTGTTATTATTACCATGAAATCTTATTATGTGCATATGTATTGTATACATGTATAAAATACTTTTTGCATACAGTGCATTAATAGCATTGATGCTAAAGATATATAATGTAGACATAATTACAATAGTTGAAACATAAAAATTAACATTTATCTTCTATTTATTTCTATTTATTAATCAATTGATATCTTTTTCTATGTTTGTAACGTTTTCCTTTAAAGATTATATTTACACAAAATTTAATTGTATATATATATATATATATATACAATTAAATTTTATATGAATAAATGTAATTCTGTGCACGAGAAACAGGATATACGTCGATATTGCGTACGATATAATGCGTACGATATTCTCTGTATTTCATTGGTAAAGTAAAGCATTCTATATAAAACGTATTACAGACACAAAAAGTGAATTGACTCAATCACTAAGCAATCCTAAGAAGTGAACATTGCGTTAACAAAGTTGACATTCATTTGAATCATGTCGGAATACTTTTTACACAGACTGTACGTTGCTAAGTCCGTTCGACTCCTACCAAGATTAAGGTAATGCTCGGCTGATATGATACAATAGTTATGTAGTCTTTTCAGTTCTCTATGGTGCTTCCGCTGGATGGTCGCGACATTCACGAAGCCTTAGAGTAATATTTGGAGTCACAGAAAGGTATGAACGTACAGTATTCTGTCATGTGATTTGTGCATTGCTTAATATTGCTCATTCAGATAAAGATTAGATTATACGAATCATTTTTGAGAAAATCAGATAGAAGCGAGAAATATTTCGCGCGTTTCAGAGGATTAAAGATCTTAAATAATTTTTAACTTCGCTATTAATTCCTACAGATAATTTCATCTATAAAAGCTTGCGGTATATGTAGAACATAATCATAGGTGCTAAATCGAATTAATGTAATTATAATATCTACAGATATCAAAAAGGAATGTAAATATTTTATACAGAATCAAGATTACTTGAAAATACTTACCGTAACGTAGTATAAAATTTTTGGTTTCCACTATGGGAAACCACCACGATCACCAATGGAAAAGATTGTGCAGATACTGAAATCACAAAGGAATCTATAATTAATATTATTAAAATATTATTAATATTATGACAAAACTGTCTGTTTTATTGATATATTCATTAATCTCTTGTTATGTCCGTGATTATAGGCTATCATATAGATCATTGCAACACTAACAAATTATATAATTTTCATACTGGCTATATATGTTACATATATTTTTCTTCTTATTAATCATTCAGTATTTTATAAAATTATTACTTATTTTATTTCTATGTTTCAATTTCTATGCGATAAAAGAATCTATGTTCATTGTATTCCCATTGGATATTGTATAAATTCTCTGTGAAAAATAATCTGTAATAATCCGGCAGAGAAGTTAATGTTTTCATGGCAACTCTATCGACATTACATAAATCATGCTGCATGACGTATCGTCATTGAATAATGTCTATAATATCGACATCTTGTAAAAAAGAAACAAAGTGCATAAGAGAGGAAGGTCAAATTGTGGGATTGGACAGGCCTGTGACAGGCTGGAGTTCATCTTTTAGGTTATAAGAATATTATATCTTGACGAGATACCCGGTGCAAAGTACAAGGTACGCGTGATTACAAAGTAGATGTTTCAACTGCTTCGATACACCTGGTCGCCCCCTCCCTTCGCGAATTACAGACGGCTGCACAACAATGCCCGCGAGCAATTCGGGTGATGATCAAAGGATTAGATCAGCTGTTGATGCCGCGATGCGTGCATCGAAGGGATTATATCCGCGGATGCGCGAATGAAGGACGGAATGTTTTCACATGTGATGGATCGATTGCATATTCCTAGTAGCAAGCTCGGGCGAGCTCAGGCAAAATTAGGTTAAAGGATGGCGTCACGAGGACGAAACGAATAATTCGATCGCTTACCGTGCGTCGATGCCTGGTGCACATTCTTGCCCAAAAAATGCAAGAGGTTGCGTGTTTAATAATGCTGTGTGCACGTCACATCACTGACATTTTCCGTAAACTCGAGATGCCGCACTCACGCGCGTCATGCTCCTTGTTCTCGCAAGGAAGAAGCGAGTGACGTGAAGCGAGATCGAAAGGTGCACGCGATTGAGCACAAATGAAAGCGAACCAATCGAGAAACACCAGACCGCGCCGCCTTACGCCAGGTCGAGTCGAAAGAACGCGTTAAATATAGGATAAAATTGTGCGGTCTACAAGATCAACGAGTGCCTCGCGGGATGCGCGCACGATCAGTGTATACTTAGCGTCATTTGTGACATCACATCTGAAGTTAGATACATTCTGATCGAGCGTGCCATAACTAGAGATTTCGTACACCATGGCTCAGATATACGACACTCTCATCACATTGGACGTGATGCGTTTAAATATATAAAAAAATTAAAAAGATTTAAAAAACGGTAATGTAACATTGAGTTAAATAATTGACACGATAATTTTATGATATTTTTTAGTCAATATAATGTTGCATAAATACCTCGATATAACCGAGCCAGAAATGCCTTGCTTTAGGGATGCGAGGATAAATAAAGCGTAACAGCATAGTAAGAAAGCCACACTCCTATGCTGTTTGTATGAACTTTCGCACAAATCCTGATGGCGCTCATATGCGCCCTTCAAGCACCCTTTTAAGGGCACTGAAAAGCGCTAACTTCATCGAATATTCATGTCATATAGTCAAAAGTCAAAAGTGATCAAGAAGACCGATAATTAAATTATATTTTCAAAATGGAGTTTATATGACGTAATATTATAATTTGAAAATAATTATTAGATTATTTGAAATTATTATCAAAGTTTTTGATCATATTAGTTTTATACCTTGTTTTAGTTTAATATTTATATTTAAAAGATATTTTGTGAAATATTATATTATATTTATTATGCATTTATACTTAAGTCAAGTCTAATGCTTTATAACCATATGAAAAATAAAAATATTATATATCCTAATTAATATTAATAATTAAATATTAATAATAAAATTTATATGTTATCTTCTTTGAATCAAGTTATAAGAATACAAAACTTTCTTTTTGATATAATTAATTAAATATCTGAGATAAGTACGCATGCTTCATAAGCTACACAAATGTATATGTATTTCAAATGCATATATTTTAATTTCGCTTATACTTCAGAAAAAGTAGCATATATTATTAATAATAAATACGTATTACTTTCTGTACGCGCATTAAAAATTGAGCGCTATTAAATAATTCTTTTATTCTGAAGTAAATTTCTTAGTATGAAATTCATGTAACATTATTACCTGATTCCATAAGCTTTTGTTTTCGCAATGAAGCGGCCATATGCACTGCACATATACTATGAACGAGTATTTATCATTACGCAACACGCATACACGTATGTATTCGCAGCAGGATCGAAGCATTGTTGCATGTAGCTTATTATTTCCGAAAATTCGATACCCGTTTCGTCTGCGGTCAGTTTCGATGGTTGGCGCGAGAGCGCGCGTGTCGATAGCCCATGCGCCGTTCGAATTGGCATAGGTTGCAATATCTAGGGACAATTTGCTCAAGAAATGACATATTTGCCGCCCGTGAATTTGAAATATAGATTGAGATTGACATAATTTGTATAGATCAAGTTTTTAATACATCAAATTTCAAAGTATAAAATACTTCCAATTTTATCAATTTTTGTTCCAACAAATAAATGTAGAAAATATTTCTTCATATCATCAATATCAGATCAATTATATCTTCTAATCGAAAATTTGAAATTAAATCTATGAAAATATAGTTTTAAAATGAATTTTCTCAAATCATATAATAGAATTGTTCAAAATTAATGGAATTGTAATAAAAATCATATTTCACATTTGCGACAGTTTTGCTAATTCTATATTTTTTTTTAATTCTTCGTAGTATAGATAGTGCAAATGATTTTACAGAAATTGATACAAAAGTATTTAATTTAGCTAGAGTTAATTAAAATTGTGAGAATTCCAGAATAAAAATTTCTTTGGTCTAAATATAAAAAATGTAACTAAATGCATTAACTTTTTATGAAATATCTACTGAAGCAAGATGAATGATTTTCGTGAATTTCGGAATTCGTCATTCCCATGATCGTCGCCAGGCACAATGCAACACAGTGTAATGCAATAGCGTCGCGCGCGACCGCCGTTTGTCGCCTAGAGGATTTTTCCGCCCAATAGCTGGCAACTTGGATATCGATTGTCATTATTTATATCGTACGTTTCCTCTTCAGTCATCGATTCACTTTTTACATTTTACATTTTTACAGTAATGAGAGAGTTAAGTTTTTCCCACGGGCATATGGTACTTTAAGTTAGCCCCCACATGTGTGATCATAGGTGTTGAAGGGGAGTCGAGTGTGTGAAGAGAATGACGGATAGCCAGCAGCAGTTTTGCTTGCGGTGGAATAACTTTCAGGCGAACATCACGAGCCAGTTTGAGGCACTGCGAGATGACGAGGACTTTGTCGACGTTACCTTCGCGTGCGATGGCAGGCGACTCCAGGCGCACAAGGTCGTCCTTTCCGCGTGCAGCCCTTACTTCAAGGAGTTGTTCAAGGTTAGAAAACCATTTTCTTCCCGCTCCCCACCTTAGATGTCACCCCCTTCACCCCCGCCGCCTCTGTTCTTCCCCCCTTCTCGGCTTCCATCATCCTTCCTCCCCCCTTCCGTCCTATGGTGGTAACCGCCCACCCCCTCTCTTCGTTCTCCTCTTCCGTCGTCTCTTCACCCCCTCTCCGTCCATTACTGTCCTCTCTTCCTCTCGTAGCATGTATGTGTACGTGTGTAGGCATACGTAACATACGTTTTCTTCGTCTCAACTTGCGATGAATAATTCCAAAATTACACAATATCTATTTACGTGACGATCTCTCACGCGTTTTATCTTTTTCGTCACGTCTCGACTGCTTATTTCAAAGCAGTTTGTGCTGATGTACGCTGTTACATCATGATATGCATGTATTTTCGCCCTCCGATACCCTCCTCTCTCAGCCGCCCCCGCCGCTACCTTTCCCGACACGCCGAACAAAATTTGTAATTGCTGCCCGGCTATTAACGTGCCGGCGAGGCGGAATCAATAAATGAACGACATGGCTCATCACATACGTTTGTTCAATTAATTTCATTTCAGAGTTGCATTGAGATTATGCAACGATAATTCTGTAATAATTTTAATTAGCGTTTCTGCTCATCTTTTATTTATACTTTATTCAAGAATTATGATGAATAAAATTATTTAAATAATATATTATTATAAAATATAAACTATTTATAAATGAAAAAAGCTAATTATAGTACATATTAATATGGCGTCTATAGAAACATACATCAATAGTGATGATATGAATACCAATAAAATATGATATTGAAGAACGCAAAGGCAATCTATTGTTATATTATAAAGTTATAATTAAGTTATAATATAATTATAATAAAATTTTATTGTTAATCTAATCATGAATATTTTTAAATTTTGAATATTTCCAAAATTTTATAGAAAATATATTTTATAAAAATGGATGTAAAGTTAATTTATTAAGCTGGAGATTATATAATAATATAATATAAAAAAAGAAATTAATATTTTTATTAATATTAATTTTATCAATGAATATTTTTCTTTATAATTAATTTTAATAATTAATATTTTTCTTTAAATAATTAATTTTGCAATCTTCATTTCTTCTTTCTATTTCTATAAATATATCTCATAACATAAAAAGATTGTATATGATAAATCAATTAAACATGAGATTTATTCTGCAGACAAATCCTTGCAAACATCCAATAATCTTTATGCGGGATGTTGAGTTTGAACATCTACAGTCGCTATTGGAATTTATGTATGCCGGGGAGGTAAATATCTCGCAGGCCGAATTACCTACCTTTCTGCGTACTGCTGAATCTCTTCAAATTCGTGGCCTCACCGACTCCCAAAGTAATCAACACAACAACGAAAAGGTTTGTTTGGGATAAATTGATACATTTATAATGTCTGTTTATAGGATATAAAATGTTATGATATATAATATTTTAACAATTTTCAGTATGTGAAGACAAATAACATCCACGCATCGAATGGTCGTGGTCTGATCTCGCCAAGCTTTGACGATGAACGCAGTAAAACGCCACCACCTTCAAGCCCTCCACCACTAAAAAGGCTGTGTAAAAGAAGTGATTCACCTCAAATTTCTAGTCCAGTACCCATTGTGCCGCCTTGTGCTACCATTGCACCCCGCTCGCGCCCACTTATCGAGCCTCAAGTTCAACTCGATTATAAAGATCTCGATATCGTTGAGGTATATCTTCTCTATTAGATTGCATTAGATCATATATCAATGAATATGTATTATATTGTTAAATCTATGCATAAAGACTGTAATATTTATTTATTTTCAATTTATATTCTATTTTTAGCCAAAAATAGAATTACCTGAATATGGCAGTGACGATGATTGCTCACCTAAACAGGAAGCCAATACATTACCTAGTGGATTTCTCAGCTTGGATAGTGGTATGGAAGTACTGCCATCTTATCCAACATCTTATCAAGGTAATTGTTGTATACTGCATAATATTATATTATAGACTATTACAGTTATTCTTATCGAAATTTAGAAATAATTTATTTTCTAGAGTTTATTTTAAAGAATTATTTCGAGTTAATACTTTAAAAATATAACTTTCAAGATATTCTTTTTATATGTATAATATTTATATATATTTATAAATATTAAAAGCATGGAGATGTTTTATTTCATTATTTCTTTATTTTAGGAAACCAGAATGTAGAAGGAGGAATACCAGGTCCATCACATGGAAGTACGGAATTAAATCAGGAGCAGCAAGGTGAGTTAGAGTTTATTTATTTGTTGGTAGTGCGAGCACCATTACAAACAGCAACAACCTAGCCATTACATCACAAATGTCAAATGTGAGTAGAAACAAGGAAGCAGAAAGGAATCTTGATGGTTTGAAATGGTAAGCTCGTGTGTAGCTCGGTAGGTCTTGGTAGGCGGTAGGAGACATTTGACACTCAGAGGCTACTATAGGCCTGAGTCCACAGAGTGCAGTTTGCAGTTAAGCAGCTGTGTTGTATGAACGTTACCGAAAAATAGCCCGGAAACTCAATTCATTAACGAGTCCTGCGTGTACATATTCAAAGAAAAACCCCATCCCACAATATGCTTTATGATGTTTTGTTTTTCCGCTTCACGTGTATATTAATGCATATATACACATACAACACATATATTATCCTGAGAGAATAATATACAAAGGATAATTGCTTATTAAAAAGTTAACGCTCGAGCAATAGCGTCAACAATGATTATTTTACAATCGTTTGCTTTCTCGTTTACTAACTATAAATGGCATATTTACATAAAAATGAACAGTTTTCTTCAATTGGCTTGTATATATTGCTTTTGATTAAGTCATACGATAAAGCAATATGGTCACATGATATGTAATATAACATAACATCATTATCTAATTATATAAAATATAGTTATATAAAAAATATTGATAAATATTGATAAATGAACTAATGCAAATACAATGCGCGATTATCAGATCTCTTATTGACATTAATGTAATTAATAATGAACATTTCTCAAATAATGTTGTTTTCAAGTTAAATAATTAATTAATAATTTGTGATTGATATGTCTTCTATGAAGAAACGAAATTTTATATTATACTAATAGAAATCAGGATTTGTCTATAAAATTATACCTCTAATCAAGATCGATATCACTTATCAATATATCATAAATCTGTGTCTACATATAACAATACTTCATCTCCCAAAGTAAATCTGTTTAGAAGTATTATTTATCTATATAGAGAAAAATATAATAGAAAAAAATAATAAAACATATACATATAAGTATGTAAACAAGAATTTCATTAATTAAATTGGTTCTCATTACTCATCGATTCATGCTTACCATTGTTTTCAAACTATATGTTTTTTCTTACTGCATTACCATTGTTTTGTCTGCCAAAACATATTTGACTCATCGCATCCTTGCAAGTGATACTCTTGCGGGGTCCTTTTTATATTGTACCGTGCAGGCAGCAAAATTGGGTAGCGTTAAATAGGGTTTGCTGGTTGTTGCTGTCCTGTGGTGGGTGGTATCATTCTGATATTATACGTGGTGTGACAAGGCGTGGTGCTATGCTGTGGTAACGTGCAATGCTGTGGGCTGCTACCGGTTAGAGCAAGTTGTGTGTGTGTTGCAGCTGACCCGCGTAAACTGCACTCGCTGGACCCACGCCCCTGTCCTGTGTGCAACCGCATGTACAGTAACTTGTCCAACCTGCGGCAGCACATGCGCCTCATCCACAACCCTCAGAGTGTCACTTGCCCTCTATGTAACAAGCCATTCAAGACCAAGCTGTACCTGAAGCGTCACCTGGTCAGTTTCCACGAACTCAGTGTGGCAGACAGGCAACGTCAGGAAGAGATCTACCAACATCAAGTTAAGGTTCAGGTCCAGGGACAGGGACAGGGACAGGGACAGGGACAGACGCAGGTTCAGGGAGGAGCTCAGGCTCAAACTCAGACACAAGTTCAGGCTCAAACACAAGCTCAGATTCAAGCTCAGACTCAGGTGGATAATAAGGTGCTTTTAACGGCTCCAGCTCCACCTGCCCGGAATACTACCGAGGAAGGTGGAGTTAGCGGTGGCGGAAGTACCGCGGAACCAAAGCTCAGATCGTATCAGGCACAAGCTGGCGATAATGCTTATTCGGTAGAGGTGGCGCAGATCGGTGATTCAAAGCATTTTGCTAGTGGGATGTTGCAATTCGATGCTACGTATCACTAATGTACAGGATTTATTTATTTTTTAATCTATTGCCCAGTATCATTTTGTGATATAGTAACAAATCGAGTTTATCTTTATTATTTAGTGAACTTGTGATTCAATAGGGAACGTATCTCCGTAGTATGACCGACAAGTAGGTAGAAATAACGTTACGACACAAGGCTGATTCCGTATTTAATAATCAGATTCTGTGCGCGGGAGATGCACAGGGCATAACTTATAATTTTCAATCGTTTGAAACGCGTATGTAGTTCTTGTCACACAAACACGAGTGAAAGACAAGAAGTCAAATCTGATTGACAATGGCGCACTTCATTGTTTTCGTCCGTAATAAGACGCCTATACAGATCATTCGGATGATCATTCATACGATAATCGATACAATGTATATAGGTTTGGGAGACTAGTTTACATATAAAGTCCCGTGCCTATTCATCGTAATGATGAACGCTGATGAGGGAGAAAACGACTAAAATGCCGATGGTGGAGCAGCCATCCCACCTCGTACTGATAATTCTGCAGCCGGATACTTGTTGTTTTATTTAATGCTATACAGTGTTATACAGACTACAGATATTTACAACAATATTATATTCTTACAGAGGATTATATTTACTTTATTATTGCAACGCAATGTGCAATGACATAGCTCGTACATGATATATTTTTCACGTGCATACATTGCAATATACAGCCAATTGACAGCTCAACAGAGTAATAATATTTATTATTAACAGTTATCAACAAACCGTGATCGCAATAATGCAGCAGATTGAATTTAACAATATATAATAAGAAGGCAATGTCTCTGCTGGTTTTCTAATTCTCAGCATACTTATGAGAGGGATTTATTTTAAAAGTATTATGTTTTATTATGATATGTAGAAATGGTATAAATAAGTTTTTATCTTATTATTTTAATAAGGAGACATATTTATTATTATGTTTAATTTCAAACTTACTTGTGTGTCCAACTTATTTAAAAACGATATTATATATATTTTATAAATCATATTTTTACATTAGTACTTAGTTCTTATCGATTTTTATAAATTATTAATTTCCTTCGGGAAAAATTTTTTTTAATATTTCGAATGATGAATATAGCATTATTCAAAATTTATTATATAATATTTTATTATATAGCAGCAAGAGATAAAGATTATAATATATGCTTCACAAGAAAACTTTTAGAGAAAGTTTTTTTGAATAATATTTTTGAAAAATATTTTTTATTAAAATTATTTTTATGTACATTACATTTGAAAATTAAATTTGACATTTCTAATCTGTTTTTTTATGTATTAATTTTTATGAATTTACATAGAATCTTTGATTGTATTTAATAATAATTTCGATTATCTAAGTTTTTGCTATCACTTACTTTTCAATAAAACGTTTATTTTCAGCAACTCTATAAGAATAAACCAGCATAGATATTTGCCATACAATTCCATAGCCATAGTACCACACAGTACAACTCTCAGGATCTTTTATATTATATTTTACAGATGACAATAGTTCCATAAGTACGATTTATAATAACGATTCTAGGAAATATGGCATAGGGTATAATTCCCTAGAATCGTAACTTTTTAAGTCGTACAACATTCATATGACAGGCTCCTTACCTCACATACAATCAAATTACTAAACAGATGCAGCTATATATTATTATAATATATTTACATACAACAATTTACAATAGTACTGGAAAGTTGCAACAACTGCAACTAACACAGATTGCCGATATTATACAAACGGTTTTTATTATCTGTTATTACATTGGTAAGTGATTGCAATGTTTTTTTACGAGTTAAATGTACTACGATTGTACATTCGAGATTTTTGTTTACGATATGAATGGATGCCCAGCACAACTGACAATTAGTACCGAAATAAGATTAGATTATAAATGTTGCATATCATATTATAATATTGTTATACATTTGCCAAGCAGTGTTACATTCATCAACTCTCAGGCTTCGGATCATATATGGATTTCACATTCCGCTTAGCAGCAATAATAGTAATATCTCTCATAATGTTCTTTTATTATTCTTCATCATATTAGATGTAATCAGTTGTAAACCCAACTATTAAGTTTTATAGAATGTAATATCGTTTATCACATTTATTATTCTACTTAACTTGTTTCCTTCATACACTTTATAAGATAATAAGATTATAATCGATAATATTTATTAGAATTATCAGTATTCTTGATATTTGTTTTCTGTAATTTTGGTATCTGCTCGATCCTTTGCCTGAGATCCATATACTATGTATATCAGAGTGATGTGTTACAGAATGTCACATAATAGTAAGCATCATTTGACAGGCCGGACTTCGCTGGGCATTAAAAACCGGTTATCTAGCTAATACACAATAGCTAGCACAATACAATTCCGAACACTCACTGTTATAATTGCGATTATATTACGAACTCAAATAGTGTGCAAACATTCCGTAATTCCGCAGCAGGGAGACAGACAAAGAACATAAATGAGCAAAAAGAAAGAAGGAAAATTTTACGGTTTAATTGATCAAACGAGCACACTTACAGCTAATAGAACAGAAAAGAATCCCGCGTAGTATTTTTGGGTCTAACGATACAACTTACAGTATATATGTTAAATGAAAAGGGATATCGACGACATGCATCGTGTCATACAAAGTATCTCTTTGTGATGAAATATGAACAGTTACTTGCCATTTTTCCAAAAGAACTCGATGAGTAGGTACAGAAAGCTCATTGGAAAATAAGTATCTTTTGTCTGCGATAATAAGTTTTAACTTTATCCTATTGCGATTTACAGCATTTGTATTATGCGTTGTTATCACTATTATTGCTATTACGATAACTACTACTGCTATTATTATCGCTATCGATACTACTACTATTACTACCATCACTATTACTATTACTACTCTCCTTAACATTACCACAAGTAACATCATTATTATTGTTAATTTAAAACATTGATCACATATATACATTTTTTATTTTCGGAAAAGTATATATTTCGGTTCCCGTCCGAAATATATATGCACGTCCTGGCGTGCATCGTTTCTTTTTTTCGTGAAAATCATTATCTTTTGACGCATTTGATTATGTGTTGTATATATGTAAATTATTATGTAATTTGTATGCGCGTCATAAAAAAGGAAAGATAACTCGTGTATTCGATCGCTAGTTGTTACTAATTAGATGCAGTTATAGGGAATATTACCTTGATTAAGGACAGATGGTTTCTCTTTCGAACGATATCTCTGCACGTTATTACAAAGTAAACTTCATAGCTTCATTTTGATTCCTTATTATTATTTGATAATTCGAAATTAAAAACTTAATCTAGTCATTGAAAACAATATTTAATATATTTCATGTCAATCTGTATTATTGTTTGTTCGAAATATGATCATTGTCAGTATTAATTAGGATTAAAGTGTTTGTAATCGAAAATTAAAGTATCATAATATTTTTTTCGGAAATTAATTTTTTTCGAAAGTATTTCTAATGGGCTGTTTTTAACATTTATATTTTTCTATTATGTTAGAAACTTTTCGTTAGTTATATCTTTTAATTGATGCATATGCTGTGTTTTAACAAAATAAACCTAGTGTGCAAGAAGATGTAGTACTTAATATTTTTAAATATAATCTTGGCTAGATTATTATTTTATTACATGTGTTACGATGAAATAATCGTATTATTAAAATCCTTTCAATTTTGTATTGACACATGAGATTAGTTTTTAGATTTTTGTACAAGATAGCAATAATGCGTATTTAAAAAATAAAAGACTATTGATGTATTAGAAAAAGAATATTAAAAAGACTGTTGAAATTGAAGATATTAGTGATGCTAATACATAGAGAACGCATCGGTATCTTTGTTCGAATGAGAAACCTCATTTTTTATCGCAATATAGTCTACATAATTTTTTATTTAAATTCTGTTTCCGATCGACACGTCGATCCTCTATGAACGTACTTTTTCAAAAATATATAAGCTTAAGATAGAACTAGATTTTAGTGCGCGTGAGAAAGAAAAGTGCGAAATTTTCGATGTAAATAGCGGCAATTTTTCCAATACGATTCGTATCGATGATACGAATATTTCGCTTTTGAGATAGTCACATGCTAATATTTAAATACGATATTTATTCAAATCATGGCATACCCGAAGTAACTTATTCTCTAAGTATAAACGGGCAGGTCAATAGCGTCTCGTGCTATCCCACGTATAATTATATATAATGGCAATCGCAAAAATATACATACGACTGATTTTCGACGAGTGCGAATGTGTGTGCGCGCGATATGTATTGCATAAGACTATAAAAGAGATAAGAGGAAAACGGAGGGTAAAGTACAATGTCTTGTACTTGGCGGAATTTCTGAGCAGATAATTGATGAGAAAATTCATATTGGTGTCTCTTCGCTGCGCGCGAAAAGATAAAATAATATCGCGCATGCGGAAGACAATCTATCGGAGTTCCTGATAGAAATAGCAAAATCATAAGAAAGCAATTTCATAATTAAATAATTTATATATTATATTATATCTGTAAATTTGGGCAATCCGCAAGTTCCAATTTACAATCTAATATAATACAAGAATATGCTTATGCTTTTTTTTCTATATATTTAGATAAATATTTTGCGATGATTAAAACTCTTTGAATTGGATATAAATTAAACAATAAGTATGCACTTGTTGATTTCTATCAGGACACTTGTTAGGAATAGCAATTTCGTAGTGACAAGACCGATAGAATACAAAAATCGAAGAAGTGCTCTTTTTAGGCTGAGCTGTGTGCTCTACGAAAGTGACTTATTATTGGCTTAATGTAACGGCGACGCGAGAAAGAAAAGGCAAATTCTCTGATTTGTGCTTCAACGTATAGATATTAATTTCTTCAATAAGCAATTATCTGGACAGAATGAGCTCTGCATCAAAAGAGAATTCAGATTTAATAAGAGATAACGCGACATTTATCGAGAGATGTATATTTTACTTTCAGCTAATGCTCTCGCAATATTTTCTTCTTAAAATTTGATACGCCACGATACTTTATTTATCATAACATTACATCATATCTAACTGACTAGTAGTCGGTGATGGGCGAGAAGTGACTTGACAGTATTGGGATACATGTGCAGACATTGTTTTGAAATTTATTTCTTATCAGTTTAAGATTGCCGTCACATGAATCAATCAAGAAATCATCGTTGCTATTTGTGCAATTGTATACGATATTGTATTAGCCCGTGTAATTTTCACTTCCCATAATCGATGATTAATTTCGATGAATGTGCACTGTACGAATTACGTGAAGGCATCGACAACAATGTAAATTCTAGATATATTTTTACAATAATTTTCTACAACACGTCTTTTTGCTGATATTCCTTTATTTCGTGCATTTAAGAGTTTGTTATTTTGTTACAGGGTGTTTAGATATAGTTACGTATACAGACAAACAAAAACTGTGTATTCATGCGCATGTATCCGAGGCCCAACACTACAAAGTAGCTTAAGTATCGTTGAGCTTGCATCGAGTGCGCTTGCAATTTACTGCACACATATGCTGCACTTAATTTATCGGGAATTATCTGGAGCAAGATTTGAACCATTGTGCATGATAATAAACGCCGCGAACGATTTAATATATTTTCGACACATTTGGCGATTATTGCGACTACTCGAAGACACAACGGATATTATCTTCATCTCGTTATCTATTATTATAATAGCTTTTGCGTTATTTTTAAGCGATAACATTGGTTATCTACGGACTGTGAGAGAAACGTATTATTTGTGAAGCTAAATAGTATTATGTGTTGCCGTCCATTTCCGTGGTAGGATAATTAATTTATTTCGGCTCTATATATCCTTGATTATTTATAATGATTTATAAAGATTTCAATAATTTCCTTCTTGCGTTATTAATGCATTATTAGTCCCGATCTTTGAGGATACAATCCTATGAAAAAAAGAAAGAAAAAGGAACGATCGTTTCGCGTGGCAATGAAGTAAAAAGATCATATTTCGAACACAATTGGTATACTGATTATTATATTCACTGTCATGTAAATTGATTAAAGAATCAAATAAAAAGACAAACAATTCAAATTGAGCGCGCGTTTTCACATGGAGGAAGCAAAGATATAACGTATTAATTAATCGACTGATATCGCATATTAATCCAATTGTCTCGATATTTATCGCTCGATCATTCGAGATGTGAGAATGTTTTCGCTCTGTTATCCCAAACTGGTACAAAACCGCTTCGAGAATGCACAAATGGTTGATTAAGAAGAAGAGGAGGAGACTTGCGAAGGATCGCGGCATTGTCAAGCCGCAGCACGTAGAAACCTATACATGTATACACGTGCGTTAATTTTCGCTGCTAGCGACACAGATGCATCAAGTAGCCATAGATCTGTAATCAAGTGTGCTTTTCTCCTCATCCCCCTATCCCCCTCCCCCCTCCCCCATTTTTGCGACGCATAGACAACACGCGAGTCCCATTATTTAATTGCGATATCGACCTGCAAGGAGACCATCGCTGTCAATATTTGCCCGACACGTACGTTTCTCCGTAATTTCCGCACCTACGATACTAAGCGTAATCCTATCATAATAGCAATGTTCCTATTTTATGTTCGCGTGTTTTTGTACGTCCTATATTACTATTGCTACGACAAAAGGAGAACAACTGTGAGGGAACGCGGACTTTCTCGACTACGAAAACAAATTCGTATTATAATAAAATCCGCGAATACGAGACTTTCCGTCTGGCTTACAATTAGCGCAGTATCCCATCGTAGCGATTCGTTTCTGTACCCGAAATTTTGTCAAACGATTTGAATAAAGGAATTCACATTTGTACGGAATAATGTATTGCGTTATTTTTGTGTGGCTGGCGCGAGGAGAATTTATCGCACTAGATCGATACCTTAATTATTCACATAATTATTCACTATTGATATCTATATATCTATCTATGTATTATTTTAAACACATATACTCGTACAGGTACATACATTATTAGAAGCTTATATCGAGCTGCTCGTCGACATAAAGGAACAAGTTCGGAATAATACAACCGCATTAAAATGCAACAATGCTGGTATCCGGAGGGAACGATGTTCTAAAGTATTCTAACTGGAATCTTCTTCGATTTGAGGGATTTGAGTTTTAAGCATCGCTTCAAGACATTCCGATATTCCGATATAATAGTCTCCCCGGCAATTGGGAGATCTGCTTGTGTCCATAAGACTCTGAGATCAGCGACAGGGTATGAGGAGAGAAACGAAAGAAAGAGGAAGCGAAAGGGGGAGGTGGAGAAGAGTTGAGGGCGAGAGAGAGAGGGAGAGAGAGAGGAATGAATATAGGAGAAAACGGAGGGGCGGAGGGTGATTGTTGGCTGACGGCGATGGGATGGATGAATTAATCTAGATTGGTCGGCTGGTGTGTTGCAGCCGCCCTCGGCTCCAGTACGGAGGGAGCGGGACCACCACCGCCGTCGACGTCATTAACGATATCGAGTGTCTCCGGAGCAATCGGCATCGTGCCTGACGCGGTCACCACTTGGGATACCCCGCGGCCGTGTCCGCGCTGTGCCCGCGTCTACAGCAACAACAGTAACCTGCGCAGGCATCTCAGGTCGGCCCACGCGACCGCCCCGGATCTCCTCAAATTGACGTCGCTGCAACGGAGAAACGTGCTGCTATCACCGACGACCCTCATCCTCGCCGCCACCTCCTCTTCCTCCGTCGCGGGACCGTAACAACCGTTGAATCGTCGATCAACAGTTTGCTCGGGATGTTCTGTGACGATCATCGCGAAGAGATACTGATTACAAAGATCACGGGCATTCGAACAGACTAATCAATCAAATTCCTCCGACATTAAGGATGGATCCTCTGTCTTTGACTAATATTGGTGTATGCACGACGAGCAGTACAATTGCCGTGCGCGATTCTTGATGTTAACGTTAATACTGATTATCATCGAGTCAACCAAAGTGGACTCTCTGTGTGAATATTAAAAAGTTGATGGAAAAATCGCGGTAATTCAGTTCCTCTATATATAGACGGATTATCAATCAATCTGTATAGATAGTCGATTAAGAGATTATTGTAATAATGATTAAAATATTTATAACAATGTAATTTATATTTTTTCGAGCGCGTTACTTTAATAGCAACGAAGGTTCAACGAGATTGAATTTTATATTGTGCGTAATCTATGATTCTTCTATTATGTTGAATTATGCATATTTTTATGTTCGAGATAAGTTGTCTTTTTTTATACGAAAGAAATAAATATGTACATTTTCTTGGCAAAATGCATATTGGATCAATCTAGAAAAATTTCAGCAATTGGAAAGCATAATTTCTATGTGCTTAAATTACTATTTAAAAGCCACATTTCTCTTACGATTTATTCATATATCATATAAAAATGCATCATTTTTTATATTTTTCCATAAAATCAACATAAAATTGATATTTATATATGATAACAACTGCTTTGCATCATTGAGTTTGACATATAATGTGCAGCATAATAATAATTATATATGACAGCAAGTAAACATCATTCAACATTTCCTGAGGTTCGTATGATGCTTAAAAATATGAAATTAAACACGCATTTCTCCACAATTGATGATTACAGCACGAAGAGTACGTCGCGGTAGGCCGCGACTTGGAACTAGAGGTGGCAAACATCTGTCACCGTCCGTTCACAGAAATTCACCCTCCAGAAGCGACTGGTTACCTTTGGACATGAGAACAACTCCGCCAGCTGCGATGCCTGCCTTCCGTGGATTTGAGGAATCTTCATCCGATGGGGTGGTCGGTATTATAAATTTAAAGCAATTGTATCTTCAACACAAAACATATAAACGTTACCGAAAACATTCTTTTTAACGTCTTTTATTATATTTTAGCTTAATTATACTTAATTATTAGATTTTCTTTCGATATGAATTTCTATATCATAATCATTAATTTAGAATATTGGATCCCAAAAATCTCTACGTATAAGATCTTTACAAAGAACTTAATATATAGATAATAATAATAATGATACGTTATAATTTCAAATACAATTTCAATACTTTTCACGTCTTTGCCTAGGTTCATCTAGGTGAGGGCATAGCTGTGTGCGAGGAGCAACTGAAAGCCATCAAATTGAGCGATTATCGTAAGTTGACGCGTGGATTAGCTGCGCTATTATTCAGTCCAACGGAATTGGCAACGTGCTCCGTCACCGGGCAGCGTTGGAGTCGCGCTGGTACAGCTACCGAACGTCCCGTAAAGCCTGCTCTTGATAAGGCTAAAGTTCAAGCAATTATATGTAAGTATACGATAAAGTAATGAGACACGTATCAAAGAACGCAGCTTTCACATCAAAAATGTTCATCATAAACGTTTATTTTATAATATTCTCTTTCGTTTTTTAAGATTAAGCTAACTGCAATCTTCCTTGTTATAGCTTTTGTGACGTCAAGGTTTCCATCAGTGGATGTTAGCAGCGTAAAACAGGTTTTAGCATACAAATGCAAAGAAAACTCAACCGCTCTCAAGATGAAATCTATACGATATATATGGTAAGTTTTTATGCATTTACGAAAAGAGACGTAATCTTGTGTACAAATATGCAAGAAGCTTCGTGAAGCGTATGCGAAAATGAGAAAATCTCATTTTCATATGCTTTTCGGATTTGATTACAGCGATAGACAAGATAGAGACACGTCACCGCGAGCTGAACCTGAGGACAAGTGAGAGGGGGTACAGGGTGCGTGTAGGGTACAGCCCGAGCTTCAATTTCTTCGCGGCCTCTCGCACCCTCCTGATGCAGTCTGTTCGCTGTAGCGTTCCCCGCAAGATCATGGCGATCGTCACAATAACAATACTAACAGACGATGCGTCGACAATATAGGACGCAAGTACGAAGAAGATCATGAAGACGACATGTCTCCTACGTCATCTAAGCAGGCAATCCTTGAGGTTGACGCCTCTGCACATGATTCACAACACATTTCATTCCACCATACGAAAGGCGACGGCCTCGTACATCTAATTGCAGATAGAAGTCAACTGCATCGATCCAAAAGATCCAATCTTGCTGAAAGGACAGGGCGGAATTATGGCGAACTAGCTCTGACGAAAAAGAAGCTGGGAGGATTTCCGGTCGTTACAGGATATTAGACATGTTCGTTCATCTTTTTTATTTCCTTTTTGTTGTGAGAACGTCGCGGGAATTTCGACGATGATTCTTCGAGGATGGTCGATTTGCCCCAGGACATGCTACAGAGAAAGAATTATTAATCTGGTTACATCTGAAAAAGATAATGAAAGCGAAGTTCGCGCAGCACAAGCACGGTAGGTAAATTTGTCGAGTGAAATGTACGATAAGATCGTGAAGAATGATGGCGATATGTTATTTCAAGAATAGAGAATTAAGGAGGATGGAAACGAATGATTATCTCGTACATCTTATACTACAACAAAATTAGCCGCATAACGCTTGAAATCTTAATGCATCGTACTCATGTGTACTCGAGTGTTTTTAAGTCATTATTGATTGCTCTAATAGTGATACAGATTATTCATACATATATACAAATCGTAGCCAATAGTGTCAGAATGCTCTTCATGTACTCTGAGTACGATGAAAAAAAAAGAAAGAAACATCAACATCGGACTATTTTACATTTAGAATATAATGAAAAGTCTATTATGTATTTAGAGAATACGAGACAGAAAAGTGCAATAACGGATTATTGCATAATTGCGATTTTGCCTGAAAAAAGTCGTCCCTTCGTGCAGATCTCTTGTTAACGAATAAGTCAAACAAATAGTGCATTTTCTTTTTGTGCAATAATCTTACGAATTCTCTGTGCATCACGAAAGAAAGAAGAGAATAGTGTAAATATGAAGATGATCGAAGATCACGACACGAAGAGACGATTTTGCAAAATTATATATTAGGAGGATTTATATTTGGTTTTGGCTGTGAGCGCTACGACCACATGCGAAGGGGGAGATCCGTGTGGCTATAATGAAAGAGAACGCACCCTTCCGAGAAGGTGAGTGATAAATAGTGAGAAGGCAATATTATAAAGAAAAAAGATAAAAAGAAATGTTATTAAGAAATAGTAAGCGATCGGACGAACCGATCCTACCGGGATACAAGGGTAGACTTTCATAGAGTATGCCTAATATATAAAAATATATAGTATATATTATAAATAAAGAATAATATATAAATATATATATTATACAAATATATAGTAATATATCTATATTACTATATTATTAACGAAATAGATGAACTTATATATTATTTGTTGGGAGAGCATATTACATATATATTACACATATTTAATATATTTAGGATATTTATTTGTTGATTTGGTGATATATATATATATATATATATATATACATATATATATAATATAATATAATATATGATTTTTATAAAGATTCGCGCGCGGCATGGAGAGGCCGGCCTATAAAAGCGTTTCAAAAAAGAAAAAAAAAAAAAATATCACAGCAAAGGATAAGCATGATTATATGCAGGCAGATTTTAACAAATGCATATATAATGTGAAACGTTTAAAGTGTTCTCATGCGATTGCATCTTTCATCAAACTGATCGTTAAATATATACAAAAGCAGTTCGATGACAAGTGTAATCGTGCAAAACTGTCTTCTAAAGCGCAGAAGTTTTATTCATTCTTTCTGGCAGAACAGCTTGCTGATTTATTTAAAAAGATTCCTCTATTAAGTCCGATTCAAATTTTTTTGTTTTCATCATTAGCAACAGAAGTAAAGAACTGTTAACTTTTATAAAATCATGTACTAAGCAATGAGAAAAATTTCTTTTTTATTTTAAAGTTATTTGGTCAGATAATAATTTACAATCGGTTAAAAATTACCTACTAGATAAAGTTAGCTGGTTTGACAAGAAATGGGAAAAAAAAATTAAACACGATAATCTTATGTTTTTCATTTGTTCTGCTCGTTTGTTAACTGATCGAATTTATCGAATAGTCTTAAATAAATTGTAGTCTTTGCATCACTGGCCTAATCTTGTTTATGATTCAAAGTGGATGATTGGATAAATAATGTTTCCTTTTAGATCTATTAGCAAATTATATTTTATTTATGTGAACTAGTATTGTATTGTTCAATTACGTGTGAATTACGAGAAGAAATGGAATTTATCTAATTTGCAATTTTAAGCATCCCATTTATAATGTATCGCTACATGTATCGCTACGAGATATCAGTCACAGAAAAAAGCAGGCAAGAAACACTAAATCGGCCTTAATTGCAATAATCACTGTAGCTTGTTGCAAAAACACATTTGAAGTGATTAGTTATGTGTATATTGTCCATCGATGTGTATAATATCCGCGTTTATGCACGCACCGTAAGCTTTCGCGTTTATAAATTCGTGAATGAAATGCAGCATAAATAAGATTTACTTCTATGAATTGTAAAACTATGAAAGTTCAAACGACCAATGAACAAGTACGAAATTTCTGATCATTTTTTTGTGCATAGTGATCTTTAAATTGCAATTTAATTGAAACAAATTTTGATTACATTTCAAATCGATCATTGCTAAGAACAAATTCTTTTTGTCATCAGAGATTAAGTAGACAATTAAAAAATATTATGGTTTATTTACCGATTATTATATGTTATTATATCGTATGTTTTGTTTTGATTGCTCGTTTATTATGATAATATCGCAATCATTCTAACTAATATCGATTACTTTTTAGGGGAAGATGCAAGTCTAGTATGTCAATTCGTTTCTTGATATTGTCTAATTAAATCTAATGTTAACTGCTCCAGCGATGTTGCTTACCTATTTTTAGCGGGAAAATGTTTTATTTCGTTTAATTAAAATCTCGTTCTCCGCATTTTTTATGAGTGCGATATATTAATCTAGCATTTGGCCATTTCGTAACCAAAAATCGCAATTCTGCATCTCACATTTTTATGTGCTTACATATGCGTTGTACACAAAGTATGCAGAAAAAAGACACGCGACGACATAGAGATATTCATGGTAGCGTTTTGACTCTTCGATCGTTCGCATAGTCACCCCTCTCCTTCCCCGCCCTCTCATAGATAAACGAGCTTGTAAATATTCACGGATATAACGTTATATTACACGATTACAAAATGAGTTAATTGCGATAGAGAAACATCGTGACGGGGAATTAATTCCTTCGCCCGGAACGGAGCTCCTCGTCTTAAGCGCCTACGATTATTAATATGATTATCGTTTCTCTCTGAACAGAGAATGGATCTCGTATGCGAAGTAATAGTGAGTATGTTGTAAGTCGTGTTTTGACAACTACGCGAATGCTGGTGGCGTAAAGCGAACCAGATGCGAATTCAAGACTTTGGGCCAAAAAAATATCTTTAATACATCATCGAGATCGTGCCAACGAGGCGTACAACAAAATTTCCGAGTCCACTTCTCTATTCAGATCGCGGTAGAGCATCGCGCGCATACACTTATCTCGTGTACTAAGTATACCGTAAACAAAACTAGTTTCCAACGAAGAAAATTCAAAGAAACGGGATCGCATTGCAAAAACATTTGCACATTTACGCATAGCTCGCGGCGTAGATTCGAAAACGAAAGAGGGTACCGAACGATGGAGTTGAAAGAATAAGAGAGAGAGAGAGAGAGAGAGAGAGAGAGAGAAAGAGCGAGAAGAAGAGAATGAGCGGAGATCACGAAGATGTGGTGGAAGAGGAAAAAAATATTTAAAAAAAAAAGAGAAAAAAAAAGAAGGTCGACTGGACAAGTAAAACGTACTCCATGCCTTATAATAATAGATGATACACGCGTAAGCATAGATAGATCTATTTAATTAGTGAATTGATCGTAAGGATTAGAAACAATATATTGCTCTGGCGCATTTGGCGATGGGAATTGAATCGTTCATGGAGGAGCAAAATCATAACGGCACGATCATAATTGCCGATGAATTTTCTGAGATTAATGAAATTTTCAGAGGGCACTTTAAATTCCCAGCGTGTTATGCGCGTGTCTCTGTAGACGACAAGCGAACATTAATCGAAATATTTGGACGAACAAAGGCGCACGATGACAGACAATTCTTAGAAATTTCTATCCTATTGTACGAGACAATGAGATTTTGCGTAGAGGGCAGGAGGAGGGCACTCTTGAGAAAAAGAATAGTAATAGTTCCGAATGCGCAATGATTTACTGATACGATAATTAGAATAGAAAAAGGGAAATTATTGGAACAGAACGGAAACGGATATGATCGGAACGGATCGAGAAGGAAAATCAGAAATCAACAATAACTGACAATCTGTTCCGTTCATCGTGCGCCTTTTTATCGTTTCATTCATTCGTAGTGAGTAGCATCCCTAAACGTAGTAGGGAAAGTGATGCCGCTAAGTCGAACGATGCTGCGTGATTTGGTGTAGTTTTTAATTGCTTTACTACGGGCCAACAAAGTAATCTCGAGGAGTCAAGTTGGACGAAACATAATGCTGCAGTCTCTGCCTTGTATGTTTCCGATTTGGATTAATTTTGCGATCTAATGTTTTACACCATACATTAAATTGTCAGTCATTTGCACTTTGATCACGTGCTGTGTACTTGATATCGAATACATATTTAATAATGTTAAATATGTATTTAATATACTAGATACGGTTGTAAGAACAAAAAATTTAACGCGTATATTATTGTGTCAATTAAAATGTCAGGATTTTTACGATAACGATAGTTTTATCAGATCAAATTCGCTCGTCGCAGATCGTGATTGTGGTGCAAATGCAGTCGGGATTTGTACGATTTGTCCAAAGATGATCGCAACTTTTGCAGTTACCGTGTAATAGAACACATCTCGAGCGCTTTATCCCGTAGGTAACGTGTAGTCCCTAGAAGCTGTGAACGCGATAGCGAGAAAACCGATCGTTAATATTTATTTAGACACGCGATTTAGGCAGTAAGTCATCCTGGAGGTGGATGTTTGTTTTTTGTCGGATTTTACACGCGTTAAATCTTAACCGTAAATGAACAGATTTTACTTACGGAGTGTAAGAGAGAGCCTGGCGGACTTTGCATACGATAACAATCGGACTTGTGTCTACGTAAATGAAATCAGACGCGTTTGGAATTTTTATTTGAATAGTATTATCAATGTATTTATATATTTATGAATACAAGAAGTAAAAGTAGAACTCTGCTAAATGAAGATTTTCTTTCGTAAATGGAGAGTCTAATCAGAATCCTCTTACACTGTTTAGAGTCGACAGCCTAGTAGATTATTTGATACTCATCGGCGGATAGATTTCTGGAAGTTCTTTGAGAAATTGCAACAGGATACGAAGCGATATCGAAGAGTTTTCGTTTGAAAGAGAGATTTATAAATGTGATTTATCTGTAAAGAGATTTTCGAAGAAACTATTCGCCGCGCCGGAAAATAGCGTCACGTGGTACATTCTCAATTCGCAGAAGATATCTTGTTCATTAATCTGGTTGCAAGACCAGATTTCAAAAGTTTCAGCTATTCAAGAATTCACGAATTGTTTTATGCGACCATGAATCTTGTGCTTGTTTAAAAGAAAAAAAAAAAGTTTTTCGTTTCTAAATTCTTTTAATTTAATGAAGATGTGAAGAAATTCTCGCTAACGTATGATGGAATCCCCAGAAAAACGGTCAATCTTCTATTTTTTCCCAAATTGATGCGAGATCACATCGAAAAGTTTATATGTGCGTTTTACTTTCGACGTTTTTCTGGGATTGCTCTAGTTAGGTAAGCGATGAGAGAAATGATGAGAAAAATGCACTATATCCTTTAGAGTAATAGCAAACTCGACGACAAAACATATTCCGCTGAACGGCTAGTGAGAAAGATATTATGTAATAGATATTATGTAAGTAGGGGAAAGTATGTAAGAAAATGTTGTTAAGCGTCTCGCGAAGCGTTTTTATGATAGTGATTGAAAAACATGATCCACGTGATGCAAAGTTTTCCTTGGAACCGATGGCAATATCGTCGAGGGAGATTTTCGAAGATCAGAAGAGCTGCATGATGATTGATCTTCGAGCAATAATCCCGCGATTGTGATACGCTATAGTAATCGTCAGACGTCTTAATCCGTCGTTAGCGCGGCTTATTGTTCTGATTTGTTGTGTCATTTCGAACTTCTGTGTTATTTTTAATAAATTCATGAATTATTTTGTTTCTACGCCTACCTTTATTTCAGTTCGATTCCTGTGTTTTCGTTCCTTTATTTCTCTCTGTCTCTCTTTGTCTCTCTTTCTCTCTCTCTCTCTCTTTCTCTCTCTCTCTCTCTCTCTCTCTCTCTCTCTCTCTTTCTTTTTTAGATGCGCTATAACGTAACGATAACAGAGTTTCGCAAAAAGTAGGAGCATTAAGAGAGCGACTGTCTTCTGCAAGTATTAAGGTAATCGTAGCAGAAGACATTCAACAAGTCAATGCATATACCGAGAACGAGAATGCTTCATCTTCGTACATATCCTCGTTGTAATTTAATTTTTTTATACATATCCATATCGACCAGCATATTTCGTTATTCAGTTTACATATATCTTACTCCTGATTTTGAATGAATTCAAAGATCACGGCGGCACGCAGTCTCGTTCGTTTTTAGAAGAACGTCACCTCCAAGTCAATGCACGAAACAGCAGCAATAAGCGATACCGTTAATTAATTAGATGATAGCGTTTATCGGTAAGCGCTAAGAAAGTGATCCAAGACGAATATTAAATACACTGCGCTCACCGATTGAGCGTCAGCGATTCGGCAAACTCGCAGAGATGGGAACTTTGATCGTAGATCTCGTCTGCATGAAAGAAAATATATCTGAAGCGATCCACAATTGCACAGAAAATGAGAATGGCGAAAGAAAATATTACGCGACTATAAAACAGCGTTTCGCAATCGAGAAAGATTGATCCTCGGCTTGTGATGTTATCTTTGGCTACTTCTATCGTGAATTCTTAATTTTTGTTGTGAAAATTTATATAGCTATTTCATTCGAATGTTATATTCAATGTTAATCGTATATATTCAAGATTATATATATGGAAGGATTTAATTCTTTTATTGTTAATGTTTCACTGAACCGTGTAACAAAATTTTTGCCAAAAGCAACCGAATATGTTACATAAATGCTTCGTTAAATAATTATTTTCCACAATTATCCTCATACAGAAACAGACAGATCATCAAAGTATTCCGGCCGAGTTTGCCCGGCGCTCTAACGGCTTTAATAATAATACCGTAATTGTGATAAATATAGTTAATTAGTAGGTAAACGTTACATACGTTGTAACGATCGTCGACGCGATTACAACGACGATTCAGTAGATAAGAGACAGATTATCGAGAGTAAATAAAGAAAATAAATGCATACAGGGATGATTAAGATATTACGTAAGGAACAGAAATCATTATTACGTATAATCGACATTAAGCGATCAGATAGTTTGTAACAAACCCATAGAGAGATCAGTGATAGGTAGAAAACTATATATAATGTATTAACGAGTATCGGACTACCCCACACACTGCGATGTAAACGAGTAAACGATGTACTTATACATATACATTAGTGAATGTTCAATGTTGAGATATTTATCTGAAATAAAATACATATACGTTGTTTACACCATACCATCGTCTCTGTAAAAATATCGTGTTATTTTAGACAAGAACTCCCCAGATGAAAAACTTTTATTTTGAGACTAAATTTTCTTCTCTTTTTCTTCACACTCATTCGTTGAAAATTTGATGCAGCTGATTTGATATGATTAATAATATTATGATCTCTGCAGTATAATTTGTATTTTTGTTTCGCCATTTAAAGGCTTAAAATATCACGTTTTTACATGCTCTAAAATATTCAAAGTTTTCCGCACGTATAATTTTAATAAAGTCACTTGGAAAATCCGATTTTAATATTAGGGAATAAATCACTGATGAGAAGCAAGAAAAGATATAAGGATAGCATGTATAACAAGATATGTGACAGCATTAAATTGAATTTAGTATATTTTTATATTTGATAATGATTATGCATTTTGCTACAAGATCTTTAAAAATAAATGTACTGACGTCAATCGTATTATTCCTCATCAAATGTGTATAACACATCGTATATAGTTCAAATATATAAATATCTTTTTGAAAATCACGTTATGAAAAAATACAGAATACGCCACACGCTGAATCAATATAGCTTAAAGATATTACATTCACATATTACAAGCAATTATTTTTGTCTCATGGATCTCAAACGCGCATAGACCTGTGCATTTAAGAAAACTGTGCACGCGAGAAGTTTAATCAATCCGATGATCCATGGGATTTATACTTGAGCACTTCTTTCGTCAAGTTTCTCTTCATGTTTTGAAGCCATCTCTCACTTGATGCTTTACGAATCAATACTATCGCTACTTTCCATTTATATATCTTTATATGCTTTCGCGTAACTCAAGTTACAAAGCAAAAGGACAAATATAAATACTGTAAAATGGCAAAGCTTTTAGGAGCGTGTTTATTTATCAAAACGCGAACCCGTTTTTTCAATGTTTGATGAAGAGTTTGCACACAGTCAGATACATAAGTATTCCCTGAAACTTTTAGTTGATTATATGTCGCAAAATTTTTATTTTTGCGTGTGATGTTAGCGGTATAACGCAAATAAATAATAAAAATACAGACAATATTGATGCTGGATTTTAAATCCATTTGGATTTCCATTCATATATATATATATATAGACATGGTCTAACAAATGTATTTCATCCGCTCTATTGGTCCGTATTAACAAAAATATCTTGATAGAAACATTAATAATAATGTAATAAAAAAAATACACAACAAATACATATTATATATCGTTTGCATTATTGAGCACATTTTACGATATCGATGTATTAGTACATAATATACATACAAATATGTACAAATTAATTTTGCTTTTTGCTTTCATGCTTTTTTTTTGTAAAGTTTAAAATTTAATTATAAAAGTATAATAACGAGTACAACTCCGAGTTGTATAGCAGTTTGTTTTTCTGTGTTCGAACTGAATTTTGATACAACAGTCGCTGCAGTTGCTCGTCTTCAAATTTTTCAGATTGGACGAGCGTTTTTTATCTTTAATGTTCAGATCTTCCTCGCGAAATTTCTCGCAGAAAGTCGCATGAGTCACTGAATCTTCACTAAGAGCGCAACAAATCATCTCAAGGACTTCGGCGACATTCTTTTTTAGTCGGAAAGTTTTAGTCGAAATGCAGTACCGAATGCGCTCCTTATCATGTATACGTCTATTTTTCGAAATTACATTCTACTAGTTTATACAGTGTTTTGAAAGCGTAAATACTTAAAAATCATCAAAGACTCGGGTAGATATCCTGATTTAAAATGATTTCCAAGTTTGGCGAAGAGAAGCGAAGAAGAAATTAATTTGTGTAATAGATTGTCTATTAGATCTACATTCTACTAAATGTAGATTTGTAAGTCTGATAGAACACTAGTTATAAATAGTTATAAATCAGAACTAATTGTTCTAATTACGCGCAATTGTTCGCGTAAGAAAAAAATAACCATGCAATTGGACAGACTCCCAACATAGCTCTTAAATCTCAATGCGAAGAGCGAGATATATCAGTCGCTAAACATATCGATGTACGTCGTGTGTTTTCCGATGAAGCGAGAAGCTTATACACTTCTTTCATCATCCGAATACGTCACGACCATTATAGCTCGGTCGGATATTCATGCGAGCGTACGTGATGTGCATTTGGAGCGAACGGAAGAGTGCGAGCACTCCGAGGCTCCGAGGAGGAAAAGTTACAGATACAAAAACTTTCGGCAGCTGAAAACTTTTCCTAAATCGCGAGGGACTTGCGAGATCCTCAAAGTCCGAGAGCCGCTGATTCCTGGGGATTTGATCTCTCCGGAAAGCCGCCGCGCTCGTCCATAAAGGCGTTTCTGTTAAATCACGAGCTAAACCTTACATCGCGCAAAGATCTCTTGCAATTTATATGACGGCCGACAATGAAATATGTTGTTGAACGAAGCTAGAAAACTTTCGGCTAGAGAGTTTCGCTGGCATCACGACGCGCATCGGCCGAGGTTCACTCGGCTAAACGATTATCTTTATAAGGAAGAGTACTCGTAAGAATGGCTTCGGAGCTTTGTATGGGAGAAAAGTATTTAGGCCGATCCAATAGTTTAGGCTTTAGAATCCTCTTCTTCCATGATTCTCGGCGAAAGTGCTCAGTGCGGTCTATTGAATTTCAGGTATTCTTCGTCTCTGATCCTTCCATCTAGCCGCCAGCACAATTAATTCTTTCCATTAACGGCGAATACTAAGACACATTTGCACGAACGATAGAAGTTGATTGCTAATGGAAAATCCATCTATCGCTGTCTTTTGCACTTTACGAATGCGGCACCATTCGGATTCGCCATATGCGAATATCGTTCGCATTGCGGAGATTTCCGTAATGTAATAATAATCGACAATAATGCATCAGTGTTTAATATTTTCGTGATACTTGCCAACAAAGTGCTAAGTGTTTTTGATATATTTTTCAATACTTTTATTCCCTTTAAAATTCGACCTTTAAAATTCCAACGTGTCTCATTTATTTCGATATCATAATTATTGATTAACTTTCATACGCAGCGCAACTTCCCTTATACATGTGTATGTATTTATTAACGAAAAGAATAATACGAAAAGACAAATTCAGATTCGATCGCTTCCGAGTTAATCGTGCGGAGAGATGCCAAGTATCCTATCTTCGTGCAACTCCTTTCCGCTTCTCAGGTGTTACCAAGAGAGAGAGTTTGCGTAGAGGGTCGGTAGCGGTTCGTACAGGGTGACGGTGACGGTTTCGAGTGACGGCTGGAGGACGGAGAGCACCGAACGAAGGAGGGTTAAAGGGTGTTCGCGCCGGTGGTAGGTGGCGAGTGGGGCGGTGGGGTTGGACACCGGTGTGCGGAATCATCCCTCCCTCTCTCTCTCTCTCTCTCTCACACTCCCTCATCGGTCGGGGATGCTGAATCCGCTGCCGGTGGAAACTTCAGTACGCGACCAACCACCGACGTGTGTTTACGGTCCGAGGCTCCGGCGGAAGCGGCGAGAGAGTTGTTTGCTTCGGGGGTGAGAATCTCTTTCTAACTTCTGTTCGCGACATTGCGGTCGCCGTCACCACCTCCACCATCACTGTTCGTCCGACCCTCAAGTAGGATCGGTCATTCGCGCGTGTCCCCGTGAAGAAATGGACCGGCAGTTTTCGGGACTTGCTACCAGTTCGAATATCACGGATCGAGGATTCTCTTCTCATCCGAAAAGTCGGATAATTGAAATTCGCGGGATCATCGAAATCAGTTCTCTTGGATCATTCCGCGAGGAATGTCATCGAATCGAAATTAAATTCGATTGGAATGAAATTAAATTTTAAGTGCAGTTGATAAGAAATAACGCAGACGTAGCAGTGGCTATTTAATTGGAAAATGTTAACGGAGCGTTTTATTTTTAAGTAAAAGCCGTTTTAATTGTACTAAAGACATTTAAAGCAAAAACAAATGATGCTCTAACTTAACAGATGTTATCGACGCGGAAAGTGTACTACTTGTACTTGATAATGAATGAAAATTGTTGAAAATATAACATCAGCGAATAACGATTGAATCCATTATTTAGCTCTGTGAAGAGTTTATGTTACAATCGTAATTATGTGCTCCAGCTAAAACGTGATCTCTGTCTGAATCGTATAATGACATTATGTATAGTCACAGAATAACAGAAAGCATAGTTATGCTTTAGTCATATGTCACTCACTAATCCAATTATCCTTTATGGATATATCGTGTTTCCCTCATCGTCGATTGACATTTCCATAAATATCTTTATTCGGCTCTGTGCTTACTTGTATCGTCCAGCCATAAACAATAAGCAACAAAGGAAACAGGCTCCAAAATGGTCTGAGTTGAATTCAAGTCCCGTTTGTCGCTTTAATTGGATACATTCTCCCCGTTCCGGAATAACGTATGGAAATCCCGCGAACTTGCCAGCAAGTTGCCAAAGTTTCGTGTTGTTTCAGTGTCAAGGACCGTAGTATGCGCGTTGACCTTAAAGCTGTCGGGATAACCGGAAGCGACGCCGAACGAGCGACGGTAATGTTTTTGATCGATTTCCGTAAGAGGAAGTTTAATCACAGTTTCTGGAAGCGCATTGACTCGCAAAGTTATAAAATAAACGTTCGCTCGTCGAACAACCTGTCATGGCAAAGAAGTACATGGACGAACGACTTTCAACGAGAGGGTTCTCTCGTTGAAGAGTAATTGCAATGATAATCGTCAGTGTGTTTCCTGCGATCGAATGTTAATTACTTTTATAAAGGCAGTTTCTTTTACAGAGCAACTTTCGCAAAAGTTCTTATGATTTAATGCTTAATAAGTGAAACCTAATACTCATGTATATACGTGGGATTGAAATAATCTTATTTTATTTCCCGCAGATTTCAGATCCATTATGAAAATTAAGAGTCGATTTCCTGCCTTCTGCTGAAAGGAAAACTTTTAATTAATGCGATTGGTTGAACATGAAATAGGATTTGGAGCTATTAACATGCTCGGCATTATGATTGAGATAAATGATTTAGCAGTTAACATACAGCCGAGATAGAGTATATTTAATTTAATGAGAATCATTCTAATTTCATAGAAAATCGTGACCAAAATGGCGTGACTCACTTTCGTGATGCGAGAACGAGAACGAGGAAGTCAAGAAATCTAGACAATACTCTTCAAAATAGAAATTCTTGAATTTTAATGGAAACCAAATGCATTTAGATAGAAACTGTACTTGACACAATAGAGGAGAATGTATTCACGGATAATCCTTTTATCTCGCAACATATTCAACTGACAGGCACCTGCATCATTCATAATAGCCAATCTCAATAGTTAAACAAAGATCTGAGAGAATAAGAGCATGCGGTAAAAAATTAAAAACAGAATGAACGAATAACATATCTGAATCTTCTGATTCTCGAGATAACTATTCCAATCGATGACACAGACAATCGCCGAACGCGTGTCATGCAGCTCGAATATTACAGACCGAAGATTCAGGCGTTCGGCATCCATTCGACGAGTACGTTCAACATCATCGAGAAACGCGATCCCAACTAAGAACCGAACGGGGCAACGGTCGCGATACATGGCGAGACATTCGCGTCGGGATGTTCTCAATGTCAAGGGCGTGGAAGTGCACCGACTGAAAGACCGATCGCCGCACCGGGGGTATCCGTTGCTTCTAACGTAAGAACGTCAGGAACGCGATGCTCGGCACGCCGCGGCGGCGGCGGTGCCGGCGCCGGTACCCGGTTTGTGGTAGAACGCGTTAACCGACGTTGGTGCGCCGAGGGCGGCAGTGCTGGTGGTTGTGCTGCGACGGTGGTGGCTGTGGTAGTGGTGGCGTTCGTGCGATGCCGTGCGAGGGGGTAGTTGGCAAGTAGTAGTAGTAGTAGTAGTAGTAGTAGTAGTAGTAGTAGTAATAGTAGTAGTAGTAGAAGTAGTAGTAGCAGTAGTAGAACCGGACGTAGCGACAGACATAGTGGTGGTAGCGATAATACTAGCGGCGAGTGTAGTACAGCGCGTAACTACGATACGCTATGGGCCACCCCCTTTCTTCTACATCCCCCTTCCCACCCCTGAGTTCATGAATGAACGACCATTCCGCTCTCGCACGAGTGCTAATGGGCTTCCTTTCTCGTGCGGCGGACCGCCTATGTATTTTTGTCGATGCGACATAATTCTCGCGGTTCACAGCGTCGCGGACCGATTATTGCCCTCGCGGTTAATTGCTCCCTTCGTCCGACTTACAATCGGTGGCGGAAATGGAGCGACACGCTCGCAGGGAATTCTTAGCATTTTCCGTGCGACCGATGTCGAACTGAGCGAGTCGGCAAATTGGCGATCAAACGTATGTCGGTATAAGAATATTTGGAGAAGATCACTTTGATATTGAAAGAAATGGACCAATCAGATAAATATCATTATTTTTTTCGTTTTATCCTTTGTGTCAATCTATTATTTCCCTACACGCGTACGAAATTGAACACTTGGGAAACAGAGCAACGCAGACTCGTCGTAAACAAGCTCGCGTACTGTGTCGAAGCTTCTCATTGAGAAATCCCTTCGAATTGAACGGAAAATTCTTAACAGATGATAAACAAAGGTTACTTGCAACATCTTATGTAAAAGTTACGTCATGTCAAGTTTAGATCACTTCCTAGTTCTGACGGTGTTATGGTGGCAAATGCGCGTCTTCTGCGAAGATCAAGCTGCGAGCACAATCGCATATATGTTATCTCTTTCCGCAACTTCCTGGCGGCAGAACTTTCATCATGATCAAGGGTGTTGACCTTTTTCTAAAGTCTGAGATAAAGAAAGATACTATGTTTCTTGTCATGTTCCCGCGCAGCCACGGCGCACCAACTTGGCCATTATTATCCGTTGTTGTCTACTTCCGCTTACTGTGTCTACTTCCAAGTGTTTCCGTTACTAATTTCTAAAAAGTCGAGCACATTGCCAACGTTGAAATCTACGGTGCACTTTTAAGGAGAATTTATTTTCTACGTATATAGAAGCGCGTTCATTAATTGCGGTTACAACTTTTCTCAAAGAGAGAAAAACAGCGGAGAATGAAAGGAAATTCTTGTATCGATACTTTTAGTTTTCATTCGTTTTCATAAGCGTAGCATTATATAATTCATGCTATAGTAAAATAATTGTTTCAATTTATAACATGATTATTTGTCTAATTAGATCAGTTATGTCTTACGTAATTGATACTAATCTTGTATTCCATTTATCACGTCTTTTGCGCTCTATTTCTTTTCTGCAGTTGTATATTAAGGATAGATATATATTAATTTATGAAATTTTAAATAAAATGTTAAATAAATAAGAAAATAAGGAGAAAAAAAGAAGAAGAAGAAACAAAAAGGAAGAGAGAGAAAGAGAGGGCTGCAAACGAAAAGCAATTTTGAAAATTTAGTTAGTCATGTTAAGAAAAGGAATTTTTTTTTTCATTTAAAATTCGTAGACTCATCTGCATTATTTCATTTAGCATTCCTCTTTTATGAAATCGTTTTCTATAATGGTAATTTTTGATATTTGGCAATTTTCAGTTCTGGAAATTTCGGTTCGCAGTAGGAATATGCGAAATTAGCCGTCTCGACTGTTAATTAGCCAAGTTAACGTTCTTCCTCGTAACCATCCGCAAGTTAGCCCACATTTATGAGCTCTATACAAGTCAAATGTTAAGATTTTACAACTCTTCTCCGACGTGTGCTAAGAATCATTTCCGCGAAAAGTTATTTTCCCTAACCGCCTTAATGCACAACAGCACAGAGATAGATCTGTTTCATTAATCTGTTTCTTTCTACAAAAGACTATGTTTGTGAGTGGAAATAATATATCGGCTGCTATACTACGAACGTCGATGTTTCCAAATATCCGCACTAACTATATTATCGCGAAAGTAAATGCTTTAATTAATCTTTACACAGCTGATCTCACTTTAATGTAACATCCCGTTTTCAACGATCGCATAATATTAGTTCATCAATAAGTCTCGTCACCAAGGAAACGGCATAATTCCGTGGGGGGCATTTATTACCCGGACAGTATAATTAATTTCTCGGCATATGAATTAATGTAAGAGTCCCCGATCGTACATTACGACCACCGCCATCACAAAGCCCTCTTCAACGGTCTTCGGACATGAAAAGTTTCAACTTTCACAGTTTAAATGGAACTCTAAGCGTCGTATGATAGAGTTCTCTATATTGCCAAGTAAAACTTCGATTATTTGATACGCAAATGAAATGAAATTCGGTTAAAGTGCATTATTGTCGCACAAATCATGTTGATTGATAATAAAATGTATAATTGATATAACCACCAGCAACATTACACTCACTCGCGCCTATTAATATAATTAATAAAAAAACGATCGGATGATTGCAAATTATTCTTTCGAAGATAATTGGTTATTTCATCTGATTATTACAGAGACCTGTAACAATCTTCAAACATATGCGAAAATATTTCCTTGATTGAATTACACTTGATAGAAACAAAACGAAATGCTGCACCTCAGAAAGAGCATCGCATTTACGTAGCTTCATAATTATATGGGATCAGTTCAATCCTTTATATCTCAGATTCTTTTATTTCCATGTACACAGTCTGTAAATTTGAAGATTAATCTTTCCATGACCATATCAGAATCTTAAGAATAAAGACGATTTAGTTTTTAATTGTGTAACGTATATAAAGAACAATTCATTTAATTGGAGATAAAAAGTAATAAAAAGGAACTTGCGGAAAAGAACTCAACTCTACAACGCGGTTCATAAGTTTCAAGATTGAGTTTCTTACTAATGCCTCCATGTAGTCATTTCCGTCTGAAGTGTGTTCTTATAATCTTCGTTCAAGTATCTGAATAATTTGGATTATTAATGACTATCTCGAGTATGAGTAACTATTTCGTGAAATGTATTTCTGAACGCGTTTCTCGAGTACGTTATGAATTCGAAAGAAGAAGAACGCGATCAAATGGCGATCAAATTCTACAGTCGATCTGTCGAGCTACAAAAACTTTGGAAATGAGGAAGCTTATGGCGAAGAGAAATTAAATCAAGAGAATGTCACATTTCGCGAAGGGAGAAAATTCGTAGGGGACGACGATCGCTCCACGACAAGTCGGCAAGACAACAATATTGCCGCTGCCGCAGAATTGATGAAAAATGATCGACGGATTACGCGCGATAGAATTTCAGAAGAACTGAAATATCGAAAACTATGGTTCTACGTAACACGTAATTTTTTTCGTATTCCACAACAATGCGTCGGTTCATTCGGCGGCGATTGTACGGTGGCTCAAGAACAAATCGTTAACATTAGATCGTCCATTCAATTCACTTGACTTGTTACATCCGGACATTTATTATTCCTGAAATCAAAGTCGCGATTGGAAGGCCGGAAATTCGGAAAGAATTTCCGGAATTGAAAATACTAATCAAGAATTAGAAAAAAGGGAGTAACGTTCAACGGCGAAGCAATCATCGGATTAGAATCATCGGAGCCCAACAATGTATCGACTGTAATGGAGACTATTTTATGAAATAAAAAAAACTTTTTGATATTATCCCAACGAGTTCCTTTTTCTTGCTTTATAACCTTGTCTCAAAACTTATGGACCGCATTGTATGACGCGGTCATATGTACTCGCGTATTGCGAACGCGTATACGGAGAAATTATGTGAATTCTTCCGGATTATAACTGGATGAGAATACATCACGTGTAAGATTTTCTTTTCAAGTTCTCACGTGTAAGCAGACAGTCACATGTTATCGGAAAACTCGAGACTTAATTGAAGAAACTTCAAGGCAAATTTCGAAGCAGGATGCTGTGATATCTTCCGTCATGGGGAAAGATTGATCTTGCTCGTCGAGATCGTCAAAGAGCCTGCAGTGGAGAATTATCGATCGATATACGCGAGCCCGAAGCTACAAAGGCAATCTAAAATATACGACTCCTGCACGAACCAATGCGTATTCATTTACGAACATTGAATAACAGTACTCGGGAACGAATGTAAGAAGAACGAATACAAAAATGCTCGAGGCCCAGCCGGAGACAAAGGTCTCATAGCCGCCCTTTCGAAAACGTATCCATCTGCGTCGAGCTGCACCCCCGTCCGTTCTCGTCCACTCTGCACCCTCCATTCATCCATTCTCCTCCCTTGCCGTCGATAGATCTCACTAAGAGAAAAGTCTTGAATTCTCAGGGGCTCTGCTGCCATAGAGCTACTCTCTCTCTCTCTCTCTCCCTCTCGAGAATTCTGACTGATCGAACGTGCGTCAGGTACTCGAAGCGCGGTACTCGCGACGCGGAGGAAACGACGCGGCGCCATCAGCGGCGAGGAAAAAGCCGCCATCGGCGTTGCCGTACCGTTTATTTCCGTGCGAGAGCCGAAGCTTCATTGGAACCGGTTGGAGCTCGCTCGCTTCAATGGGCTTATTAGAATTTTTCGTTTGAGATATCTACTTAATTGACGCCAACGTCAAGGGATGGAACAAAGGGGTGGAAGACAGCCGAAGAGGGGTTAGCGGCATCGCGCGCGCGAGGCTGGGCGCAAAGGGGTGCACGAACGGGAAAGGAAAGAAAGAGAGCGAGAGAGAGAGAGAGAGAGAGAGAGAGAGAGAGAGAGAGAGAGAGAGAAAAGAAGAGGAGGAGAGAGACAGGCGCTCCATTATCGTAATTAATACCATTACAATTAACGCGTCGGAGACGGCGGCGCGCTCGCGGGAATCAGCCTGGATTCCTTTTATGCTGCTTTTATCGCGGCCGAGCTTTTCCGGTTATATAACGACCAGCCAGGAAATCCGCTCTTCGGGAAATTCTTCGGATTTCCCTCGCCCGTTCCCGTTGGAGCGTCACCGTACCATTTGCGCAGGTTTCACGCGTTCCACTCCGTCTCGTTTCGCGGATGTCTGCAGGTTTTGCCATTGGTACCGCGTGCTCAGACCGCGCGTGATTGCCGATGTTTGCTGTTATTTGCCGAAGACAATGCGGACCCGTTTATGCCCCATTCCCGCGTTGTTCCCGCGGCTTTTTGCCCGGTCCGGTTGTCAATTGTTTACGATTTTTGCGTTGCACCGTTGCTCCGATCAAGTACTCCTGCGGACTTTTCGATCTCGCACGAGTAATCGAAAAGAACAAAGAACATATCAATCTGCGCTGACCTTTCCCCGTGTTTCATTTAAGTTGAGTGCTATTATGCACTCACGGCTGTTTATGTCGTAATGCGGCATGCTTTGAGAAATGTAATCGGGATTTCACTCGGATACGAGTGCGAATGATTATTGCTCTCTCTCTCTCTCTCTCTCTCTCTCTCTCTCTCTCTCTCTCTCTCTCTCTCTCTCTCTCTCTCTCTCTATCTATCTATCTATCTATCTATCTATCTATCTATCTATCTTTGAAAAAAGCATGCATTTTTTTCAAAACGATTTATCAAATCACGTGTAATTGCATAAAAAGACAACACATTGCTCGGTGCTTTTTTTTTAATTTTATCGCTGCGGCGTTCATCAATGGGCAGATGACGTTGGAATTGCTCGCAAAATTCCAAAGATACCGTCGATTAAGAAAGTATTCTGCAAGAAGACATTTCATGAGTATATTCAAGGAGGAAAAAGGGAGCTATGGAGAATATAAAGGAAACATATCTGAAAAATTCTTCCATTGATTAGCTTTTTCTCGTTTTTCAAGATAGAGATAGAGATAGAGAGAGAGAGAGAGAGAGAGAGAGAGAGAGAGAGAGGGAGAGAGAGAGAGAGAGAGAGAGAGAGAGAGAGAGAGAGAGAGAGAGAGATTCTTTCGCTGCATGATTCGACAATTAATAACCCGAATGATGAATTCGAATTCATTGGATTGCGCATCACGTACCGCTCGTAATTGCGAGCGGCGGGAAAGAGAAGCCGTCGTGCGGCACGACGTTACGATTTTGTTTCGCGAAACGCGAATGTCGCATATCGCGTCGAAAGGAGGCGTCGAAAGTAGCAAGAGGAGCTTTACGGTGGAAGTTGGCCGCCGCCGCGGTACTTTGACATCGTATATAGACAGACTATCTAGAAAAGCCGGTCACATATCCTTCGGAAAACCTAATTCCCGTCATCCATTCCGCGTCCTTTCCTCGTCACGTCGCCATCTCACCAAAGAAGCAGGCGACACGCGCTCGACGAGACGAGGAACGCGTAAATATTTCAACGGCGACACGTTCGACGGCTTTCCACGACTTGAAATAATTCGCGGATAAGAGACCGCATCGCCGGAATCGCCGATCGAACGCTTCTTTATTGCCCGCGTGCGGGTAATACCGAGCTGCAGCCACTTCGGCTGACCATATATCGACCACGTATCGATACATCGCTTCGAGCGATCACATTTTGAAATCGCTCGAAGACCGCGAACTTATGCATCAGCGGAAGGTTACAGACGCTCGAACTGTTGCGCGTAACGCTATTGGAAATCGGCCTTCATGCTCGACTCTAACGTTTGGCATCTGATGAAAACTGAAAAGCCCGAACAATTCAATTTGCCACGAATTTTGTTTATCTTGCTTAATAGATTCCGTATCCCGCGGCGTCGTAGTGGCGTTTGTTGTGCCATTGGTGTGTCATTAACGCGTTTGATCAAAGCGTAATCGTTCGACGCCCGTCGTTATTGCACACCCTTTGGCCAAGTATTCAACGTTGCTGCGGAATTATTAGTAACTTTGACGAGGATCGTGACGTAATCGCCTCGATAATATTACAATTAAGTAACTCAATAATGAAGTTAATTCAAATAATTAAAACGGAAACGGAAACTGGCTGCAGCGGATAATAATGGAAACACTTGTTGCTTCGACGAATTCTTCGCACTTGCTGAGCACTCGCGTCGCTCGCTTTCTCAATTTTTTTCAGTGATAACAACAACAAATCGTGCGTATAGTGTGTCTAGCGTATCTAATCCGACGAGCTCAAATTCCCTTTTCGCGAACCTTGAGCTCGCAATTTAGAAGAACTCAACCCAAGGATCGGATTTTATCAACGTTCGCGCAGACTATCTCCGAAAATTGCTGCTGTGAGAGCCTTGCACGTCCAGCACTTCCGTTCGTTCCTGGAGAACCGAATTAAAGAAGACCGATAATCCACTTTGTCGTATGTACGATCGACTTAATACTTCCGGACCATTTAACGGAGTAATCGGCCGACATGCCTTTCCTTCTCGTTCGAGTGTTCTCATGTGGAAGGAATCGGAGTCCTGGAATTATTCTCAAACGCGCAACTACCAGCTGCTTGAAAAACAATATCGCAGATTACTTTCTCTCTCTCTCTTTGCCTGTTTTTTTTTTTTTTTTTTTTTTTTTTATTCACGTTACAACCGCACGAGCATTCTATTTCTATAAACGTACGACGAATAGGGAGACAGGCTCGCGTTCTAGCGCAATAATTATCTTGATATTCGCGTGTTTCGATATTGATGGCGATGTGATTCCGGATTTTTGTTATGGCTGAAATACGTTCGGCGACCTCGCCACATAATCAAGTGTCCATTCGCTAATTAATCAATATACGTAGCATCCGATGGCACAGTAGCGTCGCGGACCGTTAAAAACTGCCGCGGATGTATTCGCGCATCGCGCGAATAAACATGACTGGAATGTCGCGATGCGTTTTATGAGGCCGATCAAGTGGCGCTAATTGAAAATAAATACCTTTACATATGTAATCATGCCCCGGCAAGATACATACGGCACACGGTCATGTATCACAGCCGTGTCATTCCCAGGTTTCGCCGGAGTATAGATGGCAACCCGTATTACGTAATTCAAACCTCACAAACAGGTCACGTGAGTTACAGTTCCGTGAGTATCGGGTCGGCGTAACCAAACAGCCCGTGCTAATTACAAGGCAAATGCGTGCATAATTAAACTCGCGACATAAGCACCGAGCACGTTCGTTAATGTATTTATGGACATTAAGATGGCTTCGGCGTGGATATGCCGAGACTGCGCATTTACATACGATCGGCTACGTGCTTAGTCGCTCGATCGTAAACGCTTTACGGCTCGGGATCCGCGTTTCTTGCGTTTTCATAGAAAGCCGCCGACCGCCGAGGGCTCGCGAGATAAATAATTCGCGAATCGTTCAAAGAGCCGGCGCGGAACGCTTCTTGAGAATGCTCCGAGAGAGCATTACTTCGATCGATTTAACGCGTGACGTATTAATTAACGTATCACACGTATACGCGCGAGACGCGCGGCAAAAAATTCCCTGCAACGCGAATTTTTCCTTTCCTCCTTTTCTCTTCTCCTCTTCTCTCGTTTCCTTTTGTTTTCTTTTCTTCCGCCCCCTCCTCTCCCACCTCCCCCCCAAACAAACCGCGTTGCGTTTTGAAAGTGGGCAGAACGTCGCCCCTCGCGGAATCAACGTTCAGGACGCGAAAGTGAGCGTCAGTTGCCGTCTCCCTTTCCCCCCTCCCCCYCCCCCYYYCTCTCTCTCTCTCTCTCTCTCTCTCTCTCTCTCTCTCTCTCTGCGTTTCCCTTGTATCTCGCATTATCGCTATCAGCATGTCCGCAGCTATCCGCAATGCGCGTGACGCGTTCGCGCAGTGAAAGCAGTCGGCTGTAATCAGGCGGTCTGTAACGAGATGAGCGTGCATGGGAGCGAAACGTTCATAATCACCCGGATCGGGATGAGGCAAGCGTACCGTTAACTCACCCGCTCGTCCATCCGTCGATTCAGATCGCTGCTTGTCGACTGTGACAAGCGACGAACGGTCGTGAACGTAATTCCGGCGAAATGATCATTCGGACCGCCGGAGGAAGATGTCGAGTGCAATAATCTTCGCGACGCGGAAGCGTCGACAACTTTGGAGCTCCGAGCTCTGACGCTGGGAGCGCACGTGCAAATATAAGCGATTGTGATCACGAATTATGGATGATCGCGCATAACAGATATAAGGGCGCTAACTGCGAATTAATGACACGCCCGACACGTGCAAACTGGATTAATTTAATGAGGCGACGATATCAATTTGATGATGATAAATGGCGGTAATGGAGTAATATAATAAATAAATAGATAATGGAGTGTACCCTGCGCTTTCATTTGTTTATTAAAATCAACATACTCGATTGAATGGGAAGGAAGAATGCACGAACATTTATTTGATAAAACGGTCATTGCTGCTTGATACTCGACGCGGATGCTAGATTTGGATAAATCAATGATCAGGAATTCACTTATCGGATTTCTGAAACAGATTTCCAACTAGGTCTGCTTATTATTCGTTGTTTCATCATTCATATATGTTGGTTCCGTATCACTAATATATATATATATATATATATATATATATTTCTTTTTTTTAATTCAACCCAAAGCAGAGAACAGTGTGGAGCAGATCCTTGCGCCCTTACGCTGTGCATCTTTAAGTCGCCTGTTTAAATAAAGATCAGCCAACTCAAGCGGTCACTGGAGACAGTTTCACTGGCGTGCTGTACACAGAGTCACGCTTGTCAAGAATACAAATACGAGCTGCCGGGCGCACTTTATTGCTACTTAACGACCGATGTTTTCCTCTGCTTTCTCAGCGAGGAGCCCTTTCTCCTCGCCGTAAAGATGTCAATGATACATAACTTTGCCGACCTCGCAAAGCGCAATAATACGATTTTACGACATGTGCTTCGCGAAGGATTCGAAAGAGGGTGAACGGGGGCTAGAAGGCTCAAGAGAAGAACAGTCGGAAGGAATAGTCGGCACAGCCAGAAAAACATGTGGAACCAACGGAAAGCGGAGACGAAGGAGCGGAGATCCATAAACCAATTATGGTTTGACAGAGTTACATACAGATAACTGCAACACACGTACACACGAACGCACAAAGTAACGGATCCTGGAAAAGAGGTCGATATTCTTAGCGCGACCGTCATCGGGAATTTATCGGCCTTGTTCCACGATCGCGACGATTAATCCGAGCGGAAATTTATGTAATCCGCGTAATGACCAGTTCGCAACGCGACGCTCTCCCCCAATTATGAACTGAGCAGAGCTCATGCTACTTGCATCAGTCCGAAGCAGGCAACCACAAGTAGGCAGAAGAGATCGCGAGAGTTTGAGAGAGACGAACGAAGATCGCGAGACGATTATCCGTGGGGAATATCGGTAACCGCGACGACGAGTCCGATCCCAAGGGTGGTTGGAAGAAACGAATCAGACCGCAGGCTCGGGGGACCTAGCTAACGTATCGCGATGGCATCAGACGATTTAGGGAGAGAAACGAGCGAGCGCGGGCCAGGTTAAAAATGTTTCCACAGCGGTGAAAAGCAGTTCGTTTTCAGGAGCCGTTGGCTCGGGCTCTCTCACACATGCACCTGTGCACTGCGTGCGCACTTGTGCGTGTATGTGAGAGCGCATACGTGTACATAATGGGCTTGTGAATGCGGATGCGCGGGTATCCGAGTGTGTATGCGCGCGGATGTGTACGCGATGGCTGCAGAATGTGGATGCTAGGAGACGTTCGAAATCGCGGATACGTCGGGAACATCCGCGTGTACAGGGTGTCCTAGTAAAATCGGACACTTGGCGGTCTCCCCTCGATCGGCATGAGGGTGGAAAGAGAATTACGAGCGTGAGAAAGCTCGTAATCGGCGAGCTTGTACGCCGACTTGCTGTTAATCGATTAATTACATCGCGCGATAAACGGTTGCGGCAAGGCGATTATAGCTCTGATGAAATTGACGAGTACGGCGGGTTTACGTTAATTCGGCATTCGGCATGCAGATATTTATCGAGATTTCACCGAGCACCCATCTCGAAGTTTCGCTGAGATAGTCTAAGAGAAGAAACTCGCGACTTTCGTAAATCATCTACACATAAGCTGTTACGATGATACGCGTGATCGATACGCGACCATGCGCATTATGAGATTGGAAATGCGCGATTGTTAACGCGCGTGCTATACGCTATTTACCAGCTCGATAACAAGAGAAAACGCGTACACGCGACGAGAGCATCGGGAGAAAAATGGCTTCTCAGATCTGCAAGCGGAACTCGAGCTGGCAAGTTGTAATTCGGCTCTTATATATAGCGCTGTAGACAAAGTTCCTAAGAACATTACGGAGCTATTAAATACAAACGCGATACCACGCAGCGAACACGGTTGGATCAAGTTTTTGCAAGCGGGTCAAGCTTTCAAGCTTCATTAATAATAAAGATCGTATCGGCGTTCGTATCCCCGGCGCCTTTCTCTCTCTCTCTCTCTCTCTCTCTCTCTCTCTCTCTCTCTCTCTCTCTCTCTCTCTCTCTCTCTCTCTCCATCCAATCCCAGCGCTTTTCACTAGGGTGTCGCAAAATATACCGCCATTACGACAATTTGTAAAGCTGGATTATCTGATAATAGCGGGCACACCGTGTATATGGCGGGAACGCGCGGTGCGGAAGGATGCGGCATCTCCGGGGCGAGGCGTAAAATCGCCCGGCGTTGCATTTTTACGTTGCCGCTGTGATTTCTACGAACGAACGCCGCGGCCATTTATGCCCGGTCCCTTTCCCCCTTCCGGTGAAAATCGTGTTAAACCGTCGCGTAATCTCGCATGGACGACCGTTGTTCAAATTAACGCTTCTCGCGCCGTAGCGCGCATTTATTGCGACGTATACAATGAAACTTATCTAAACATCGCGCTGAAGGGCGGTTCTTCCTGGTTGCCCTGTGCTTTTCAGCACAGGAGCGTTACGTCATCCGCTGCGCGCTCGATTCGCTTTTATTCGTGAGTTTAATTATAACGAGCCACCGTCCGGCAAGCGAGAAACATTTCAAGATTCCCCTTTTGACGTCCTAGTGAATTATTGATGTATTCTCCGCTTCTTTTTTCTTTTTTTTTAATTATTTTCAGTCTTAACATAACTCTTCTAACGAAATATGCGACGACATATACGACAGATACGAGACAGTTGCAATTGCAACTGTCGTTACGCCTGTCATATCCGAAGCGCAACGATCTACCATCGATGCTGCAACTGTCGAAATATTCGCTCGTTACGAGCTGCGGCCATAGTTATTACCGTCGCTCGTGCGGTAACATTTATGCGGCGAATTTTCCGTGATTGTTTCCGCCCCGTCCTGTCACCGGGCTCTCTTTTCGTGGGCGAGCGTGTTACGCAACTCGGAAATGAATGGTACTTCGCATGCCGGGTCAAAAATCTTTACCGGCTACGTCGCCTCCATTGTAAAACAATACAAAGGACGAAGAGACAAGGCTGAAGACAGACACGCGCGGACCGGACAAGACAAAGAGGAGCAAAGACGGTGCCGGATGGTCGAGTGTCGCGTGTCTGTTCAAACGCACTTGACCCTTCCCTTACCCGTGTCGCCCTTTTCGCCCTTCTGTCCCCCCGGTCCCCTTTTTTCGCGCGCGTACATCAGGTCTCCTTCGATTTCACACGTGCAAGATGTGTATAAAAGAAGTCAGCCAAGCGAGAATACACGACAGGCAGACAGAGCTTGTTCTTTGATGCAAGGAAAAGGACTATCATGCGTGCCGCTTTGAGACATTATGCCGTTTTTTGCTCGTTTCCTCGTGCGACAAAGCCGGTAATCATGGTGCAACTCTGTCTGCCGCTACTGTCGTCTGTCCAATTGCTATAAAATTCTTCAACATTGTTACATTGTTTGTCCTAAAAGCACGCGTTGTAAGATACTTTTTATTTCTATGTCACACTGCCACTTAATTTCTCGAGAGAATGATTGAGATGAGAGAATAGAGAATCTCTGCTCTCGTACGTATCCGTGATATTGATTTATGACGTGAGGAGAGAAAGAGAGACAGAGAGAGAGAGAGAGAGAGAGAGAGAGAGAGAGAGAGAGAGAGTCTCTCGGAAATAAAATAGGGAAGAGGAATTAACATTCGCGAGCACATGCTTGACATTTTGGATGCATGAAGAGATTCCGAAATTAGAACGTTATGCTGCGATTGCAAAATCGATTGGTTCCAGAATATCGTCCGTTCTACTTGCCTCTCTAATCCGGAGGAGAGGGGGGTGGGGAGACAATTTGATTTCGTATCCTCTTTCTCGTCACCGACAATTCTCGGCTATCTATTAGCAGACGTTGAATAATCTCAATAACAAGAAATGCCGCCAACAAATATTGACCGAGAGCTTCTTCAACATCCTCCTCCACTTCTCTCCTCTTTCAACACTGACTCATCCTTCCTCGTACGAGTTTATCATCTGCCGCGACTATCGCTATTTTATCGGAACGTAAGTAAAAGCCCAGCCAGGCATTTACGGGGTTGTTCATTTCGTTTCGCGGGCGGAATCATTCCACATCGATCGTCCGATGAGCGTTGCTGCGCACTTGATCATTTTGTTTGACCGCAAACTCAATTCTTCGGAATACAATTTCAGTCGCTGGTAATCGTGTTACATCCGACTTCGCTCTACGGCCTGCATTTCTAATTGAATCTTGTTTTTCGCTCACTTCGGCGTCTTCGTCCGGTATCGATCCGGCGTCGCGGCCGCATCGACGGGGCTTTCGTAAAATAAAAGGGAGAAAAAAAAACGGAGAAGAAGAGAGAAAGGAATATCACCGCTAATCTGGCTTTAGCGCCTGCCTTACGCGACTACGGCATGAATAGCTTACGTGAAAAATGTCCACGTATTATTTGAAATTTATGTTTGCCCAGTATTTTCTTCTGGATGCAAAACGCAGTGATAAATCTTGTCGAATTTACTCCGTCGTAAAGCCTGTTTAAGCAAATGTCTTTCTTCGAGATACGTACGCGCGGGAGACCGACCCGTGTTGTTCATGATGGCGTTCGAGTTTCAATATGATCGATTTAATACAGACGGGAGAGTGAAGCGCGTCTCTCATTGTCAGTCTATCACGAATAGCATTGTGCATGTTGAGCGCTTTCACACCGGCAACTGTATTGCGCGGGTGGAAAGAAAACAGCGGCAGGATCGATAGCGTGTTTTACTATGCGTGTCAATTTGTTGTACTTTAATTATTCCGCGATCGTACAATTCGCGATCGGCAAAAAACATTCCGGAAAAATTATGATTTATGGTATTTACTGCCGTTACGCGCGGCAGTAACGAGACTTTATTGAAACCTAGATTACACCGTTTCCCATCCGTGTGTGTCCCGTTCATCATCGTCGGAAAAACATTCCATCCGTGCCCCGACTTTAAGCCGATGCGCTTTAATTGGACACGCTGAAAGCAACACCAGACAATACCTCATTGCTATCTATTAGCCTTTGTCGCACTATTGTTTCTTGCCCATCGCCAAGCCCGTGGTCGGAAATATGCGCCTGCAATTAAGGGCGGCCTGCAATTGCCGGAAATTCCACGCACGGAGGGCACTTGAATCACGCGCATCAGAAAGGCATCATAGATGCGTTTTTCTGCATTTTAACATTTTGCGTTGTCGTCGGGAAAGCTTCATCGCGCGCGCGCGCGCGTATTATTCGATATTTTCTAATACTTGCATGTATGTAATTATTCCAAAATATTTCGTAATGTCACTTCGATCGATGCCAGAGCTGATATCCCGTAGACTCCACTTTCGGTTACAGAAAGACGCTTTCTTCCGGGACTCAGGCATCTTCCGCGATGCGAAGTCACGCGGGGAGATCGCGATCGTAATTTCGGTCGGGACAAGACCGTGAGAATCCCTTAGGTTGGATCTAATCCGAGCGGAAGGAAGATTAATGGAGGTGACGTTGCTTGTAGTTCGCGTTTGCCCGTTTGTTCCTCCATGGGCTAAATGTCGACCTCAAGACTGAAACAAGAATAAGGCGGAAGGAAATCTTGAGAACATCGAAGGATTTCTCTTCATTGGCCGTGCATTAATTGGCCGAGATCCTTGGACAGATGCTGGCTTGACTAATCACGTGTCAAGGAATTGATTTCAATCAATCATAAGAAGAAATACTTCCATTATTAATGAATTAACTCTAAAATCTACTCATTCAATTATAATCCTTAAATCCATAAAATATGAAAAAATCTTGAAACTATAAACATTATAAACCCCATAACTATCAAATAAATATGTACATATATTTTTAAAATAACTTAAAATTTATTGCTAAATATTTCTAATTCCAAATTAATATTTTAAATTTAAACTATTTAAATTAAAATAAAAATATTAATTTATCCTTTATTATAACGCGAAAGAGATCGGGACAAGACGCGTACGTGATCGATGATCACTTGGACGATTTACATTTACCGGGAAGCTCGAATGTCGAATCGATCATTGTCTGTGATAATTTATACGTGCATCATGCATATATCTATCATTAAGCACTAACAAAATTTGTCCCGCGGGGACAAATAAGCAGGTTCGATGAAGAGCCTTCCGCGAAATATCAAGCGCGCACAGAACCGCTCTCGCTGTACTGAAACATATCGACGTTGAATCTTGCCGCTACACGGACCGAATTTATCACGCGCTGCTTCGCCAAACTTCATTTTACGTCCCGAAAAATGTTTCCCATCGCGACTAGCTATGGCCGTCCCCTTTGATTACGTGGTTGACGCCCCGAATGTAATTAAGATAACGAGTATCGCGCGAGAGAGAGAGATGAGAACGTGTTTCGTCGTCTCGGTCGGTTTTTGCCCAGGCTCGAATGTCGCCCCTTGACGCGACGTAGGTCTTCGTGAAGACAGCAACACGGGAGAAAGAAAGGAGGAACGAGAGAAATAGGGAAAGGGAATGAGAGAGAAGGGCGAGAAGGGAATCGAAATTCCTGACAGCACTCCGTGGGGCCTTCGGAGCCGCGCTTAATTGGATCGAATCGAGTCGAGGCAACGACGAGGAAGAGTCACCGTCCGTACGCTCGTTTCGCGTCTTAAATTTCAATTATTTCGAACTGCGATCAGAGACCCTTGGGTCAGAGCGACGGTCTATTTGTCGTTGATAAAACAACACGGAGCCCGCGCTCTCGTTCGTCGAGCGGGCTGAGATTAATTGGAAAAATTTAAGCTTTGCATCCAGCGAGGATAACACTCTTCGAGGAACACACGCGTGTCTTTAATCCCATCGAATAGCGCTTAGTGTGCCTTTCACGTAAAATTCTGAGTAGTAAAATTTTAAATGCACGGAACTTTTGCTGCGTAAAAGTTACGCGGCAAGTTTAGGGGAGGCAATCTCTCGAAATAAATAATATTGGGTGTCGCGTTAAATTTTTCAAATTAGATCTCGCCTTGTGCTTGTTGTTCTTTCATCCCGGATGTTTTGTCTTGGATACCTTAATCAACGTAACCGACGTAAAAGCAACGTAAGAGCTTGTTATACCGATATTGTTTGAAATTTATGCCGCGACATGACAGGTGGTGTTTGATCGTAAATTGCTGGCGGAAGAGAAGAAAAGGAAAAGTTTATGGTTGAGAAAATTTCACACCAAAAATATCGCAAAAATACGCGCGCGCGCGCCCGCGCGCCCGCGCATTGTATCAGAAGAATGTAAAACGATACATTTCTGAAATTCATTTCATAAATTTATAAAACTCGGAATAAAAAAGAGAAATGTACACAGCCGAGAAGAACGAGATATGGATGCAAAGACTGCGAATGAGGCAAATATTGCTCAGTCAACGTCTACATTATTTATCTTATAGTTATATAGAATTCTGACGTCGTTTATAATTTCGCAAATATTTTTCGCTATCCAAGAGGCAACGGGGAGAGGCATGGATTTGCGCATAATTACGGCTCGTAAAGATAGCTTTATAGTCGCATATCGCCGATGATACGCCGTCATAAAAATGGTAATAATTAATAACTCATCTGTATGAATCTCGCAAATGTCCTCGTAAGGATTTTACGGCTCCCGCGGTCGGGAAGGAAAGAGGGAAAGAGGGAGAGAGAGAGCAAGAGAGACAGAGAGAGAAAGAGAGTGCGTGTGCGTGTGTGAGAACAAGGTCTCCGAGCACGCCTCGAGCTAATTTCAATGTCCATAGTCGTTAGCATTTTTTTATTGCTCGCGGTTAATCGGGAACAAACGTCTTAGCTGACTGGATCATCGTGGTTTATCGTTTCTTATGATGAAAAAGAGGCTTTACGGGCGGTTTACGGCGAATTTTAAGCCCCGCGCATAAAACACCTCTAAATGGAGGGTAACAAAGCTCTTACTTTACGCTCGCGGTAAAATGAATTTGATACAGTGTCCTCTGTTCGCATGTTTCTTGCTTGGCTAAAATTGCGTAAGATATCATTCCTACCTTGCGAATGGGACGAAGAGAACGGTCGCGCTTAATTCAAACTCTTTACTTTGTTCTTCCTCTTTCTTCCCTTTTTCATATTTTTCGCGTATTTATGTTCAGCTATAAAACGCGGATCCGCAGAGTTCGTTGAACAACGACGCACGAACGCTCGAACATTACCTCGATGTAAAGCGCAACGCTATCGCGCATCGTGTGACCAGTTGGTGCACGTTTGACCTTATCGATTTAAGATAAGACCGACGTCGCAGCGCGTTGTAAATTCGCGCCGAAGATTCTTCGGCCTCGGCTTTTAATTCTTCCGCTCCAAAAGAAAAGGCAATAAACCCGAAGGGATATAATGCTGCTTTGGCCGATGGATCCCGCGGATGAGCCGGTCGTTACTTTTTGGCCTCTTCGCATACGTAATTGCCTCCGCTCCGGGAGAGCGTACGAAGTGGCAAGGAGCGGGATGAAAGAAATGGCGGCTCGTATTACGAAGGTCGTAGCGTGAAACAGGGAAAAGCAAAAAAGATTGGATCGTAGCCCTCGCGCTTACGGGCTGCTGCAATATAAACGACGGTCGTTAAATCCTCTCGCCTAGTCACGCAGGATTTCCTCGCAGCCGCCCGATACATCGATAATTCGCGGGAGCTGCGGGATTGCAACTTGAAAAAAAAAGAAAGAAAAAAAAAAAGAAAACTAACTCTTGAGCTTATCGGGCGCTACGCTGAGGAAGCCGGATTGCGCGCAGCAATGCGTTATAATTTCAGGCGAGCGTGCGGATTCGGTATCCGTGATGCGAGGAACGCCATTAAAGTCGAAGCAAATCGAAATTCTCAGATTAGATCTCCTCGAAAGGGTTAAACTTCAAGACAGCTGCGGCCTCAAGGTCAATACGGATGCGTACGCGTAAACGTACGTTCATCGTAGACGAACGCGAATTGATGCGATTGCATCTGGATGAATGCAAGCTTAGCAAGCATTGCTGCCCGAGTGCGGGGGGGGGGGRGGRGGGGGRGGGATAGGGAAGAGAGAAGTAGCAGAAAGACGTAAATACGAGGGGGATTGCCTCGGCTGCGTCCCCGCGCAGGCTACATCGGAGAATCCGAAGAATTGAATTCGACGTCGGATAGACTTGCGGTAACTCAACGGAAATCGATTTGTGATACGTACGCGTATGAAGGGAGGGGGAAGGGACACTCATTTTACGGGGATTCGTAATGCTGCTGGCCATGCGGCGGATTACTCTTTGATGAAACTTGCTTGATTCCGGACGGGGATCCTCGAGACTTTAATACTTAATTTCAAGTTTTCGGACAATAGCCCTCGCGGCGATTAGCGGGTAACTTGGACGCCCTTGGAGGCTCAAGCAGTAATACAGAATTATTAATAACCACCTCTCTTGCTACTTTATATATTATGCGGATAATCAGGGATGATCCCGCTAACGGTATCGTTCAAGATTACTTCGCCTCCGCCTTCTTCGGCCTCGAGTCATCGCGGATAAAAACCCAATGCGTTGAATATTCGCGCGAAAAGAAAATTGCAAGCATTGCAACTCGAAAATGAATCGAGCATTATAGCTACGTTTACGTGACTTAATTTATTCGTGGATGATCGCGGCGAATGCGCGCGCATATTAACTAGCGAGCGCTTATTGGCTAAGCGATGTATCTTGCGGCGGTCTTGTTGACGCGCGGGTCGTTTACGCGGAAACGAAAAATTAATCGCGAATAATTAGGTTCACGAAGGAACGCGCGGAATCGTCGCTATCGCTCGCAATTGGTCGCGTTACTCGCTTAATCGAGTGTAACAAGCGTGAAGGTACGAGCGAAGGTAGCCGAGGAGAAAGCATCGGCGTTCGCAATCGTCGACGGAATAACCGGGATAATTGCGATCGTGGTTTAAAGCGTATAGATAGAGTCCGCGCGGACGGGGCGGCTTTTCTTTTCCATCATTACGCGAGGCCGTTCCCCCGCGCTAATTGAAGCACCTTAAATGCAAATGTAATACGCGATACTCGAGAAATGGAAATCCGCCGTGGTGCCAACAACCTGCCCCGCCTCGCTCTCGCGAGCGCTCATTAAGCGTGAAACGGCAAATTGCTTATAGACATTTATCGCGGGAGGATTCGAGTATAAAGGTCGTTCCGCGCGAATCGCGGGTCATTACGCTCGCAAAGAAACTCGTTTGTCTTGTCACTCCGAACGATTGCCGTGATAATAAATCGCCCGTTTCAGCCATTGACGTTGCTAATGTATGCGCCGTCTCTTGTATACTTTTGGGCGCGTTTGCAAGAGTTTAACTTGCACGGTCCAGTCTCGTTGTTTCGTTTTATGTCTCGAACTTGACTCAGTTGAGAGCAAGTGAACTCAAGTCAAGCCCTTGAACGGCTCACGATGATGTCTCTGTGGAAACGTCATGCATCTTCCGAGGTTTCAACGGCGAGCGTTCCTTGTTCCTCGGCATCGGCCGCGAGAAATAACTGCAAACTGTCCAAACTTGAGCACAATTATATTCATCGCGATCCTCCCTCCGCATCCCAGGCATCATAAAGTTATCGAAAATGCCGGCGTAAGAGAATTCGCCGGTCTCTCCGTGCCGTAATAGCTGAAACTTTTAAAGGGCGGCCGAGCTCGCTGGTTTGCGACCGTGCTTGAAACCGAGCGCGGGATGGTTTGCCCGAGTCCGGAGTTTCTATGACTAACGGAAATCGCTTTAACCCCTTGCGGTCCGGTATAAGCGCATATCCGTCCGCAAACTTGTTTTGGTCGAATCCTGCCAAGTGGCATGGTCGCTATTATCCGTGACATGGGCTTTGCCGAAGCAGACAACATCGGTCGTATGCGAGAATGACTTTAACTTGGTTGGGTGACATCTTGCGGTGGAGATCAATCGACAAATTTTACGAGAAATCTTCAATACAATCCTGTGCACGATCATTGTGCACACGAATAAATCCGGAAAGGGATCATTTTTTACAGACGCACATTGGCGAAAAGGTCACGCGAACGTCGAGGGGGATTACGTAATTATGGGAAAGATTTAATTAAGAAACGAATCCTGTGGATCGCCGTGTCGAGCACATCCGCCATCTTGGATGACCTTTGTGACGGACAGCTAGAAGCTCGGAGAAGCTGGGGGAGACGGCTGTCGTCGTATAAAATTAAATTTTTAACGAGCTCGCCGCTCGCCCTTCCATTTGGTTCTCTTGCTTCTGGGTAGTTTACGAAGTAAATATCTGCACATCGCTAATTAAATTCGATTCGGTAGTTCGTGCGGCGGCTGTAGGTTTCGGATAAGAGAAAATCTCGTGAGGGTGGAACGCCGGGTATATCGGGTGCTTCGTTTGGAATTGCATCAACTTTCGATGTTCCATCGGATGCATTCGGATAATCTTTAAATTTCATTTAATATACGATACGGCAGTTCTTTTTATTTCTTACCCCGTTTATCGGAAACTTCTCTCACGCATGATGACATAAATGGCGGCAAATATTGTAATATGCGCCGACAATATTAATGATTCGCATATCGTGTACGTACACCCGGACGAGAATACACAATGTAATTTCTGAAAAGAATTTACCGTACAGAACGGTGCGGATTCGAAGCCGCGTAGCAATTATTTCAATCACGCCGTAAACACGCGCGCATGTATCTCTGACCGCGATAAAATTAATTTAACAAACCCGATAAAATGTAAACACGCGAGTTAGTACAGGAAGCTAATGGGAAAATTGAGGGAAAAAAATATCACGGGATCAGCGGGCCGGCAGGCCTGAAATCTATTTGCTCGGGACGGCGCGGGTAAAGCGTGACGGGCAGATTCAGATTCGTGCGCGCGCGCGCGCGCGCGCGTAGTAATGGCGCATCAGGAAGAAAAACGTGTCGTTCTGTCAGCGACTGCAGGCGCGAGTACATCTCCTCGAAGCGAACTTTCCGCTCGTTATTTACCGCGAAACTATTTTGCAATTTAATGCCGTTGCCTCGCGCCTTCGTCGCGTTCGTCACTTCCGCCCTTTCCCTGTTCGCGCGCGGCAAATGACATTTGCCCCCGCGTACACACTCGCGGATCCTTACCTCTCCCTTTTTCTTTCGCCGCGGACGAGTGCCGAAAACTAGCGGCATCCCATCTGACGAGTCGCTGCCGACGCGAACGGATAAACTGCAAACTGCATGTATGATTAATGTCGACTCGTATTGTGAAAACAATCAAATTTCAGTTAACTATCGTGATTCACGCGGCATAAATATAAATATAAATATTAAAGGAGAAATGTTTATTATTTGAATAAATATCTGTATTTCCGGTGGTTTTTTTTCCAACAGTTTCATTGTTCTTCGCAATGTATAAAGTTGATTTTAATTTTCCGAACAATGTTTGTATCGACAAATCAAATATTTGTCTACTTAAACATGCTTTTGACGAATTGATTAATTAAAGTTCTACGTCCATTCCAAATATTCGAAATAAATTCCAGTAACGTGCGTCGATGTCGACGCATTTTCGTCCATCCATAATACGAAATGTCAGATCCTTTTAAAAAGAACATGAAAATAAATCGGGGTCAATATATTCGCTCTGTTCATCAATGAAGAAATTCGCTCTACGACGAGAGAAGCACTTCGATTAGCCCGGCAAAAATTTCTTGCACGTCTACGCGACGCGCGTCGTATCTGCGTTATTGATTCGCCCTATTCGCTGATAAATATAGTGCGCTCTCGCTGGGGAAGGAAATTTTTTTTCGAGCAAAATTGATCCCGACGATGTGTGTCTCCGAAAAATATTCATTCCGGCGTAGCGAGTTATCGGACGTTATTATCGTGGTCGATCTCGTAGCTCGATACACAATATTCGAGCTTGTGCGTGATAGAACAGCTTTTTTCCGTTCGATCTTCCGTTTCGATACGTTACGTGCAGTCACTGCCGGCTTCGGCAGTGATCATCCCTTTCGCGTTCGATCATCCCTTAAATGTTTTCGTAATTCCACGATACACGCGTTAAATCGCGAGAGCGCCTCTCGTTCTGCGAGAGATATCGGTTTAGCGATTTTCGCACTTTCGCGAGGCAGCACAAAAAGCACCCGCGAAGAAATATGATACTTTCATGGATACGCAGATTTTTTTGTGATCGTGATACGTTCGCGTGCGATGTGCGTTTGGTGGTACGAGCGAAGGAATATCGAGAATATCGAGGGAAATCGCATCGGTGATGCGACGCTTTTTACAAGCGCGCGGATTCTAGGCATCATTAGACTCTGGCTTGATGTGGAGAAGGAACAAAGAATCGTGACGAGATAAGGCGATCGTGTCGTAAAGCTTTAGTCGTTATCAGCAGTCGGGACGATCGGTGACGATCCAGGATTCTTCTTGCTCGGTTCGACGCGAGACTATTCCAGGCGACTGAAACGCGATTGAAATAATAAATCAACTCCATTAATTTCGCGAATGAAAGTAGAACAGAGTAAAATCTCAGAATTCTTCTTGAATCCACGAGAAACCGGGCTGCATCGGTTCGTGATGCGAGGATTACGTTCCTGGATTACATCGATCCAAGATTGCATCTCGTTTCCTTTAATCGCAAATGTTTTACATTATCCTCGGAAAATCTACTTTGGCAAGACATAATATACCGCCGTAATGTACGAAAGAAAAGGAGGCGCGAAGTGAGAAGCGCTCTTTCCTGCGCTTGCTAGGAAGAATTTACTCAGCTCGCGGCAGTTAATCTGACGGAACAATCATTTTCGGCTCTTACGTGCGCTCATAAATGTTTAAAATAAAAACTCCACTCCCATATTCGTTTCATTTCAATGTTACTTAACGTCGCGATCAATTGGTCATTAACCTTATTGCCACTATTCGCCGTCGAGATCCGGCAGAAACAGCTTTCGAGACGAAAATGGGAGCAACAAGAAAGGAAGACGAGGAAGCTGAACTGCGCGAAAGTCAAACGGAAACGGTATGCGAGACTCGAATTGATCCGATATCGATCAATTTTTAATCCCGACATGCGCATCGACATAGCTTAGACCGTGCGTGATCTGTAATTCGCTAATTACAAATTATTAAATAAATATGTGCGCTCGGTATCGAGAGGAGTATGTGACTCGACGAACAATCGACAACGACGATTATCGATGGTAAAGAGTCGGTCTCCTCGCGCTAGAGCAGAAAAAGAGGCACAAGGAGAGAGAGAGAAGAATGGGGGAGGGGGAGAAGGGAAGGACGCATGCACGAATGCGGCCACGATGGTGTATCGTGCGCGCGATGCACCTGGATAATAGATTCTGTACACGAGCGCGTTACTGGCGAGCGGGTAAAATACCGGTTGCCGCTACTAATTGCCGTTAATTGCCCACTCTGCACGACCAGTTTTCAAATGAGGTTTTGTCATACGCCCGGAGCCCCGGGTGTACGACAAAAGTAATTGCGATTCGTCATCGCGTTATCGTTGCGCTGGCGGTATCGCGTCGAACACTCCGCGACATTTTCAATGGAATCCGCCCTCGCGAAGATCGCGCCTTCGCTTTTTCCCTCGCGACGCAGCATCACGCGTCTCCGCGCGTCCCTTCCTGCGCCCCCCTTCTACGTCGTCAGTTGCCTCGCTCGCTATCCAGCCTCGTTTCTATGTCGCTACTTTTTCCCGTTTTTACGGCAAGCCTCGCTTGTTTATCTCTTATGGCTATCGCTTTTTACTTTCGACTTGCTCTGTTTTTGCTTCGTTCTTCCCTACCGCCCGCTCGCGTTCGCACGTCGCTACGATTATCTTCTCTCTCTCTCTCTCTCTCTCTCTCTATATATATATATATATATATATATATATCTCGGAGATGTTCCGTCAAGATGTTTAAAAAATCCTTTTCTCCTTCTCTCTTGCCATTATCTTCCGCTTTTCCCTCGGCTTTGCTCTCGGCCGACTCATTTTTTCGGCCATTGAATAGTTTGCCGTGAGTGGGCTACGACGAGAAAGAAAAGAAGAAAGACGGGATAACGTAGCAGAGAATCAAGCCAGAGAATTTCGTTTTAGTCGCGGCCGGCGGACGGAATTTTCGTCGGTTCTGCTAAGCTTCTAAGCGGCTTAGGATTTCGTTGTACGCTTCATGAAAAGAGCGAAAGAGAACGCGACGTTATATATATAGCGGGACGGGACGGGTGGGGGATGAAAAAGAGAAAGAGAGAAAGAGGAAAAAGAAATGGGACGGGAGAAGGAAAAAAAAACAATGCAGCCCGCGGGATAAGAGAAGAGGGAATTTCTGTCCGTTCGCGAACGCGAACGAAATGTATTACAGGAAGTGTCGGTATTCAGACACAATCGCGCGATTCCGTCTCCCCGGCCTCTCCGCATTTCCGTTCGCATTTCTAATTTGTTTCCCCATTTGCATGATCCTTTATCGCGTTGCTTCCTTTCTACACACCGGCTGCATAATCCAGTATAAAGGAATAGGGCGCAAAGGGCAAATTGTTTCTAAAGCTGTGCATTATTCGAGTGGCAATTACATTCGCTGTATTAGATAATATCCAGGTGTAATGGTACGTATCGAGCTTCAATGCAAATGGGCTTGTACTAATAAAAAGATACGTCGGAATTGCGAGCAGTTTCAAAGAATAAAAGTGTCGAGGGATCAAATCAAACGCATCGGTCATGTCCGTTAATTGATAGATTGCCGATCCTAAATTGATAATCCCGTAGCGCGTAGTCGCATATAGCGACTGGCGATTCATCAATTAAAGTCCCTTTTGGCGAGCTGTTGCCCTTATTGCTCACGTGCGTAAAATCACGTAGAGTGGACTGGGACTCTAACGCGGAACTCAAATCCCAAATGCCGTTCCCACGTTTATCTAAATGATATGTACACTGTGGTTCTCCCAACGGTCTCTAAGCCATCTTAACACTTAACCGAAGGAGAGATTTCCCATTTTCCAGCTCGCTGAGCCACGTAGCTGTTTTGCGGTAGAAAATATAAATAATAATCGAATCCGGCACTGCCTATGGTGTACCTATGGTCGCTCTGCTTGAATTCTGTTCAATCATCGAGGAATCTAATCCAATCCAAATTTTCTCATGATTTTCACATCATTCGGTCGTTTCATGGAATGGAATTTGGATGAAGAAATTACACGATTGATCGACTGCATTAGAATCCTAGCGAGCACGAGCAAGGATGTAGAAGGCAGAGTCGTTGCATTCATAACGCAGCAAGAATGACAATTCCCATCTCTCGAAAATACAAAGAACATCTCAGCGTGGAATAATCGCTCACTAAGGCACGCGGAAATTCCGTATGCGTACTTCTGTGAGACCAGAGTTGCACACGTACGCCATCGATTCGCACGTCATATCTCTCAAGTGTCCGCCAGACAGGCGCATCGGCGGGGGCGATTTCCGGTACCTTCGCACGCGTTCGATGCAACGTGCATTTGACCATTGGAGAACGTCCATTCCGCAAGATATCTACCGTTCGCGCAACATCGTACGCCCGCGCACAGGGCGTGTGTCACGTGTGACCGATGGGCGCGAGAGAGCGATGCATCGGCTTGATCGGATAAAAGAGAGAGAGAGAGAGAGAGAGAGAGAGAGAGAGAGAGGGAGACAGAGGGCGCGTCCGGATTTCCGCGTTCGCGGACGCGGACGGCTAATAAGGGTCGAAGCCCGGCCAAAGGCCGCGGGATGACCCCGCATCCGGTGTTTTCAGTTTCAAGACACTTCGTCATGATGATCGTCTGCGGCAACGTTTGATCTACGTTTGATGCGTCGTGGCGCATCGTCGACGGGTCCGCGCCCCGCCGCCGTAATTATCGCTAATGCGTCCGAGCCGCACGAGGGGCCAGTAATCCCTTCGATACGTTTAGATTTATTGACCGGACGGCCAGCGCGCCGTGAACGGCCAGTGGCTGGCCAGTGAACGACCGGTCACCGCTGAATAATTACGTAATCCATATATCTCGCACGTTAAGATATATCTCGCGTAATTCTTCCGCTGCAGCCGCGTCCACGTCGCATCTCGTCGGCGTTAACGGGCTTGCATCGATTACCCTCTGTTTTCACGCGATACGCGCGATGCGATTCTTGCAGGTCGGAACGAGCCCAGGATGAGAGAGAGAGAGAGAGAGAGAGAGAGAGAGAGAGAGAGAGAGAGAGGCAAAACTGGAAAAAACGGAGGCGTCATGCGGCTTCGGAACGGAAGTTCAGATCCTCGATTAATGGAACAAATTATCAGAACATGACATTATCAGAACATACATCGCATCACACTGGCTCTCCTTCTCCTCTTCAGATTTTCAGGATCACGCTTCCTTGCCGTTGACAGTTTCCGACAGTGTCTGGCGCTACGCGAGCGTCTTTAGCTCGCAGCGCGTCGAAAGCGATCTTTCGAATTAGCACGTTTGCAGGGGCGGTTTCCACCGCCCAACATGCGCGAGCTGATCTCGAGGCCGCTTTTGTCTCAACTCGAAAGGTCCTCTCGTCAAGCCGAACACTCCGCCGTGAATGCTCCACGCTCGGGTTTCGGTATCGCGCGCGTACGCGTACACGTAAGGATCTTCGAACTCGTTCTTCGTCGTGCTGAAGTGATTAATGCGTTCGCGCGAGTTCGCGCGATAAAATCAAAGCGCCGCAGCGCATTGCTGTCTCCGTGTATTATGCATTCGCTCTCCGAGTCGCGGCGATGTCACCCCTTTGGAAAAATACTGCCGCGTCTGGCCGGTCTGCCGACAGCACCGGGAGGATTTCGGACCAATTCAACGAATTGTGCTCGCGGATACGCGCATCGACACAGCCGGATAAAAACCGTCGGTCGCGGAAGATTCATCCTGGAAATATCCTTTATCCGATCATCGGGTCGTTCCGGTTCCTACATTCGGCCGCCCTCGAGTTGTTGGGGCTCGCGTAGTTTATATTCCGCCCGTGCCCAGCATCTTTATCGAGGATACCGGAGGGCCCTAATTCCCCGGGGAATCTCACGCTAAGAACTCACGCCGCAGAAACAATTTCCGATGCTCGCTCGTCTGAAAAACTCCCGCCGAACTCTGCTCTTTCCGTTTTTTTCTCGACGGCGGATGCGAAAGCGGATCGCGGAATGCGCGCGAGGGAGCGGCTCCCAAAATCTGATCTCGTTGTGGAATTTCAGCCGCGCGGATAGGCGTTCAGATCAGAAATAATCCGCCTCGGCGGGATTTAATATTTCCCGCAAACTGTACGCCGTACAGATAAAATCCGAGAGATGCTCTCGAGAGATCCGCGAGCTCGCTCGTGATGGACTTCCCCGTGCGACCGTTTGAAGGTCACGTGTTTAGAATGGGAAACGTGCAACGGGCTCGCTGTGATTAACAAATCGAAGCCACGCTCTAGGAACGTGCCTCTATTCGGAATAATTATCACGGCAGAGTCGTCGTAACGACCGGCGTGCTAGCAACCAGCGCGATAGAGCGATGCAACAAATCACCAGAGCGCAATTACTGCATGTACGTCATCACCGTTAGAGCGAAAGATTTACGCATCCTGTGGCCATGTTTTCTGCGGCGATCTGATAAATTCAGCAGTGCTAAATCGCGGTATCATCGCCAGAAGCGTGTGACGTCCTGCTGAAAGGAGTCACGGCAAGGGCAAAGGATAAAGTACAGCATTCGCGAAAGATCAGAACAATAAGGTCGAGGATTCTACTCGACCTCTAGGTGCCGGCAATTTCTCGTGACGCAGAACGCGACGCGGGAAATTGATCGATTTAATATTCCGTATTCGCGCGCGCGATCGGGTTCCCTTATTGCGGGGGAGGATTGATAATGGAGGCGCGCAGTGCCGGGCGTATTTATTATCTCGGTAAACGGCCATTCATTATTGCCGCGTGGTATTCGTACCGCTAAATCGTCGTTTCAACGGGATTACTGTGTATACAAAGATAACTGTCTAACCCTCAGCTTGCTCGCCCACGTGTGCGCGCACCCTCGACGATTAGCTGGCGGCACTCGCGTCGCGTGGCTTAATGCAATATAAACACCTTATGATTGCCCTTAGGGGAGCCGCAAGCGCACCGTAACGATAAACCCATCTATTTATTGGAGCCGGCTGGTCGGCGGGGGCGAAGCGTTCGGAGTATCACGCCCGTGACTCGCGTTTAAACGGCCGCGGGGGAGACGCGAGGTCGGAAAGTATTTCATTGTGCGCGCGTTTGGAAGCCAATGGCCCGGCAACGTGCAGGCATAGCTCTCGCATTACACACGACAGAATGTTGGCCCTTTGTACTTTAACGGATGAACGGGAATTATTCAGTCGCGCGGTCGAACAACGACCGACATGCATTTTGCCAATCGTTTTGCCAGTTATCAATGTCGAGCCGGCTGCCTCGATGGAGAAGAAGTTGCGAGATCGCTCTCTCTAGATTGAAAAGGCTGATTGTTCGGAGGATCTTTCGCTGGAGGAGAGATCGATCGGATCCATCGGAAACCGGAAGCCATTCAAGCGGTCTACCAGAGATAAATAATTATTTTAAATGACTGGAGCAACTGTGTGAACTTTGCGATCGCTAATTCAATGCAACGTCTCGGTATCGATGCGACATATCGGTATAATTCAATCGATGTCAGTTTATACGAACAATCATTGTTGGGTTCGCTTAACTGAACCGTACAGGTGATAATAAGAAATTACATTTTGTTGTTTCAACTTAGAAGTGTTTTGGTTGCGTTAATAATTATTAAAGTCAAATCACCTCTTTACCAGATGCCTAGTGACTTGTTCATGACTGCAATTGATTCTTAACGTAATGAGATTAATAATAATGAATGATCATTAAATATTCACTCTAATCATGATGTGACTTCTGTTGAGAAACAATGAAATACACTTTCAAGAAATATTTACATACAAACGTATATTTCACACACTTATGTCTAAATATTTACTATACTCTCTCTCTCTTTCTCTTCGTCTTTCTTATATATGATATACATAAGAGTAAATCTGAAATAAATAATAAAAGAAATTGAAGAGACAATATTTTGGCTGGAAACTAAATTATTCGTTCGAACGTAGACAGATTTCCAATTTATTTCACTCAAAACAAGACAACGCAAAGGCAACATCTTCGAACAAGGACGATTATACGAATTATAATTACAAATGCGTGTAATTATAATTATAAATCGCGTTCCGGAATGCGCCGGATAAAGGGCGTGACACGCGAAAGTGTCGAATATCACAAGGACATGAGTGTTCCGCTTGGCATTCGTTCAACGCATTAACGCATTGAAACAATCGATTAATATGCTTTTCGATTAGCGTAATAATATCGAGTCGCTGTTTGTAGGGCCAAGCGTGCCGGCAGCACGTAAACGTATCGAAATGACAGAAAAATCTCCCTATTGCGAATCATGGAGCCTTGAGCGCGATGCGCGCGATCTTTCCACGCAAACGACGTGTCATCTCCCTCTTTCTTCATGCAACTCGCCGTGTTTCGCTCGTCGTGTATCTGCACTACTGACGTGGCCAAATAGCTGCTGCTTTCTTCGGCGTCGAAATACTCGCGTACACGCTCGTTACGTTTCCGTTTCCACCGCAAGCGCAAACCGCGTCTCCCGATCCGGTCGACAGATCTCCCTCGGCATTTACGAGACGAGCGGCGATACATCAGCTTCTAAGTCGCCTCTAAAGATTTCATCCCTCGTGACTTGGCCATTAGTCCAGACGTCAGGACGGCGGCAGCCACTTTGGAGATATGAACTTGCATTTCTAGATTAGAGCCAAGTTCGACGCGATTCATTGCGCGGAAATTAATCGCGCGCGATTAACGCAGAGCCGAGGCCGATACATGCGCGCGCGCGCACGTGAACAGACTTATTTGCGTTGGAACAAATCCGGAAATTGATTATTTGCTGCTACAGCTGGACGAGATAACCGCCATGATCGCACGGAGACGGACGTGCAGCGATGCGCGGCGGAAACGCGCAAATATTTATCATTTGCAAATATTTTAACATTTATTTTTCATTTTCTGTTGATTATTTATTTTATCCCAGCCCCGTCCTGTTTGTTTTCCGGTTTTTTTTTTTTTTTTTCCTTATCCGCGATTAGACTGCAGCGTGTCTGTCGGTTTGTCGGGCAATAATGTCACGATATCGCGTTCTATCGCACGACGTAAGTTACAGCAAAGTGGCCCATGCATACTTATCAGCCCTCGGTATGAAAAATAGAAGGCAATTTACTTTAATGCCGATGACACGCGGCGTCACGAGCGAGTGACTTAGCGAATCTTAATAAACTCGGTATAACCAAACACCTCTTTTCCCGCGTTACAAGAGATTGCCGTTAATACGGTGCGCTAAGTGCGCCGGGTTGGGCCGTGACATTATCGATTTCTCGCTATCGAGTGATCCGATACTTCGATAACACACGTCCGCCTCGCGCCTCGCGAAATGGGAGAACTTTTGACGCGCGATAAAAGTTCCCCGGCATGACTGGCAGAGCTTCCACCGGCATCCATCTTTCGCGAACGGATCATCGACGCTGCTGCACTCTCTCTCTCTCTCTCCCCCTTATCCTCTTCCCGAAGTGGGGGGGGGGGGGAGGACGTCGGGATCGGGGAATTTGCTTTTATCGCGCGTTAGCCCACGAATCCGATCGAATTTCGCGCTATTTATCAGCCGGTTGATCATCATCGGCCAATAGTTCGCAGGTTAAATCGAACGCGAGGGAAGTTGAGGCGGATAAACGCCGTGTCCAATCGGAGAATTGCCACATACGTCACAGATAAAAACGGAGCCGCAAATTACGCAAGAATAAGCGGGATCCGAATTCGCGCCGAGGACAGACTAAGCTGCCCCGACTCGTCGGGCTTCTTTCTTTATGCCGTGCATGTAAGCGACGTTTCTTGCGGGGACTCGCGAATGTGCGCGTTGCGCTCTGAAAAGAATTAAAGAGGACGGTAAACACGAGTGATTATCTTCCGCGCGTCGCGGAAACTTGTGCGACTCCAAGTCGGACGATGACACTTGGCGCTCGGCGCCATAGTTGAGAGAGACGCCTCAGCGCTCTCCATGGCAACTAGCGAAGGGCGGTAAAAAGCGTAAAAGATCAGAATACCAGTGATCGAATCGCGAGATCGCTTTCTCCGAAACGCCGAAATCGGCTGCGCGATTTAAGCGTGGCTGCACCTACCTCCACGAGGAGATACGAATTTTTTCGGACAGCCAGCCAGATAAGAGCGTAATGCGGCGCCCGCGTATATATATTCCCGGCGACGGGAAATCACCGGGCCGGAATGCCACCAGCGGGGGCGAACGAGAGGCTGGGGGTGCGCTGTTCTCGGTGCACACTTCCGTCGTAATTCAGCGAGAATGGCCGCACCATCAAATGCGACGATATCGCGGCGCAACCTCGAACGCTCGTGTGTATACAGCCGCGTTCATCGGCTCGACCAAGGCAGATTTGCGGTATTTGACCGAGGTAGGCCGAGCAGGATCTAATTGAGCGTTTATCCTTAAATATTCGAGCAGTCTTTCATCCCATATACTCAAAAGCGCGTTTTCGATGGATCCGCTAATCTGCACCTGTTCGTTTCTATTCCACTGTGCGTACGAACGACAGTTTCGCTGTACACAGAGACACGATATCAAATCAAACCGCCCGCCACGTGATTTAGTCGCGGAGTTTCGCTCCGGAGGAAATTGCCTGCGGATTAACGTATTAACGCCAAGGAGATCACGAGGACTGGGAGCAACTTGCGAATTCCGTTATGCAGTGCAATTTCTTTATTTATCTTATTATCACCCATTATTTATGTATACTTTGAGATACTATTATCATTATGAATAAATCATAGTTGATGATGTTGAATAGGTTTATGTTTTGAAAACACATCATAGAAATAACAATTTTCCGTTAACTTGCTGACTCTTGAATAATCCTAATAAAAAATTTTCTCACAGAAATAACAAATAAATAGACTCAAGACTATGGCAACATAATTTTCCAGCGCATATATATATATATATATATATATATATATATATATATACACGTAATTTTTCTACCAAATGAATCAGCGTATCGTAAAAGAAGCAGCATCTCTTATTTATTTTATAACACTAGATTATAACACGTGGATGTAAACCTTGAATGATCAAGCGGTGCCCGCAAGCAGTACGCTGAGCCCTTCCAAGTCCGACAATCGTTGTCGAGATTGAGACGGATTTCATCGGAGTTAATTCTGCATGTCGCGAGAACGAGGTCGATCGGAAGGGATCGAGAGGTGTTTCATCCCCCGCGGCCCTACGCACACTTACGTCGGCAGGAACAGTTCGACGAACAACTGCGCGCGCGGCTGTCCGCGGCTGTCATTAATGTATCGCCATGCACACGCATACGCGTACGCACACACGTGCGTTAGTAACGCGGCGGGCGCACCGCCACTCGCGGTGCTGTGCGCGTCGAGCAAACACCGCTTGGCTACACGGTAAACATATCGGTGCCCGCGGTGGAAACGGACGCGGACGAGGGCAAAAGCGACGACGGCGGGGGTTGTTGAAAGCAGTCGGAGCGAGCGGAGTTTGCGGGAGCGCGAGCGCGATCCCGCGCTCGCTACGTCTGTGTGTCGCTAGTAATGAATAGGACATAAATCTGCGGAGGTTCTCTCTGTGCCGGTAACGTCCCCGGGATACATCCCTCTCTCATCTGACTCCCACCCGCCTTCGTCCACCCTCGCTAGCGCCATTTACGCGTCTACGGACACGAGCGAGCGAGCGCGCGCGCTCGCGCGCTCGCCGCTGACGATGGCGGGGAATTTTCCAGAACGGCGCGAGCCAGTGGACGTAATGGACGTCCACTTTTCCGAATACGCGTTCTTCCGTTTCCGCGACAACGCCGCAGGAAGCGACGGAGCCGGGCGGGTTTTATTCGCCGCTGGGTAAACGATGGCTCCGATGAAACGGCGGAAGGAACGCTTCGGGCAACACGGCGCTCGCGCTCCTTCTTCTTCCTTCTTTTTCTCTTTTTCTCTTCCCYCCCCGCCCCCCCCCCCTCCGCCCACCTTTTTTTCCTTTACGACCGGAACCTGCACCCTCGCGTATCGGCGGGAGACACTCGCGAATGTCCGCGCTGCGGAGAATTTGCATGTTGCCGGTAGGAGTAAAGCGACGAGCGGAACAGCAAGTGGGACTCATCGTTAAAAGTCAGTCTTTCAAGGGGGAACGATATCGCGGACGCGCAAAGTCGCGCAGAAACAGGCAGACGATGGTCGAGGATATTTCTGATCGAATGTTGTTTGGCGCTCTCGCCAGCATTTCTCGAAATTGTTTCCGGATTAATCGGGGAGAAGAGGGAGAAGAGCGCTTGGATCATGTTCAACGCTGAATGCTCGGATAACCGCGTATTATTTCTGCCTGTCGTCGAATCTACGGAATCTGCTATTGCGTTACATCTTGGAGAACGTTCGGTGTATCATCCGAGATCCGCGATAACGACCGCAGCTCGGGAAGGAGCGATGCAAATTCTAGATCGAGCTTGACTCGATCACGAACCAATACCGCAACGATATTACTTTCTGGTCACTCTCGCCGGTACGTCTCGAAGATCGTTTCCATTTCGCCAGGGTTACGGAGAAATACGTAAGGGTAGGAGATCCGCTTCCGCAGCCCGGAAGCTGGATAGAGAGAGAAAGAGAGAGAGGGACGGATCGGCCAAGCGGCAGGTTTAATTTCCGGTTGGATAAATGTTCAAGTGGCAAAAACCTGATCGCAATTCGATGGAAAACGCGGAGGAAATGTTGAGAAAAAGAAAGGGAGAGGGAGAGAGTGCGTTTATATAAACATCGCGCTTAGAGGAAGATAAATAAAATGAAATACGCCGCTGAGATACGGCGGTTCCGCTAAATCGAAGTCGCAACGCGACTCGTTTCCCGGGATGTTAATGCATCAGGGTCATTCTCATGGAACATTCTCCTCGCTCGTCTAAATGTTTCCACCGACACTTGTTTTCCTACTTCGACTTCCCTGATCTCTCCCGGTTTGGATAAACCGTTTAGAGGTAAAGGCATTCGCGTATCGTTTCGTTACGTTAACGCTTCGTAACGTTAACGCGAGGCTTGACGAACTGTCTGCTAATTGTCTGCCAGTTTAGCATTTAACGTTCGATTCAAATATCCGAATGTCAAAATAATAATGGGATGATCTCGATAATTTTTGGGCACTTCTTCCTCTTCTCGTACGAGCGTAACAAATTGCTGGCCTGATTCAGTCAACAGCCGATTTGATCATGCAATAATTACTTGCCTGTGACGTTCATAATGTTCGGCAAATGCAACATAACTGTATAATATATTAACGGCCAAGCTGGATGACCTATCGATATATGCCATTAATAATAATTTCAGGATATTAATCATAAATACACGTTCCGAAGAGGAACATGATTATTATTACGAGCAGAAATAATAGACGATAAATTGAGAAGTGAAAAAGTCTAGCGCACTTTTGCCAAAATCCAATTCTGTCGGGACTTGATCATTTCGCGTAACTTAACTGGCATGGTATACAGGTTACGTAAAGGAAAGACGATTAGGCAAATGCAAAAGAAACAGGATTAATAGTTGCTTCCAATCTTAAAGAAAATTTCACTCTGGAGGGATTACCGGAAGTTTATCTTGAAAATTAGCTGATTATCATTTTATTAGCAGCGTTCTGAATATTCATCTACATTGATACGCATAACTTTTGTATGACAAATGTTCGCTTGTCTCGATATTGGAAATGAATTTAACGTAAAATGATAATCAACTACTGAGTCTGACCAACAGTTACTACAATTTCCGCAGGTATACATAACACATACTTATTAATTAATGAGTAATTTATTTACAGATTAATATCATAATAGGATGGATAATTTATCCGACGTTTACCATTTGATTAGTTAATTCTGATATTATTCTCGTATCTCATTAATATAATTGTAGTATACTAAATTTTTGTGTCCACTGCATATTTCGTACAAGATCAAACTTGTTAGGTAACAAAACTCGAAACCTGTAAATCCGTTTCTAAAGCGTTTAATATTCCAACATTGCTTTGTGAAGCAATCTCTTAAAGATGCGTACGTCGGAAACAGGCGACAATTTGGAAATGCTTTCTACACATGTGCGATGTCTACGTTGAAACGCTGCGTGGCTCGAAAATGGCGAATCTTCTTGGACGTTTCGGGGACGTAATTTTCGATGGAAATTCGAAGCGTTCCTGCACTCCTGCATTTTTGCAGAGTCAGCCAATTGGCTGTCGTAATTGTTGTTTACATGAACGCTATTATTCGTTATTACGCGAGTACTGCAGTGCTCCTCAGCGAATAAGAGCGACCTTTAGGCTCGATCGATCAGCCGAGCCAATGGAGAAGCTTGGTCACGATCGCGCTCGAAGATCTCCCTCCAAAATTAAGATTTTCCGAATGCATTTTCCGAATATTCCGCGCCGCCGCGGAAACAATTTCATCGGCTTCGTTGTCACTAATCAACACTTTGGCAGCGCGCAAACGCTGATGAAAAATTCTCATCGAGGGAACCCGGCATCTCCCTTTCTTCTCGTAGTCATCAACCCTCCACCACTACATCGCTGCTGGGTGAACAATATCCTTTCTTCGCGACGACGTAGAAAATCGAAAAGTCGGCCGGGAGACAAGCGGAAGAAAAGGCTGAACGAGAGCTAAAAAGGAGACGTCCCCATTCAGCGGTAGTTTAACGATCTATCCTTTTGGAACGACGGCACATCCTCCAACGCTCCCGCAATTTCCTTTTATTTTTTTTCACTGGTTGAATAGTTTTGAAAATGACAGTTGATTAGTTGTGCAATTTCTCTAAGGGCACGCCAGGCCACCAAAGCTTTCAATTTGCAGAATCTAAGTTCTTAATTTGAAGAAGAAGTGAAGTCACTTACTCGTGGAGATAAAGATTTTTATTGTGCAAATGAAACTCTTAACATTCTAAGATGTATACGAATAAGCGATTCTAAACCGACAGTTTTGAACAATAATTTGAATAATAATTACTTGATAAATGCTACATATTCACGTAGATATCCTTCTTACCTGTTCTCCCTTTACGATCCTTCTTAGGATTCCTTTTTTTTTATTTGCAAAGAGACATCCGAGGGCGAATGTTAGCCGCATTCTATGCGTAAGAAATAGCTGTTAACCAAGCGAGAGTTAATTGCGTGATTGTGTTTCAGCGGAGAGCACATTACGCGGAAATATCTTCGTCCTTCGCCTGGAGTCGTTTATGAATTCATATTGTGAATAAGACTCGTAACGCAGATTCAGAAGCTCGAAAGCCCTTTTGATATATTGATGCCTTCCGCGGCATTAAGCGCATTTTCAACGCTTAATGCATATTTTTATACGCCCGTTACGTCCTTTAAGATTTTGCAGAGGGAGACTCCCTTTCTAATATTTCAGCGGATGTCAAAGACATTGAGAGGAATTAGGGTTAATTCGTAAAGAGAAGTAAAGAAACACGTCCGTAATGACTATCGCTCTCTCTCTCCCTCTCTCTCTCTCTCTCTCTCTCTCTCTCTCTCTCTCTCTCTCTCATAATCAGAAGATCGTTGCACGGAGTGCAGACGTGTAAACAACGAGTCGTATATAATTCTTGACTCATATTCCAGTTGACAATCGAATTTCTTGCGTTGTATGATACACGTAAGCATAATGAGATCATTCACGGCATGATTCATCTCACTATGTTCGACTGAATACAAATAATATCAAGGATCACTCGCAAGGAGCAAGCATTTTGCATCATCAATCACGCTGGCGCTACGTTTTCACGCAGTTACATTGAATTAATACTCTTACGTTTGCATCCGTGAAATATGAAAGATACATTTTTTATACAGTGCATATATGGACGCGCAAAGCCGCGGAAATTGAATTCCCCGGAACGGGAAAAACACAACAAAACCCCGAAAAATTCATTGCGCCGAAATATTATTTTCTGAAAATGTCACCTCCCGGGGACAGGAAAGGGGGAAAGGTGGGGAAGGCGCAGGTGGGTGGGCGGGGAGGACGGCGGTGGGGGACACTCGATGATGCGGGAACTGCGGGCGAAGCCCAGAGCCCTCGAGATCGAGAGAAACGGAAACTTGAAAAATCGACGGGATGCGATCGAGCGCGTGCGACTTTCGCGATCCAAGCGCCGGATCCAGTTACGTCGCGTCTCCCATTTGTTTTCCCTGAAAATTCATATCCGCTTCCCGTCAATGTATTATGCGTTGATACGCAAATTGATAATCAGAAACGAGACGGCAGGCGTGGAGATCCCCGAAACGGAGTTCTTCGACGCTCCCTATTTTCCCTCCCCGCTCCCTTTTTGCCTTTTTGCGAAAACATTCTGCACACTCTGATTTTTACGCGGCTTTCATAGCCGGAAGATTCGTCGGGATGTAGCGCTCTTGTCCGCGCCGCGTTCTGCGGTGTTGCATGAAAACAGAAAGCTTAGCGCGAAATATATCGGGTTGCGATATATATCGCGCGGCGCAGTTTTTCCGTCGCTTTTAATCCCGCGCGTACCGGCGATGCTATTATTGCCTACAATTCAAGCACACGTTGACAGCCGGCAGTCGATTATTTTCCCCCGCGGTGAAACATTCGGTGCCGCGGTATCTCGTGACCGGCAGCGGAGCCACCTCCAATCCCTCCCCCTCTCCCCCCCCCTCTCTCTGTCTCTCTCTCTCTTCGTCCGTTCGTTAAACATTTCGGCCGAATTTATGCTTTATGCGATCTGATGGCGTAACGAGCACGAGCGAGACTTTATCGGATTACAATCAGAATACTCCCCGCGGCTTCGTTGCTCTCGATTCGATTAAAATCATCCGGAGCCGCCTATTATCGAGAGCCGTTGATCGCTTCCTTTTTTCCCCTCCTTCTCCCGTTCTTTTTCTTTCCTCTCTCTCTCTCTCTCTCTCTCTCTCTCTCGCTCTCTCCTTTTTCCTTTCCCTGCTTTCTGCCCTGCGGCAGAACTCGTGGCGTAACTCGCCACAAAGCACGCGCTGCTTCCGTTCACGGGAGAGATGAGGGGAGGGTAGGGGGAGGGGGGGAGGGGGCGGGAGGAGCGGGAGGGAGTAAACAATCGTATCGCGGTGATTCGCGAGATCTAAATCCCAGCATGAAACTCACCCTCCCCCTGCCAGAATCCGATTCTCGATACCGTCACGCTCATTAACGAATCGCCATTGAGATATCGTTCGTCCGATTAACCTCGGTAGGTCGCGAGGTTTCGGATCACAGAGATCGAGGTGCACGGCTGGCTCGTCGTGCCGTAGAAAATCATAGTCGAGTGGATCCGATTCGCGATAGCTACAGCGCTGTCTACAAGGAACGTGACTGATAGATCTCTCATCCATCCGTCTACTTGAGATCATTTCCGCGTTAACGAGCAAACGTGTCAGACGTTGATACTTTCTCGTGATGTATGGCGGTGATTGCGCGGTGAGCAATGGCGCGCTAAAATTCCAGCGGAGTTCCGTTAACGACGCGCCACGACGGGGCATCCGGCGCGCAAAGAGCGCGAAGTCATTCGAACAATCTCTCCCTTTGCCCTTGTTTCCTCCGCGCAACCTTCCACTCCCCCATCCCGTCCTGGGCGGCCGGAGCAGCCGCGAGAAGGGCGATTTCGCCCTTTTGCACCTCGTGCAACCGAGTCACGCTCCCGATAAACGCGTTATCCGCTGCGATAACAAACGGCGCGCCGTTTACCATCGCGCAACGCAAATATATCTGGGCAGGTATTGGTGGAAAAAGCGGCGTAAATGAGACACGCTCGGGACACGATCGCGACGAGGCTTAAACGGCGGAATCGAAATCGAAATGCTCGCGAGTTTTCTTTGCAAGAGAGGCAAGGGGAGAATGCGCGCCCTCGCGTTTACCCGACGTATATTGTATGTTATCTTGATAACACAACGGGGTACACGTTCACCCACAGGTGAATTTCGTATTCATGCAGTATTCGTGGCAGCGCACACTATGCAAGCGAGTCACGCAAGCCGACCGCACGCGTAACGAAGCAAAGAAAGGGAAGGTTTAATTAAAAAAATTCCTGGAACAAATTGATTCGTTTCACCGCGGTGTACCGTACCGTTAAACGGAGCGGCGTTTCTAGCAATCAGATTATTATAAATCTTCCATTAAAACACTGCATCGCTCCACTGTCGGCGCGCGAGCACCCGCGACCGCGTCATTGACATTTCGCAGAGGCTTTTTTCCCCTATCCCGGTGACTCGCCGCTGTATCCGGAAATAGGGGACGTTTGTCGATATCGAAGGATGCGTTCGGCCATCATGAAACAAGCGAGAGAGAGAGAGAGAGAGAGAGAGAGAGAAAGAGAGGAAACTGGAGTCTCCGCGGCGCTTCCTCGCCTCGACAATGCAGTAATCCGCCTCGCATCTCTGAGCTCTGAGCGGAAAGCGTCCGCGTGACGGAAAAGCGGCGCTCTTATCAGCAGCGGTGCGTAAAGAACGAGCACGGCGATGCGGAAACGCGGAATTCACGCGGCACGCGACATTGCGGCCTGCGGTTTTTCTGCGAATGGAAGTCTGCAAGCGCTGCCCTACTCACGCACATGCGCGCGCGGGCCGCAGCGCAATTTCAACGCGGTTCGCCCGCGCACGTTGGCGGCCGCTCGAGATAAATGAAATTCATAAGACGGGCTATCCTTGAGACGGGACTTTGCTGGGTGCCGGCTGGGCGCGCGATAGTTTCGCGCAAGGCGAAACGGGAGACCGACCCGGCGGGGTTAGTGTCAGGGGGGTCAGAGGGGCTCGTGCAACAAGTGACGTTATTAGGTTGGCGCCGGAGGGTTGGCAAGGGAGAGAACGGCGAATCATAATGCATAACTCTTGCCCGTCCTTGTCTTACTGCTGTCGGGCGCGCGCGCACGGCCATTCAACTTTTGCGGAATTGCTCGTGCCAGCTTAAACCGAACTGCTCCGCGGGAATTAGCGGATATTCGATGTACTCGCCACGCCACGTGAACATTTTATGAATTTTTATACCTTCCGCAAGATCAGACGACAAGATCTTACGCTGATCTATCCGGCCATTCCTGCCCTTTTTGCATGCCCGATTATTAAGGATTGATTATCATTTGATTATCATGAATTTTTATACGCGCGCCTGCGTGCGTTCCATCGAGCTTGAGCCAAGAAATTCCTGGCGCCAAATCTGGCAAATAATTCTCGATATAATGCACGTTATCGGATCTACGGAGATAAACGAGGGCTCCTCCAAGGTTCCGTTAGAGAATTTCTCTGGTTACACACGTCAGCTATCCTAATTCCCCTGACAAAGTTGGATTATACGGCACGCTGACGGTGAACTTGAAAAGCTCGTTTGCTCTGATCGCTGCCAAGTTGCATCGAACTCATCCGTCCTTGTCGAGCGACATGGTAATCGGTCCGAAGACACGTGCCGTCCTAGAAAACTGAATTCTCATTTCGTTTGCCGACGTGATCACGAATCGCGAAAAGAGACCGTCACCGCAAGACGGCGGCGGTGAAAGACAAAGACGCTTTATTACGCGAGAAGAACGATGGAAATTGAGAACGGCGAGAGCGGAGATTGGCAAGGATGCCGAGTGTTCCCGCTGGCGTCGAACACCAAAGACGACTACCTTATATCCGCAGAACTCGGATTATTACCGTTCGGGACGGTTATCCTTTCTTTCTTTCTCGCACAAATGCCTCGCTGGTGGAAATGCGTTCGCTCGCTAATCGCGCATCGTTGTTAGCTTCAGCGCGTTGCTTCTCGCGAACGTATTCGCCAAGCACCGTGAGTAAACCTCGATTTAATTCGCTCTCTTTCCGTTTTCTGCGATGTAAACTGACGAATCGGCGGGAATTCTCTCGATTAAACCAATTCGCTCGATTAAATCAGTGCTCGACATCTAAGAATTTTCCGTCACACTTCCGTGCTCCTCGAGCTTCAGCATCAACGGCCGTGAAGAGATCGGAGTATGTATCGGGCAAGAAAACAAGTCGCGCGTGATGAAAGTATAAAATACCGGCGTAATAACACCGGCGTCACGTCGATATGTCTGATGCTAAGCATCATGAAGCTTCGATCTCGCCTGAGCGCATGGAAGAAGCTTCCATCCAGCTGAGCGGGATCTTGAAGATACCCCGTGATCGACGTGATAACCTACACGCTGTAACGAGAGCGTACAAGAGCAGCAAGGGTGAAAAGGAGGGGTGCGGCGAAAGAGAAAGAGAAGCGAAACTCCGATGGACGTCGTGCCGTCACGCGGTGATCGTCCTTTTTCCGTCTCGCGACCCCCCTCTGTCTCCCGGCGCTTGATTTCCGTCTTTCCCCATTTTCCTCTTTCGCTCCGTATCTCTGGCCGTTTCCCCGCCTCGTTTCCCCGTTCCCGTCTTCTTCCCGGAGTCCGCCATTTTTGTTTGTGTTTCGTGGTGATCGTGCACCGGAAACGGACGTCCGCGCTGTGAAAAATGGCCGCCGTCGCGCTTCCGGTACGACGCAACGTTCCCCCAATGTGCCCCCCCGCAGCCCGACTGCTCCGACTGTCCCCCCGTCCCGGGCCTCTCCCGTCCATGAGACGCGTTTTATCCGTACACAACCCCCTCGGCGAGCGCGTTCCACCTTTCTGCTCTTTATCGCTCTCCTGTCCGACTTTGGCCATCGACCCGAACCCGCATCCGTTTGACATAACGCGCGAGCCAAGCCTTTTATCACAGCGAGCATTCCGTGAGCCGTTCCGTCACGTGATCGCGGTAATTGTCCACCCCAAAGGCTCTGAGTCTTGCAGATGAATCATGAGAGACACACGCGTGCTCACGTCATATTCGTACGCTGTCTGGTATTGTACGAATCTGAGAAACACGCTTCAGATTAATGCAATCTAGGCAAATACTTAATACTCAAGTTGTCTGATTTCCGCTCTTTCTGATGATCGACTCTCGATTAATCGCTGGCAACTTCTCGTCAAGAGGTCATCAATAGTCCCTAATGCTCACGCTGCTCTGTTTCAGGGAGGTTTCAAGAATGTATTGAGCTGATTCCACTTGGCCGCACGACAGTTTTTAGGAATGGACTCGATATTATTGCTGCTCCTACTGACCGGTGAGTCTAGAACGTTCACGTGGTAGTCAGTTGCTCTGGCTAGGCAAGCAGTTTGGAAGAAACCTTGATTGTCGGAGTTATTAGCATTAGGATCTAGATGGGCTTTCGTGCGGGGACTATATCCCAAAGTCCCGGCAAAACTTTCGTGGCAAGTCCCACTTGTTATAAACTTCGGCCAGCAGCATCCCCCCTTCACCACAATGAGTCATCCCGCCATGTCGGGAGAGTGCTCGGCGGGTTAAGGCGATCCGCAAATTGCCGTAAGATATTTCTTACTTTTTATTTCCATCCATTTCACCTTGCTGTCTTTTATAAAGATAGAGGATCTCACGTCTTCAATGATCGTTGACAAGATGTTGATCCAATTACGAGACAACATTGCTTCCAGTCTTATTAAGATAGAGGCAAAGTTATCTCCGTTTTCCTTGATCGAGTGAAAACTTTCTTCGAGAATGCGAATAAAGCATCGGAGAGTGCGAAAAGCGGCGACGTTAATACGCTGGATAAATCGACGACGCGCGAGCTCGCGATGGCAAGTTTTCGAGAATGTATTCTTTATATCGGCGCACTTTTGCCGATACGCCTCGCCGCGAACACGGATGTATATATAGTACAGAATAAAATATATGGTCTCCATCGAAGCGAGAATGTTTGGGGAAAGTGACTTCGATTTGACGCTTCGTGAACTTGCAGAATAACCCGACACCGGCGCCTCGCACGCTCGTCCGGAGAGGAAGGCGAAAAACGCGTCCGTCCGCGTCCGTGTACGCGCATGGACCACGGTCGATGACCACGTGGAAGGTGGAAGCGAGGACGAATGCGAGAGCGCGACCGGGAAAAACAGAGAGGAGGAAAAAAGAAAGGAGCACGTTTGGTTTGGCAGCGGGCGGTGGGCGTCGAACTCGGGACATCGCGCGCGGATGACGAGTAATCGATCACGAGCACTCTGCCAACACTACGCGGCGAAGAGCACGATGGTTCTCATTCGGCCCGCGTTGTTCCGTCCCGCGGAACGGAATTCAGCCGCGACTTTTGATCCGCACGGAATGGGATCCGCTCCGTTCCTGGAGCTGGAAAAATGCGAGGGCGCCGAGAGCAGATGCAGTCGGACGCGCGCACTATCGGAAATCGTTTTTGCGGGACTGCTTCCGGCCCGTCTTCGTCTTTGAGGATTCGCCTCGGCGCAAATAATTCGCGACACGGCATCCGACCAGAATTAGTCTCGGTAGAACTTAATATCGGCCGCTGCATCCTGCCCGGAAGCCCGCAAGAAAAGCCGGCCACCGGAAGCTGTCGCGCAAATCCCTCGAGCGTAGCTGAGAGCCATGCGCCGGAGATATTTGCGGACGAGTTCGTAATGCTTTCGCGAAAAATACAGAAACCCCCGGCTGGCAATCCGCTCTTCCCTCCCTCCCTCCCTTCCCCCTCGCACCGCCCCTCCCCCTCCCCTCCCACCCTCCCCCGCACCCCGGGTTACCCCGGCCGTCCCTGTATCGATTTCTGTCCGATGGAGTATCGCGATACTCGCCCTCTCACCGCCTCTCGCACCGCTCCTCTCCATCCCCGATCGCCTCTCTCTTTGTGACTCGTCCTCCCCCCTCCCCCCTTCCCGCGCCCCCCCTTTCTCTTTTTCGCTCCAACCTCATCCCTTGTCCTCTCGCTTCCTCCTCACGGTGTCCGCGTGTCTCTGTATCGCGATTTTCAATACCGCGCGCACACGTGAAGCGAAGGTGGACGTGCGGATGGATCATTACTTGCACGCTGATGTTCTTCCCCTTAGACCCCTCGCGCTATCTCTCTTCATCTTCGGGATACCTGGTCACGCGATACAAGTTTATGAAAAAAAGATCAATCGGAAAAACGGACGACAGTGTGGGAAATGTTGACGCGGTTCGCGCGTTGGCGCGAAGATATCTCATTTAGAGATTTTCATTTACGAGCGTCGGGGATCCCCCGGCGCGAATTAATCCCGCGTCCTCGTTAACGGAAGCCAACGCCAGGCAAGGAAATGATAATAAGCAACTGGTAACGCGACTGAAATCAAGATCGCGCAAAAGTATACATAATGCAGACACATGCGCGTAGATGCACGCACGTGACCCCACATCGCTCATTTATCACTGCATCCGGTGTGGTGCGAATCCGTCCGCCGCTTGGATGGAATTATTTATCTCAAAATGAAGGCCCGGTTCGGCGAACCAGACGGGATGGATAGGCGGGCGTGACATGAACGTCCTGATTTTTGTTTTATCGTTCGAAAGATACAAACGCCGGCTAACATGCACGCTCGGGGTCATCGACGACCGGTGACCGGGACCGGTATCCCACTATAATGGATCAAATAAATAGCGATGCGAATAACGGGGGCGCGCTTTTGCTTTGGATTGACGTAAAAATACATAAAATCCATTTTTTCTTTTTTCTTTTTTTTTTCATGAAACATATCAAAGGCAACTGTTATTGACGCTGATATATAAGCGCAAATCAAATATGAAAAATAAATACGGACGAGTGCGCCGTAACATCCGGGAATAATTTCAAACAAAAGGGGTGAGTATCTTCCGACAAAGCCGAGCAATTTTTTGAGAAACTGTCCCGAAAGTATCGACCTAATTATGTCGCGTCGTTGACGATACCGATGCCTGAGGAAACGAATGACATTTTTGATATCGCACTTTAACATTACATCCCCGTAAGTGGATTACCGAAATGGTCCGCTCGGCGTAACGATAATTTCGTCGGAAGTTCATTTTGCCGGTCAACTCGAAAGTCGTGCCAACGAACATCATTTCCGACAAAAAGCTCTCATTCGCGATGGCTCTAACACTTTTACTTCCATTACCTTTTATAATCGCCTTCCTCTCTCCCTCCCTCTCCACCCTCTCTCTCTCTCTCTCTCTCTCTCTCTCTCTCTCTCTCTCTCTCTCTTTCATTCTCACATAATTTTTTTCTCCCCTCTACGTTTTGGGATATATGCGTTATGTGGCCGGTCGCTACAAAGCGCTGTAGATTAAATTTATCACGAATGCGGGGAGCCTGATGAAAGACACCGCGGATTAGCGTCATGAATATAATACCAAAGCCATTATACGAGGGATTCGTCCTCTTGTCCGGTAACGTCAGCAATGTTTTTGATATTGTTTATACAATGCGGCTGTCACGGAGCGAAAAAATCGCATCTCGGGGCCGAGACACGCCTGCCTGCGCTCTGCAATTCGAAAAAGGGGAAAGAGAGAGAAAAATGCGCGTGTCGAACGGTCTCCCGGCGCATCTAGTTACGTCGTAAAAGCGTGCGGCGCGGGCTGCATTTTGACCATTCGATTTCGACAAAATCGATTCCCTAGCAGCAACGTCGCGCCATCGGCCATCACACCACGCCACAACACGGCACACCAGTAACGTCGGGATTTCAGCGGACTGTGGGGACCACACGGGGCGCGTTGCCAGGGGCGCTAAAATATACGCTTAATATTTACCCCCCGAAACGTATGGCTGCCAGGCATAACAGATTCCATTATTAAGAAGAACACTGACGATCACCAGCGGCGTTTTCGCTGGGAATATTGCAATATCGGATGATCGCGATCATCGCGATGATCGAAGGCTCAGATACGCGTACCGATGGATGACGTTTGAACGTCCGCGTTCTTTGCTCGATTCTAAAACGAAATCACGCGTGTCGGGGTTAAAAAATATTTATGAAGCTATTTATCCCTCATCACTTTTAATCCTTACGTAAGCACGAGTTTAGTCAGATAATTCGATAGTTCGTCAGAGTCAAGAAACATTTTGAAACTGAAATTTCCGTGATTTCGTTTTCCGTGACAGTCCGAAAATAAATATCACCGATAAATATCAGTTTTAATTAATAAATTAGATTGCTACGCGACATTCTTTCAACGTTATCAACTAATATTCTTCATTTGGAACCGATGCGTCTATTCTAACCACATCCGATTCATATGAACCGGAAAGCGAATTGCTATTTGATGGTGAAAATCGATACGGGAGATGATGCTATCAATATGAAATCACCATTCAACAGGATATGATAATCGAATGGCACGACTGAGAACTATGGAAATGAAACCATGGAATTGTGCAATGAAATTTTGACACGTGTAAATATTATCGCGATAGTAGCAATTCGTATCCCCGATCAATTTACAAAATACGTTTCTTTAAATAGAAATCAAAAAGAAAATGTTTTGTGTGTTACATGATATCATCATGCAGCAGTTGTAACGAGTATTTCCTCATATAACATTAATAACGGCAATAGTATTGTTAATAACAGAGATAATATATAGAATTAAAATACAAAATGGAAGAGACAGAGAAAGAGATAGATATTGTCATGCGTTATTCAAGATTAACTTCAACATATAATAAGTTGCAGATATTGTTTCGAAATTATTCGGAATCTGCTATTACTGCAATATCTGATATTGTCCGATGTTATAGTATATTTTTAATTTATTCATTCGTAACGTAGAGATTATTCGTGTTGTTATTGCTTTATTTTGAGCTTAAGTTTCATATCTCTTTTACTTTCTACTTTAGTATATTTATTAAATATGTTTTAAGTAGCCATTTTATAAAACTCGATATGATACATGTTTGTAAAATCATTTGCTTTTATCATTGATATAAATATACTCATATACATATGTATTTGTATAAACAAATTTATATAAATTTATATAAAGCAATAATTTATATAAAGCAATAATTTATATAAAGCAATAATAATCATATTAAAAGTTGATTTTGTGAATATTGGATATCTAAATTCTGTAAAACAGAAAAGAAGAGCGTATGCATTCAATAAAATATCGAATATACGAGAGAATTACCTTTTGTTCTGATTCACGCGAGACATCTCGGATCAATTATTTCCACGAATATAGGTCTATATGAAGAGGTAATTGCAATGAATGGAGCAATGCGCGCGTATCTTCTGGTATCGATCGATATTTATCCGATTACGTCGCATCGCGCTGAAAACTAATTTCACGCGTGGCATTACTATCACGTTGATTTGATTTCGCGTCTCTTCCTTGTCTCTTCCAACAATTCCCCCATAGCCTCTGTCTTTTATTTTCCAGTACGAATCATGTTATTCGTATTCATGAGTTTTTACACGTCGCTGTTCCAAAGCTCCGGAAAGGCAATATATCTAATTTATTAAGCAAGAATACGCGATATATATATATCGCATTAATATACTTTTAATCGTGAATTACATTTTTCTATTGCAAGTTTCGCTTGTCGTTTCTCATTTTGCGATGGAAAATGAATTTCATGAAATAATTCCGAACCGTGCACACATATCCGCGCGTGTTCGTTCTTCTTACGGAAAGCTCGAACTTTTTCATAAAATTAAAATTACCTGTAACTGAAATAATTCTACGAGTTTAAAAACAATCAGCTTTTTTCCTTAAATTCGTTTCATTCCATGAAACGAGCTATTAATTCGATCGAGTTTACATTCGAGACCAAACACCAGGAATGGAAGAAACCTCATACATCCCTCCTGAATTTTTATCTCCCAAGTTTAAAGAAAGCTCTTGTCCCGCAAGATGCGACCGGACCATATAAGCCCACGAAGAATCAGCAGCTTCTCGATGCGACAGAGCAACGAAACGCGCCATCTCAAGACACCCCGAGCGTTACACGCTCGTCAGCGCGTCATGGATCGCAATTCGAATCGCATTTTCGCCATGACGCCGCGTATTCGTCATACGTCGTTTTCGCATCTAATCCATCACGGCACGGCAACCGCGTTAGGCGGCTGCGTCGCCATGTCGGCGCAAATGCTCGTTATTGCACGTTAGAGTTCGTTCTGGCTGTCAGCGTGACGCAACAAACGGAGAGGGTATGCGGCAACGTGACGACGACAACGGGGGTACGTGCGACGCGCCAAGCGGGTGTCTGAAAATTGATAATCGTAGGGTGCGATAACCCCGAGCGCGCGCGAAGAAAACATTCGCGAGACAGCCAGCCGACTCGACTCGCGACGTGCGCCGTCTCGATCTTGTATATACAAGCGGCAAGCTTGCCGCTTTCTGAATGATAAACCTTGTCGCGTCAACTACCCCCGAACACGGCTTACGTCGAACGGAATAGCGAGTCAATAACGTTCGCCGTAATGCTCGATGTTCGTGCGCAGAACGAGGGAAGAAATCGCGCCGATCTCTCGCAAGGCAAATCGTGCACATTGCACGCGCAATATCGAGCAATATTGCGCAGCGAGGTGTGTTGTCGCAGCGTTTCTCGCGCACGTCGTGTTGCGCATATCGCGTTAAAAATTCATCGAGCACTTTGCAGTCCGATATCGAATCATGCGTGATAGGCGCGTGATTTTTTACATTTTCCTATCGCTAGACACTCTATCGGTACTCGTTGTCGAGTACGAATCCGTCTCATCCGTTGCACCGGGGGATTCCCGATAATTCCGAAATGCCATGAGCCCGACTCGTAGCCAGGCGCGAATCGCGACGCGCTTCAGCATTTTACGCAAGCGTGTCACGCAACACCCTGGTACACCAATACCCTGCATTCTGCGCGCGCCGGCGGGCTGCAATATCAAGCCACTGGCAGAATTCGAATTCCCCCAGTCCGTAACTCAAGAGGGCCCACACTTTTTCTCGCGCCCTATAAATCGCTAAAGTCTTGCCCCGTGGACGATAAGTCCAGACCCCAAGCTGGAGAAGGGATGGGAGTAATCCGGGGGCTGCGACGAACTGAAACGTGACTTGATACAACGCAATACAACATAAGAAACACAAGAAACGATATATATATATATATATATATATATATATATATATATATGTGTTTGCTATCAAGGTGCAGCAAGCAAAGAAGAGCAAATACGCTCGCAAGATAAAACGAAGTGTCCGTTTCCGAATAAACGAGATCGCCGGCGAAATGGAATAATAAATTGCCGTCGAGGACGGCACCGAAATTAAAACGGTAGCTATCCATCCTCGGGAAGATTGATGAAAACCGCCTGTAAATCCCATTAGCGATCTATTCGGTTGCTTCGCTCGCGAAGCTCGCGCGAGCACGTGCCGGCACAGCCCTTTTGCGATTTCGTCCTATGAAACCAGGGAGAACCTCGGTTCTTTGAATGTTCCCTTAACATTTCGCGATCGCGCAAATAATGCTCGCTCGACGTTAGTGCGCGCGCTCAATGCGCGACAGGGAGTCGCGTTCCCGCATGCGATCGCGCCGCTATTCTCCGCCGCGCGTGACATCGTGACCGTGGAACTCGCCCCGTAACGCAATAACGCCCGATTATTGGGGTAGTCACGGATGGCGCGCAGGATGGCCGCGGGAGGGTGTCGAGAGAGAGAGAGAGAGAGAGAGAGAGAGAGAGAGAGAGAGGGAGGGTATCGGAGTGGGTCCAACGCTCGTATATCAAAGCTGCCGGGCGCGCGTTGTCGCTTTTCCGCATCTCCGCCGTCTTTCCCGCCGCTTTGCCCCTCGATGTATCGCGCGGCTGGCATTGCTATCAGAAACTCGCGCGTTTCCGGAATTCGTCGCCGCCGAATCGCGCGACAACAGCGTTCTTCGCGTTTCTCAGCGCGAGCCCTTCGGCTAACCGATAACAATGATCGCACGATTCTTCAACGATGCGGACCATCGTTTGTTTCGTTTCCGGAATCAACGTGTAGTTTCAGCTCGTTCACGGTCTATGCGATAAGTAAGATCGAGCACGACAAGATCGAGTCGAGTTTTCCCGGCAGAGATGCCTCTCACATTTTCTCTTCTGAGGAATGAGAGAATGTCCGCGTTTTATGCATTTAATGTAGACGCAGATGTACGAAATGTTCAGTTACTCGACTGTTTTTGCATTGCAGATATTTTAACAGCTCATTCGTTACGAGCGCTCTCCTATTATGTGTCCGCTCTTATTTGAGACGAGAAATAAGTTTGACGGAGAAAATTCTGTTGGAATATCGAAGGAAACGATGCGGAATACACGTGCGTACTCTTTGAAATTTCCTGCAATACGTTTCCCGCTTCGAGTGGCATCTTATCCAGCGAAGCAGGCAATATACGCGGACGTGGTATGCGTTATATTTACGCCCGGTAAAATATGCCGAATTTTAATGAGCTGCAGAAACTGTGTGACTTAAAGCCGGAGTTTACGACAATCTGGAACTCGCTCGGTAAGCATCGTTGCGCAAAATTTCGCTAAGATGGCGGTGGAACGAGGCGACGGTGTCGATTTCAACGACGAAGTTTATCGGTAAACCGAAGTTCACTGCTAATTTCTCGTCCCGCCACACCTCAAAGTGCGCTTTAATTGCGTTAGACGGGAAGTAAATTACATTAGATTGTCAGCCCTCGAGGATGTAAGATCCGATGCTGGCGGCTGATTGCAGCTTTCGCATGCTCAGCCGGTGACGTTCAACTTCATTCTCCGTAAAATGGATTGAGAAATAAGATCCGCGATTAATTAACAGCGCACGACCGGACTTCCGTTCGGATATTCTCCAGCGCCCTAATGACCCGGGCGGCAGGAAAAAGAGAAGCACGCGTTAAGCGGAACCGTGGATTATCCGACATAATTAGGAAACTGATCCTCCTCGATGAAGCGATTTTCGGATTCAATCTGAGAGAAAGAAAGTTCGACCCAGCCTCCGATAAGAGGATAAGATGGGTCGACTATTCCGAGGGATTATATCCGTGCGAGGGATGTTTTGAACGTAAAGACGTAGCTTTCATCTCCCGCGAAGATCCCATCACGTGTCTCGAGTATCGAGAATTCCCCGTAAGACGATTATGACACAGCGAGAGAAAGCTGCGCGTGAAATGATGATCCTAAAATCACGGCTGAAGCATCTCTCCGTATCGCATCTCCTCAGCTGCCTGGGCTGAAGGGCTGAATCACTTCTCATGGGAGGAGAAGGCGATTGGAAATGGACGTGAATACGCACAAGCGAATCTCAGGGATTGACGTGACGTTTTGTATCTCATTGTTAATGTAACGTATCGCATGTTACATGTACATTTTCAACAGGGCTGTAGCGCGTGTAGCTAAATCAGTAACAACCTATAATCACGGAATACACTCGTAAACGATAAATGAATAATGCAGACGCAAAACCGTTAATGCGTGATGCATCGAAAAACAGATCCCGACCCGAGCATCAACCTACACATGCATATATGCTGCACGCTATAAATACACGATGCCTACTCACGGCACGACCCCCTATATACGTTTTTATGTCTTGCTCTCTCAATGGCGTGATTTCAGATAATCGATTGCATGTTATCGATCGCATATTGCGATCTCTCCTCTCGCGATGGAAGCTTGTCCCTGGAAAGCCGGCGCGCGAAAGTACAAAGTACACGTTAACGTCTCTCAGAGATGTTTGCCTCTCTCTCTCTCTCTCTCTCTCTCTCTCTCTCTCTCTCTCTCTCTTCCGAAGGAAAGAAAGGGCGAAGAGTAGCGTCCTCCGATGCGAAAATCCGTTCGCGAATTTCAATCTTGCAAATGTATCAAATAAATCTCAAATTCCACGCGCACGAGGACCTCTAGAGCGGAGTACACTTTCCCTGCTTATCGATGCATACGCGTATGTGCGCCGGCATGCTCGGAAACCGGGTCAAAAACAGTTTGACTATCCTCTCGAACGTGTTATGACGCCACTCGAAAACGCTTTGAAAATACGATGCCTATGTCCTCGACGCTGCTGCGCCGTGCGCGATGGTGGAGCTGTCGTCCGATGCATTTTTCTTGCGCTTATCGTCATAGAATTCAGACAACCGTGAGGTAACTGAAAGCTATTGCGAGAGAAGCGTTTAAATGATCTCGAAAGCCACAGCAGTAATTCCGTCGCAATATTGTACTCGGATATCGATTACAGGGTAGATAAAGGGATTACTTGAACAATACAAGCGATAAATGAGCTTTCTCAAATAGCATTTTATCTTACGAATTTTCTCAACGACGCAGTTAAGACGTCCCTTTAGCCCTTCCGATTGTTGCCCTCGTTTATTTTCCTGGTCAGACAAATCCACAGGTCGCCCGAGCTTCCATGTTCAGGAGGGAGGCTAGAGCTATGAAACGTTAAAATACCGACGAGAATAGATACTCGCGGAGAATCTATTTTGTAATTACTAGCGCAACTAGCGCTTTGAGCGTTGCGTTCGCATTTACTTATTTAGATGCATTATCCAGCGCACCAATTTAACCGACCGAACTTGTATCGGTACGTTTGAGAAGTTTCTGCACCGCGAGGAGCGAGGGGGATAAATCGGGGGATAAACGATCGTCAGTCGGCGGGAAGGGGCGGGGGCGGGGGGGGGGGGGCGGCGGCGGCGGGGGGAGGGGAAGGGGAGGACGGGGAGAGTCGCGCGGGGCAGCGGCATAATCGGCTTACACTATAACAGTCTGACGGGCGCGTGAACGGACGAGCGGATTTCATCCCCGAAAGCCTCAATACCCCGAAAGCTCCGATATAACCCCTTTCTCTTCTGCTCGCACGCGCCACTCCGCTCGACTTCGCGAGCGAATGGAACGGAACACGATGCGCCGGATCCGTTTGAGTCGCGCAACTATCAGTCGCGAGCGAGAGTTACGACGAGGTATCGCGCGCGAGATAATTGAGCCATCATCATCATCATCATCATCATCATCATCATCATCATCATCATCATCATCATCATCATCGATGCGGGAATCATTAGTTCTTCGATAAGCGAATGCTCTGGATAGACGATGCCACTAATCCCGGAAACCAAGATTTATTTGACAAAATGGAGCAGAGTCGGCGTTTCCGCGACAACGGAGTCTGTCCCTTTTGATTCAGCGTTATCAGTCGGAGCGAATCTTATACCGGGAGCAAATCGCGATGCAACAGACGTCTCCGTTTTACTTCCCGTATCGCGTTCCCGAGCTAAACAATTTCATGAAGGGAACATCGCGACGACGTGGTAGACATGTAACGCTTGACAACTCGCATGAGTTCCCCGAGATGCGGAAGGGAGCAAGAAAAATTCCGATTACGAATATCTAACTAACCGATCTTGCAGAGAACGTCTCCGTTTTCGCCTTTTCGAAAAAAAAGCTCTACACGCCTCGAGAGCAAGCATTCTTATTATGTCCGTTGTTTAAAGACGTCCGTCTCAAAGACAAGCAAAGTCGGCCGGAAATGCATTTCCTACTTGCAATCGGCGAGCCTCAAAGGCTCGTTTTTGAAACGAACCCCTCAGTTTCTCCTCGAGCCTCCATTTACGTAACAATCTCTCATTTCCCCGATCCTGGAAACATTCTCTTTGGCTTACAATCTGTCGACACGTGGAAGAATAATGTGACAATGTTGCTAGAGACGACAGAGATTCCGTCCAACTTGAGGAAGAACAAAGAAAGACCGGAAGAGTGGAGGGTAAAGCTTTTCCTGATTTAATTAGGGAAATATATGAGTTACGGGAAACGCCTATCTCCTTCGAAGCAACCTTCGAAGCCTCGTTGTCAGCCACCGTTCGCACAACGCTTCTCTCTCGCTTTTTTTTTTTTTAAACCTTTGCCTCTCAATATAGGATTATGCTTCGACGTGGGATTAAAGGAGAGCTCCGATCGTCACATCCGACGTTTCATACGACTTGATGCTAGTCACGTTGATCTTCCGGAGCTCAATGCGAGAAATCGAATTCGAATAATAATGCGCAGCAACATATTGGCATGAAATTCGTATTCTTATTCTTATATTCGTATTTTTATATATATATATATATAAATTTATATTCGAAAATAACACTCCAGGAATAAAAATAGCTTATGATTCATCGGCGATCATGTGTCTTTACATAAAATCTTATTCCGCATCGCACTTTGTAGACGAAATAGGTCGCGAAAAATGCTCGACGACAAGAAGACTCTGGGACCACCAATCCGCGACAGGAGACTGTTCTCTCGCTTTTGCCTGTATCCTTTCGTTGCCGTTCTTCCGACGAAGCTTATCCGTAGAGGCGAACGTCAATGCTGAGAAACACGGCTGTGTAAAAGGGACAAAAAAGGATTCTCAGTCGCCAAGCGCGATTGAGCGCGCGTAAATACGAGAGCGTGGTCTGGAAACAGAGCGGACTGCAATAAAAAACTTATTAAAGAAGTCTGGGCCGGCAAAGTCCCGGTAAATATTTGACCAGTCTTTAAACCGCCTCTGAACCATTAGGACGAAGCTATAACCCTCTCCCGACTACCCTCTTTCCTTAGCCCTTTTTTTCTTTCTTCCTGGAGCCTCCGTTGCTTTCTCATGAGCTCGCATTATACGCTTCGTCAGGATACAATCGCACCTTATTTCCCCGCATTTATAATGTCAATTGCAGGATGAATTATTGCGTGAGGTAATCATATCTAGAAAAAATCTTCGGCGTAAGAGTACTTCGCGCAATGATGACGACGGCCAATGTGAGAATCAACAAGAGCGGCACGTGCGCGCGAATAAACGCGATTATATAAAGTCGGCATAAAGACGACGGAATCCTTCGGATTCTCATTTATCCTCCAAACGCAGGAAAATGACAAAATGGAGACTCTTGAGAGTCTCGTAAGAGAGCGAATAACCGCACGCAAGTTCCCCGTTCGAATCAAGCTCGAACTGCGAGCTAAGCGATTTCGAGTTCCATAATTTGCATGCTGCATACTGCAGGTCATACTTCAACGCGAAGAGATGTTTTTGTTCACCATACGTCACTTACCCCGCTTTTTCTCAGCGATATCGTTTCGCGATCTCGTTCCTCGTGCAACGAGCATATGATTCCTTGAAATGAACGTTGCTTTATCGATAACTACAAATCTATATCGACAAAAAGATATCGTTATCATCGCATATGGAACTCATTGTTTCGCGATATCGAGGCACTTATTGTTTCGAGTGTAGTATTGTCGGATAAATGCGCCGCATTGTCGTCGCCGTTTATGAAAGTTACAGAGAGAGATCGAAGCTCGTTAGCGTCGTTCTCGTCCTCTTTGATTCCTTTTGGATTCATAAATTCATTCGTAGATGTACTCCAATCGCTTTGTGAATGCGAGATTTGCGTCAGATTTCGAAGATACGATCCGACATTGGAAAGGCTCGCCTTTCCTCGTCTCGCCTCGCAGATTTCATAAATATGATCGACGTCCTCCCGCGATAATCGAATCTAATTGCTTCACGTTAAACGGATTTCAGTTAATAAGATTCCAATAGATTCCAAAATCGTCGAATAATATTATCAAAGGCATACAATTATGCAGAGATATGCACCCTTCCCGACACCATAACGTCCATAACGACTTTACCACGGCTAGTCGATTGAAAAAACTTTTTTTCAATCTTCGCCTTTACCTTCCCAGGTATATAACCGAATCCGCGATTTTTGAAAAGAAATAATCCATCCGGTATCCAAGTCCCCGGCGATTCCTGTCGCGACGCAAACTCTCGTCTACTCTCACGAGCTACCACTCGATCAAGTCGCCTGCTTCAAGTTCGACCAAACTCCCCCGCGCTGAACACTGGCAGTGATACAGACAGTTCTTTACCTCTCTCCACTTTCCTCCCCTCTTCCGTCTATTTCTCTCTCTGTCTCTCTCGCTGCATTCTCGTTTGGCATAACGCGACCGATATATCGCCCACGACGGAAGGGTTTATCGAGGGTATCGGACGAGGGAGGACGACAAGAGCGGCGTAACTCCAGCGACCCGAGCCTGCGGGCGGTCTCGAGTGTCTTGTCAATATGTATAGTGTCATCGATGTCTCTCCATCGGACGGATCCCCACGACGCGACGCATCCCTACGTAATACGCACGGGTACGCTCGCGTATATCACCAGGGATCTCCGACAGGGCTGCAGCTTGAAGCCTACGGGAGATTTCTGTTTACGCTCTAGGGGTTTTCGTCCGGAGCTGGGTAACGGAATGATCTGTCCGATCTCTTAGCGATTTCTAACGTTTTAATCAGAAATTTTCTGTAATTTTCAGCGCCGATTTTCCAAGACGAAAACTGTTCTGGTTACCGCCAATACCGGGATACCGGTTCAAACATGAATGTTCTGCCTGTGACTTCGGTTCTATCCGTGATTACTTTCGCGCGTCTGTATTTGTACAGCTACGGAATGGTATATAAGTAAAACGTGTCGTAAAATGCAATTTTCATTTCTTAATTCGCGGCAGATTGACTATAAATAAATCCTAGCTCGGGTCCCTTGAAAGGGACGAATCCCTGATGTATGAGAGACCGCTGCGCGCGTAGGCGCATTAAACGGGAATTACCCGCGTGCATTGTATCCTCGAATAGCCGAGGCTACGTGGATGCGATGCGGACACTCGGGACTGTCTTAGATTGCCACTGCTTGAATAATTTTCACCCCTCGTTACGGGGAGGCTGGATTTCGTCGACGCGACGAGACAGGCGAACAGGAAACGTCGTTCGCGCGAACTTACACATCGGAAGTAATAAAACGCAGTGGTAATTACTTGGCCAGACAATCATTAATCTTCATCGTTGTATCGATCGTGTCGGTGAGTTGCCTCTTGCGACGCTCCGTCGGTATTAATGAAACGACGTGATGTATTCGGACGGCGATTTCCCGTTGAAAGCCCGCATGCTTCCCGTAAATCGAAATTCTGCTTCGCGTAAAAATGTATGATAGACATAAAAACGGAAGTGTAAATGTTTCTTGCACGGAAGCTGTTCCTTTCATCGGCATCTTTATCATCTCGCGTCATCTCGTAAACGGCCTCTTTTCGCTAAAGAGAATTTATCTTCCTAACGCGAGGGTTTATTTTCCTAATCCGCAGAAACCGTGTCATTAAAAAGTGTATTGCTATTTACTCTCCCCGCGGTACATACAATTCCCATTCCTGCTAAATAGCGTTAAGACGTTAAATGCGCCAATGGAGCAGCCGAATGGAACGAGTTCGCCAACCCGAGATCCTCATAATATCGTGAAAGAGCCTTCAGTCCTTTCCTCCCCCCATCCTCCCCCGCAGCATGCATCCACTGTTTGAGAACCGTCAGTAGGCTCAACGACTCGCGACTCGCATTCACAACAGAAATAAATACGGCAAGTGAAAAGAGCTCCGAGCTCTTTTTACGAAAGGATATAATTGCCAGAAAAATAAACGATCGCAAAGCTCGTTTGCCCAGATCTCTCTCTCTCTCTCTCTCTCTCTCTCTCTCTCTCTCTCTCTCTCTCTCTCTCTCTCTCTGTTTCTCTTTCTCTCCAGCATCTTTCTGCGCCCAACGAAGCGGAGGAACTCTTCGTGCCCTGTCTTCCGGCCCCCGGCTACCCCGTCAGGTCACAGCTGCATCCCCTCGTCTGAGTATCTTCGTCCCCTTTCATCTCCTCTCTAGCTACCTTCCCTGCTCCAACTATACACCATCGCGCGGTCGTCGTCCTTGTCGTTCTTTCATCAGCCTGCCATCTGTTTCCCGCGTTTCTTTCTCGTTCTCATCGACTTCCATCCACCGTTGCGGCACCGTGGAAAAGCTCACTCGAGTCGCGGGTCAACGAATTCGCAATTACGATCTTTCACGTCGACGTGACTACCTACTCTCTCGTCGACTTTGAAACCCCGAGCTCTCGCACCACCCCCGTCACGTCCGACCGCATCCGCAGTCACCATCCCTCCTGCCGGAGCCTTGCATGCCGATGTAGCTTCCTGGAATTTTCTTAGCGAATCTATCACCAAAGTCAATAATGCGCGGTATCTAAACGTCGGTATCCATGTAGCAGAAAGAGTATCGGTAACACGAGAACGGGAATAGTCGACCATGTCTCGCGAATAGAATTGCGGATGGAATGAGCGAAATCCACGATATTGGATCTTCGACTCTCTCGAAATCGAAATTGAAGCACGTTTGTCGTTTCTGTCTCGAACAGTGAACTACTAATGTGTACTTAAACGAATACACATTAGTTTGTCAATTGCAAACTGCGAAGCATTTTTGTTTCATGTTTCATATAAACTGATCTATCAGGGATCTACATAACACTCGTAATAGACTCGTATTAATATCTCTGTCTCATGATCCAAAGGCGACACGACGGTAATAGCCCAAAGATCTACGATCGATTTGATTCATTAACGCATCATTGACGATCATTTCTCAAGTAAGAGCGCGCTCTAGCTTTCGCTCTAGCTTTCATTCGATGCGGTTTTTATGCCCGGAGTCTGACTCTCCAAACCGAGAGATACCAAATCGCAAATTGGGTTCACGTTTCAGCGACCAATGAGCGGAAAACGTCCCAGCAAATGCAGAGACGCAAGCGCACCCGCATCCGCCGTACGTGCGGAGAAGATATCGGAATTCACGCTAGGGGAAAAAAAGGCGATAGGATTGCGCGCCACGTTATGCACTTACGTTCCTTTGGTAAACTTTGAGACGCACACTTTGCGACGGCGACGCGATGCAAAAACAATGCGACGCCGCTCTTCAAAAGCTTTGTCAACGGACTCCCTCGCTTACTTTCGCGCATCCGCGTCGGCGCTCATAGGCGTCGAATGTTTACGCCATGCGTGTATAGGGTATTAAATGTCCTGCGCAAAAACGCACTTTGAAAAAGCACGACACGTCAAACGGGCCGAAAGCCTGCTGGAAATTTGTGAAAATTGACGTGTCAACGATCGCAAATAAAATATCGCGCTCTCGGTGCCCGAGTATCGCCGACGAAATACGCACGCACGTATCTCTCTCTCTCTTTCTCTCTCATTTTTTCTTTTTTTTTTGTCGCAACGCGAAAAGCGCGATGACTCGGCGCTGGTGACTGCATATCGGCGACAAGCGATCGAATGCGTAAACCATGTACACACGAAGGAATCCGTGCATTATTCGGAAAGAATGAACGCGTGAATAAGCGTGCGCGGGCACGCGCGCATGTTGATGCGCGCGATACGCGCGAACGGAAACAACAATGCGGAGTGCCGTTCGGTTTTTGCTCTTCGAGAAGCAAGCAAACACGGCTCTACGTGCCTTCTTCACAATGTGCAGCGGTTTATGCGTCGAACGCCAGCGCGGTTCGACGTTGAAAGGAAACGTGCTCTGCACGGGGAAATTTTTGACTTTTAAGCGCGACGCGCGTCAGTAACTCGACGCGAAAGTTTCGCGCGCTAAATCGGAATAGACTTTTATTATTATTTATTTTCATTTCCTGACCTCGAGTCAGAGCGAAATTGATTCTCGATCTCGCGTTTGAGAATTTTTCGGATCTCGGAGCGTCGATGATATCAGCATGCGACATGTGGTATAATCTTAAATGCATGATATCCTGAAATATCTTAATTCGCGACAGATGCAAGAAGGAGGAGATACCGAAGAGTCATACCGAGAGATCGATACGTCTACGATAGAAATTCGAGTTCCGCTCGAAATTCGAGTTTGGTTTCTTTTTAATCGAAGCCTAAGTAAAATCATCGCCAGGTACGTCCGATGTTCCTCATCTTGAAGAAGCTTCATTGCGGTAACTCAATTTCCATCTGATTCTCCGATGCGCAGGTAACAGCATAGTCTGAGGCACGTCAAATCGTATTTTAAACCGCACTGCTCGCTAGGTCGCGCCGGTCTAAATAATTCATTGCATGAATTATTTCTGTTCCTATTCCCGACGCGCAACGAGAATCGATCTCTTTGATCGCCGCATCCTCCGCTCCGTTCTGGTACTTTGTCTCCGTGCAGCGTTCCCTTCGATCATCCCGTAATAGGGCACGTTACATATTTTAGCCGTCCAAACCGTCCACAGCTTTTCCGCGATCTTGCCATATCTGCGGAATGGACGCGCGTAACGAACGCCCGCTGGTTTTCGGCCGCCATGCCGCAACGGCAAACACATTCCATCGATCGGAACATTTCGCTTCCTGAATAAGTAACAAAACGATCGGCGGACGTTTATTTTACCTGGATATCCAGGAAAATCTGCATTATATGTGTACGTAGCTTTCAACGTTCGGCAACGGATTATGGAAGCTCGCGTACGCTGCTTCTTAATCCGAGGATTTCGAATGAAATATTTGGTAGATGCTATCGGCCGACGACGCGACCGTTCGCTCCAACGTGCATTTAATCCCGGAACGAGCATGGTCTCAAATCGATTCGAAATCTAGGTCGAATTCGGCTTAGCGGAATTGATTTCTCCGGTTTCTCGGTTGCGAACAATGTGTACGTCGCGGGGTTTAGACCAGCTACGCGAATCAGGTCATTCCACCCGTTTCGACGAGACAAAAGATAAAATTCTATCTGCGGCGCTTACCAACCAACAAATCGAATAATCGTTTCAACATCGAGTTTAATTCACGAGCAAATCAAAGCCATCGCTTGGCCTGGGACCACCTTGGCGTCTGTTGGAGAAGTATTAGTTTTCAGGCGGTTTCAGTACGTGAAGCCGTTTTATAAATTATTTTATTCAAATAACTAAATAATTTATAACAATTTATTTCTCTACATTATTAATTTAAACTTTAATGATAAATTAAATTAATCGGTTAATGTTTCAATTATTCCTTCGCGTAGACCACCCTTGGTGGTTTCAGCGGTTTAAACGTTAAACTCCAATCCTTGAATAAAGCAACACTGGTCGCTGTTGCTTCTCATCAGCAGACTTGTTAAGAATTAAGTGGATGAAAGACAATATAAGTTAGCTCGAGCTAAATTAATCCAACCGTCCAACCGTCTTCCGTGTACGTCAAGGCGATCGACGTTACGGAGATACCGCGACGAAACACTGGACGGCGTCACGGCATTAACAAGCGGAACCGCTTTCGTTTTAGGGTGCAGCGTGAAACTTACGCTTGGTCAGCAGGGTCCGGTCTTCGTCCTGGAGCCGCCGAGCACCCTGGTCTTCTCGAACACCACAGGCTCTCAATTAGGCTGCTCCGCGCACGGTAGCCCGACGCCTCATGTCACGTGGATTACCAGCCCAGATCAGAGATCGGTCACAGCAGTTCCGGGACTCAGGTAAATCACGCTTCGTAAATCATGTAGCCGAATCTCGGAGGGTTCTCTCATCCTGTGTGTCCGTTTGCATTGGTGCGCGTTCTGTTCAAGTCAGTCTTTCGCGTTATAAATTTCCCGCGGAGACACGCGGAAATAGTGAAGCAGAAACGTTTCTTCAACGCGCGCGTTAAGCAGCAACTTTGACGGCCGTGCGAAATCCACGAGCGTCTCGCTGCGTCATTTGTTTCCGCTCTCGTCCATTACGCGAGTCAACAAGACTTGTTTTCGTCTACTTTTCCAGGCAACTTCTGGGCAACGGGACGCTCTACTTCCCGCCGTTCCTGGCTCAGGATTTCAGAGCTGAAGTCCACAATGCCCGATACAGATGCCGTGCGACCAGCTCCGTTGGGACTGTGCTCTCACGCGAGGTCACTCTTCGTGCTGGTGAGCCATCTCGTCTATACCTGATCCCGTCCGAAAGCGAAAGCATAGTCGTGTAGAGGCTTGCACGGACTCGGAATCTCCTCACGCTTCTCCCGTAACTGCTTCACGCTTGGAAAATAGGGAGTCAAGTGCCTAGAGAGAAAAGCTTCTTTTATTCGTCGTATTCAATCTGAGATATCTGAGTTATAATTTACCAGAAGCTTTCAGCGAAGTAGTTATTTCGTCGAGGGCAGGCCTTTACCTCGAGAGGAAGATCAACTGCAGCCGCGAATAAAAGTCCAGCGCGCTTCGATGCTATCGCGTTTCGACACTTTGTTAATATGTGTGCCGCGCACACATCGATGCACACGATGACTGTCATCTATCGAGGAAACGCCATTTCATGCCCCGTGTGGGTTTCCTCGCAATAACGGACCGAGCTACCGATCGCCCCATTAGATCGGAGTGCTACGGCGAGCGCGAAGCCAACACCTCGCATTTTCAAGGCAGGCTTCGCACTATCCAAGTAAATACCGCTGGGGAAACGGTTGAAAGCCGTTAAATTGTATCGGAGGAAGTTCGATTCGAGTACGTGGGCGGGTCTGCGCCGCGCGGAAAGACCCAAGCAGAGACAAAACTTTGTCCGGTCGGCGCTACGTGAGCCATCATTTAAATGGCTGATTTTAAGTTGATCATTACTACTACTGCCGGCCGCGCTGAATTTGCCGACGTACGCTATGCACGCTATACGATTTCCAATTGGAAGAGACTCCTCCTTTCGTTCCCTTCATTTTTTCGCTCTTTCCCATTCTCTCGGTTCGAATAAAGTAATGTCAGTAATACGAGTAATGGAGATTCGTTGTAAGCGGCAGTGACCGTATCTTAAAAGATTATCTAATCTCAATATTAATAGTATCAAACGTATTTTTCAAACGTAGAAAAATGAGAGTAAAAAGAACCGACCCGTCCGCAAGTACGGGTTCGAAAGTTGAAGAAGAAAAAAGAAAGATCTTGCGCGTAAAGGGAAGAGTCTGCCTAACGGAGAGAGAAATTTAGAGTTAATATGAGATAATATCGGTTTGCAATCTCGCGGAGTGCTGTTTAATTTTCGTACATCAGAATTCTTCAGGTATCATCGATCGTACGAAACAGAACTGAACGGTGGATCGAATAGATCGCGGAGAATAAACGTACAGGCATGAACAGCGATAGCAGCGAAAGAAACAACATGCTTGTTTATTTTTTAACCAGTACATGTAACGTTTTAAATGTATAAACATCGATCGGTTTCACGGAGCTGTTAGCTTGCTTGCTTTCCCAACGGTATTTTCGGCGTTTTCAATCCGCAAAGGGCAAAGGCGTCGATTTTGCGAAAACGACTGCTAGCGTAGACCGCGTGAATCTTACTCTTAAGGTCAAATATTTGATCGGAGCGCTCAGAACAACAAATGAATTCGGCTTTACTTCACGTGCGTTATAAGAACGGTCCTTTCGACTCAAAATGTTGACGAGCTTAAAATCGGAGAACGCAAAAGAAATGTCGTATGTCAAACAGCGTGCGTTTTGCCGCGCGTCCCAATACGCGTTTTATTCGCAACGCAACCGGTACGCTTGTCGTATTCCTCGGTACATACAAATTCGAAGAAATTGCGAGAATTCAGATACTCTTTGATGCCGGCCCAAAGAGCTGTCTCTTCTTTCAAAGCCGCTTCACGTGGAGCACGACGGAATGCGCGCCCCAACTGTCGGAAAACTTTAGCCGGAAAGTTTTTCAGGATGATTCGACTAAAACGGGAAGAAAAATTCGCTTCGCCGCTAGTGGTTTCCGAAACTTTTCCTCCAGAGTCACTGGACGATGAAAGAACGTCCAATCGATACCTCTTTGCCGTACCGTCCTTGTTCCTCTGCTCTGATATAGAGCTTCGTCTCTTCGGCTCTTTCGTTAAAAGTTCACAATCCGCCCCCGAGTACAAGCATAAATAATCAAGCGATTCTGCTTTGCGGTTGCCGCGAGAAAATAAGTTTAATATTTTCCTAGTGATGGACGACGATCGTTCAGGCATAAATCGGCAGATTGTTTCTCCAATGCGCGAATCTTGTTTCTTTGCGTGAAACAAATTCAGATTACTGTCCTAACTGCGTTGATATATCTTCTTACGCCTAGTCTTTGCCTTTGTCATTGAAGAAGCTTAACGTCACAAGCAGAATGTAATTATCAAAGTTTCGGCATAAAAGCATCGAGCACAAATGGGGAGATGTCCATTTTACGCGCGATACGAATATGCGTTTTACGTGCACATTTTTATTTGAAGAAGCTCGTATGGTGATAACGAGCGTCTGACGATAGCAACGCAGTACGTGCTGCTTAAGAGTTAATTACTATTCCGCTTAAACGCGCGACGTACGTTCATTAATGCAACGCGCAAGTTGGAGATTATCTAAGATGCTGCGCTCCTCATCCCGCCTTATTCTCTTCTATACGTGGGAGCATCGGAGAGCAAAAGGAGAGAAGCCGGTAACCTTAACGGTGCTTCCTCCGAAACGAGCGAGCCGAAAAGAAACGGTTCACTTATCTGAAATGACATCGGCTGTCCCCACGTGCTCGCCAAAGGACTTATGCTCCAAGGGAGAGTCATTGTCGAGATCCCTTTCGCGAGGGTCGCGTTTCCGACGAACCCGGACGAATTCGGTAGCGACGTGTGTCCGGTCTTCGTCCTCTTTGGCGAGAAGAATTCCCAGGAGTGGGATGGACGGCGGCGGATATTCATTATCCCAGGTCCTGTACCGTCCTCGGAGCACAACGGCGTGGGGAAATAACATTCGTAAAGACGTGTCGCGTCTTAAAAATTCAGGGATCGCGCGGATTTAACCTTCGGGAGAAATAATTGCCACTAAGAGAGCGTGCGCCGAGCTGCCGCTTAATCTTGATCCTTTTTCAAGCGATTTCATTGTATGAAAGGTATGCGAGGAACGTCTTACGTTTCGCGCGGTACTCGCGCGGTTTTCCCGTAATGAAAAATCGCTCCCGGGGTGTTTAACGGCGGAAAAATAGAATACCCTGGAGAAACAACACGAACAAATAATCGTCTCATCTTTATGCAGCAAATGTAAATTGGGACTTGATTCAAGAGATCGGAAAGCCAAGTCGGATTTATACGCCGTTTTACGTTGCTAGGTTTCATTGAATGAAGATATATTGAAGATATATTAGAAACAAAAAATGGGAAAAACATAATAGATGCTGCGAAACGCAATGAATGCCGAGCAGGGGGTTCAAGGATCCGTTCGCGTATCGTATATTATATCTTGCGTTCAGATACGCTGAAGTCTGCATATTTATTCGGTCGCGTGTCTAACAACGAAACCGTATTTTCCCATATACGTGCCGACTATAGGATACTATAAGAAAGAATTATTGCCCACCACACGGTGAGAGATCACCCGCTTCCACGGACGGACGATTCTCCAGCGTACCGCTCTTATTCTTTCTTATTTTCCCCATTTTATCAACGGGAGGTGTGTGCGCGACTAGAAAAAGAACGTAACCGCATTAGCAAGCCGCCACTAGTTCCCGAGAAACGTTCCCGGACAGAAAAAGGTCCACCTCTTTGGACGACAAATACCTGCGTATGTGTAATTCCAGCAAAACGGTCGGCGATTTTAATCACGCGCGAAGCGGCTTTTTATTTTCGGTAGAAGTGTGCACAAGAAACATCTCGCGTAACGATAATTAGATACGAGAACTCGCGGTCGGAGAAACGCCCGGAATGTAGTTAAAGAGAATTATCTGATCTTTAAGTGGCGATAAAATATCTAGAAAAATGAACGGATAGCTCTCAGCTTTAAAGTTACTTGTTTGCCATTCTCTTGTTCGTACATCTTTCTCCGCATCGACTAATCGCGATATAAGCACCGCGATATGTTCGCCGCAACGGGCGAATATCCATCTTCGGGAAATTTAATTTGAAAAATCTGGCGAAAAATCTTCGCACAAGAGCTGATACAAGTTTGACGAGCAACACGCCCGTGGCGACGATGCGGAGCGCGTACATTTTCACGCTGCATCGGCGCGTAATGGGCGACAAGCAAGCGTAGCGATGATACCAGGAATCGCACAAGGGGCGAGGAACCAGTCCTCGGGGCAAATCCCGCGACCGTGAAGAGAGGAGGAAAGTTAATTCCAACGATTTCTACGAATCCGCGGGAATATCGTTGCCTTGCCTGGCTGGAGATCCGCGTGCATATTGGCTTTATTTGCACATTTCGTTTCACCCCGCTCGCTCGCGGCCCTCTCACCGAACGCATCTCAATTTTATCGTCACGTACGATGTGGGCCCTCCGCCCGTCTTCTCCCGTTATCGCCCTTCGTCGACCCGATTCGTAAACCGGCGTCTAACGGGGTGGTAGAAGGGTGCCTGGCGTCGGAACGCCATCCGCGGAGTTCCCAATTTCCGACGCCCGGATGATGAGGGGAGTGAGACGGGACGACATGGACCATCTCGTCATCGCGGTAGCACCTCCGACTCTGGCGGAGCTCTCTGGCTTTCCTCGTTTTTCTCGTTTCGCGTTTTCTCCCCCAATGTACATTCCTCTCGGCCTCGTTCTCCGGGTCTTTTAACGCGCCAGTTCTCCGCTGCTTTACCCTCCACTCTCCACCTTCGCGATCTATCGAGGAAATCGCGCGCGTTACAGCGAATGTTTACGGACGATTCCGTGGGGTTTAGTCGATATTTGAGGAACGTGAATTTTTCAGTAATCTCAGCTCTCAGTTCCGAATTGATCGCGCTTATATACTCGCGCGATCAGAATTGTACGACAAAATACACATAATTATTGTTATGATTATTTTTTGAAAATGTGGAAAGCAACATTCAAAACTAATAAATATTATTTTATATAAAACATAATGTTCGCTAATTGGATGCTATGCAAAATTTATTGACATAGAGGTAATATACTTCGGGCTAACTAGAGCGATGTAAATCTAATGGTATTTTGAATTAGCACACTTAGCGATTACATGGTTAATATAACTGAGAATGCAAATGCGGGAAATTAATCGCACACTTTGTGCTGACATTCATATATAGCAGAATATAGCAGAATATAGTGAATAGAATATGTTTGTGTGTTGCGTGCAAGCAAATGTATATCCGGGGAATGTTATGTTATTGACTCAAATGTTATTGAAACTTATACAAATGAAACGTTTTACTTGTACAATTTTTTCCCATCATCATTGATGTATGAGCATCAGTTTGTATATTTAAATTGAGAGAGATTAGAGCGAAGGCTTGTCTCCTGTTTCAACATATCATACTTTAATCGCGAATGAGACGTATACATACCGAGTGAATAGAACAATCGTGCCATGCTATTAAACGAAACTCATTTGTAAAAAAAGCTTTTCCTACAAATTTCTGCGTTTAGATGCGATTTAAGTTTACGAGATAAAAAGTTCTCCTAACATATCATCGTACGGGCGATTGCGCACATGTTTAAAATTTTTCTCTCGTAAATAAAGTTAATGGCGTCGTAACGCGATAAGTGGAGTGAATCGCATTACAACGCAGCCATTGTCCATGGACTTGAAATAAGTTCGATCGTCTATTATGCATGCTTCTACTTTCCTATGTCTTATTTTCCACTTTTCGACCGTGGTAACGGTCTTCTTAATAATCATCCATCTTCCGTTTTCAGCACTACGTCACTTTGCCTTACGCCACATCGCTAGTTTCCCTTTCGCTTCTTCTCTCCTCTCCGACTTTTTATTATGTAGATTTATAACAGATTACACACACACACACACACACACATATATATATATATATAAAACTATATACATATCTTTGTACAAGATGTCTCATACAAGATACATTTTCTTCTTAATTTCATTTTGTTTTTAATTTTCAATGAATCAGTTTTAAATGAATTTTTACGTATCAAATGTTTCATGGAACGCCATCTCTCTCATGTGACCTTCTTAAATTTCGATATTAGATATCGCTTAAATCTGGAATCAAACTTCTAAAATAAGAATCATACAAGATACTTGAAGAATAAATTTCCAAAGTTGCTCTTTGGAAAGTTTAATTCACAAATTCGCGCTCCTCCGTATCTTTCATGATTCTCATTACTTTCTCTGCACTTTCATAAGGAAACAATCGATTCAGACTGAAGGATATCTAGGATATCCTTCATCAAAGGGGACACAGTTGAAACACATTTGCTACGCACATATGCGACAATATTAATCACTTTTTATAATTACCGTAGTTTCCGAAAACGTAACGTACTATCGCAATCTGATATGTACTCACAGTGTTGACGGTACCCGGATACGATGTCAGAGTAAACAGACAACCCGTCATGGAAGGATGCAACGCGGTGTTGTCTTGTACAGCCCGGGAAGATGTTAAGGAACACCTCACTGTAACCTCGTGGTTTCGCGACGATGCTATTCTCTTACCTGGAAACACAGACACCGGTGAGTTATAGCGCGCTGAGATATGACATTTGCTATTTTAATACAAAAGCATGTTGACATTAAAGATTAACGGCGCGTCCGAATCAGCTTGTATTTGAGCATCAACAGCACACGCAGCCATTAGTTTGCCGCGTTTAACTTGTACTGTCGCATAAAACGGGATTCAGTCAACGCCAGAGGATCGTATTAAACGATCCATCGATGCATCTCACATGCAGTTGCAGCATTAATCTGTCAACATAAAACGTTCATATGTCCCGTTAAATCGAATAAAAAAGTGACACCATAGAATGTAAGTGGAACAAACGCACACAAGTGAAAAAACAGATACCAGCGTGATACATAATAATTTATCGTGATCATGTAAAGGACAATTTTCCGCTGCAGAATAGCGTCGTTCGTATCCGCAACCATTACAACGGCCGTGAAAAGAATCTAGAAGCCAAGCAGAATTTAATGCAATTGCACAGTCGCCAGCGGTAAACGAGTACTAGCATATAGAGAGGATGCAAAATGCTTGATCTCGCGAACGAACAGCCGGTGCTAGCGCGGGGCGTACGCGCATGCGCGTATGCATCCATAGATACGCACCAATACGCACGCCATGTACGCTACGCTGGTCTACACACGTACGCGCGCTAACTCGGTGGTTTAGATCGTCCTGTACACGCTCAGGCATTCATGTCCCATACATATTTATGCCGGTCGGTTGCACGTAACCGGTACGGGTGCGCGCACGACTACACATACGCGTGTGCCATTGGAATATCATGGGAAGCATCGCGTCATGTCGGGGCTTGATACGTTTGTTTCGTAACTAGGCGGCTAACGTTATGCCGCTGTATGTGCGAGATAGAGAGAGAGAAAGAGGGAGAGAGCACGGTATCTGCATTATCGAGAACGTAAGGTACATGTCCCCCGATGTCATATGTCGACGTCGTATGGCATAGTCTTCGCGGTTACTGCCGTAGGCTCACGACGCGCGAGAATGTATCGCAATCGAAGTGACGACGTGACTCCGCTGTGCGTCAAATCGATATCGCGTCGATAATATCGAGAAAGAAGAAACGAAACGCGGAGCAGCGATAGAAATCCGAGTCAAAGGAACGACATCCGAGACAATACGAGAATGCACGAGGATGCACGAAGCGCGAAATACGAAGGATCCCGCCGTTGGCGGGAAAGCTCCTCATCTCGTCGCTTCTTCTGCCAGAGAAAGCTGACTAATTTATTATTTCTGCGCATCGTTACTGTCGACTAATGTCATTTAATGAAATGGCCGATCCGACGGAATCAACGAGATCAACATTCGTGATGGCGAACGATCAAATCATGCGCGTCTATTGTGTATTACAGATTTCGGAAAATGAAGATGCGAAAATTTAAGAGACATCGCGTATGCGCGCGTTGGTCATAGTGCCTATTACGTCACGCGTCTGATAGCAGGTCGATTCGATGACACGAAATTCCGCTTGTACATTGCGGCAAGAACATGACGTTTCTATCGTTGATGTATTATAACGATGTCAAACCTGCGACAATCGTTCTTGTTAGTTATTGTCGAGAGGAGGAACGCTCGGAATCGCATCCACGGCGAATATATCTTCCTACACAGTTCCGGAGATATCGTCATTAGAATTGCATTACATAGACGAGACCGAGAAGGAACGTTTCTCGTCGATGCTCATAGAACATCTGGCATAATTTAGGGGAAACTGAATGTGTATGTTAAATGACGATAATTCATAGGAGCATTTTCTTTTCAACGAATGCACCTTTAACTTCAGACAAAATAAATTAAGATTATTCTCGGTGTAAATTTTTATTTTATATCGATTGATATTGATATTATATTGACATTATCTTATTATACATATAATTAATATTTTGACATAAAAGTTAATAGAAAAATTAACTTGGAAATTCTTTCTCTCTCTCTCTCTCTCTCTCATTCTAATTATTAATAAAACCATCGTAGACTAATTGAGATTAAATAGTGCATACTGTTTAATTATTTCGCTAATTAATTTTCTACAGAACATACGTCAGCAAGTAACGGAATAAAAAAAAGGCTTATTCTCGGCAAAAGTATCTATATTCGTTAATCGCGTTAATCATCTTCAACAAGGGATAGAGAATACGGAAATATAGTAACATTACGTAGTAACGACATATGCGACGGGAAAAAATAATAGCAGCAGGTCAGTCCGAAATAGTCGGACGATTTTAGCAAGTTCGGGCTGTTCGATGGCTGTCCGATCGTTGAGCCAAATTGAAAATTTCACGCCTGATGGTACGCGACACGAAGGGGTTTCATCGACAGATGCCGAGAATTTTGCATAACTCTTTTGCTCCCGCGAACTTGAAATACGAGAGAAAATATTGCTGGAACCGCGCGCGTGCACGTTCGGGGATTTATTATTGATATTTCCCTCAGAGCTTCTGAGTTCTGAGAGGTCGAATGGTATTTCCGCTCGGTCTGTCCCGCTACAGAAGAAAGTGGAATAAATCGCGAAGTCAAGAGAAGCATTTTCCCCATCACGAACGATAAGGGGGAAGATCTTTATTCAGGCGCGCTAGTAACTAGTAACTGTAGGTCGAAATTTTTACGGGTTTATTTAATTTGCGCGTCGATCAAGGCATCGAGGAAGACGTTGCATATAATCTTCAGATTGCAAATGATCGAAGATTCGATCGAATGCTTTAAGCTTGCTTTAAGCTTTAAGCTGTGCGCTTTATAGAATCGCGCGTAACAGCAAAATCCAGCGATAGCAGCTGCACTTGGTGCTGGAAAGTAACATTTGTTTACGCGCAATATTTGCGCGAGGAGCTGAGAACAAAATTGTCCGGAAAATTTTGCCTAAAGCGCCATGTTGATCTTGTTAAGCGGCGCCCTGGAAGCACGAGGTATCTCGAAGCGCGTTATTTGTTGAATCGAGTTGTGCATACGAACCGGCTTTGCTTACAGGCGGAAGATTCGTGGTTACCTCGCAGGGTGATCTTCACATTAGGGCTGCTAGGCCAGAAGACGGCAGAGCAACGTACTCGTGTTTAACCCTGCATGCTTTGACCAGCGAAAGGAGAAGGAGTGAGCCAGCAACTTTAACAGTAACGGGTAAACCGGTCCTTTCGCTAAACATGGACAAACTCGTTGAAATTTAACGCGTTGGCATAAGTATTATTTTATAAAAATTAAGAAAAAGAGCATGCTTGATGTACACTGTCATCATCCGCCTTACGTTCATTATCTCCGTTTTGTTTGTAGAACCAACCGGTTCTTCGCCGCCGCGATTGATGCAACGTTCTGAAATCGCTATTTCCGCCGAAAGCGGCTCGGATGTTCATCTCACGTGCTCGGCGCAAGGAAGCCCGCCGCCGCAATTTACCTGGTATCGCGATGTTAATGGTTGGTTTAATTAGGAGAATGTTTACCGAATAAGCTATGTTAACGGTTGCGCCGAACGAAGTACCCGCTCAAACATCGATTTCTCGATAGCGCGGTTATCGTATTACGTTTAAACAATGTCGTTTAACATGGATATTATGTCTAATGTATAAGAGAAAAAAGTAATGTTATATATTTAATAGCTGCGCCTCTTTGATGCCGAGCCGAGCGCGCGCGCATCCTCCTGATGTTGATAGAAAGTTTGTTGTAGAAAGATCTCCTCAGAAGTTTTGTCAGAAGAGCTGTTAGAGGTCTTGGGAATCTTTCTCTCTCCGTGAATCAAATACTATTAGTTTCAACGTGAATCTAATCTGATGCTAAACACATTACGAAGTAACTTCGCAAGTATTGCCGGCAGATATATCCGAATGTCTCGTCGCAGGCCACTCAATACCGGTCGAATCGTTCGGCCGTATCCAGCTTTGGGGTGATTTAATGCAAATTCGTCGCGTAGACGCGCAGGACGCTGGAAGATACGTTTGCCGGGCCAGCAATCAACTTGGTGAGCAACGAGCAGAGACACACTTGTCAGTCACTTCAAAGTTGAATGCTCGGATTCAACCGCGCGTACAGGTATAAACATGGTTGATTTATCTGATTTGTTTAGGCGGACATGTTTTTCAAATATATCAAATATATTTTTAATATATTTACACATTTAATATATATTTGCATAAAGATTTATATATATGTTTGGAAAATAAAATTTTTAAACATTAATATCGTTGCACAATGTCATTGTATGTTGAAAAATGTCTTTACATTCGAAGATTAATTTACGATATGGCAGGRTAAGAAAAAAAATGTTCATTCATTTTTAATTATTAATTTTTAACTAATTAAATTTTAATTATTAATTTTTTATCAATATATTTTGCTATTTAGCCAGAAGTTACATATCCGATTAGCTGAGAAAAGCAATTAATACAAATCAAGTATTAAATCCACTTGCAAATCAATGCTTTAATTTCATTGTAATATGATGAGAAAATTGGGTTAAGCTGAATGTGATTGCGTAAGCTATGGTTTCGTTTATGATAATTAATTAATGATAATATCAATAATATAAAATTACTATTTAATGAAACAAATATCGAGTAATAGCTACTGATGGATTAAATTTCTCACATTACATATTTACATTGCTAGCAAATGCAAAAATTAAGCATTAAACATGTCGCTAGAAGTTAATTTAATAAAAATAAAAAATTTCATTAAGGAAGACTGCGAAAACCTTGTAACTTAAAAATCACGTGGATAAATATAGGTCGCTCCGATCGCGATACAGAAATGAATTCGTTTGTGTATCGTCATTCGCAGGTCATTAATTCCGGCGAGACTGCCACGATGAACTGCACAGTCGAGGGATATCCGGTCGAAAGCGTCGAGTGGTTGCACGACGGTGTACCTGTATTGACCGCCCAGGATACGAGGATCAGATTGTTGGCTCCCTTGGTGCTCGTGATAGGCTCCGTCGGTCGCAGGGACAAAGGGATGTATCAGTGTTTGGTGAGGAGCGACAAGGAAAATGCTCAAGCCACTGCGGAACTCAAACTTGGAGGTCAGCGAGTGTACCATTTATTTTTAATTTAATTCATTTTTAATATCTATTACATCTTGTCTTTTCGTTTGGTCTGTTTATTCTTTTGCTCGTTTATGTCTATAGATACTGTCCGTATGTCATAAGTTTTGTTATCTTTTGTTATCATACACCGACTCTATTTCTTGCTCTATGCTTTCTCTATAAAAATGGTGTATAAAAAGCGCCATTCTTTTCGTCGGAGGAAATTGGCTATTACGTTTCGGTCCTCTTTGCTCGCTTTAAAGCGAGTCTTGAGATACGGTTTTCGGATTTTTAGATACAGTTCCAGAGTTGCAGTACACATTCATCGAGCAAGCATTGCGACCAGGCCCACCGGTTTCCCTGCGATGCTCCGCCACCGGTTCACCGACGCCGTCCTTTACATGGCTACTCGACGGTGAACCGCTGAGCCAAATTGCAACCGGTCACAGGTAACTCGTGTCTACAATCTGACATTGACGCGATATGTCATACTGTCTTCTAATCAGAAACTACATGCACAGATATGCGATAGGCCAATACGTGGATCAATCCGGTGACGTGATCAGTCACTTAAACATTTCATCGGCGGGAACTGAGGATGGTGGCTTGTATGCTTGCGTAGCATCCAATACCTTGGCAACGGTCGAGCACAAAGCGAGATTGAACATTTACGGTATGATATGTAATTACAGAAAAATAATTGATATTGAAACGATATATACCTAAAGAGCAAATTAATGTACAAAACATTCTCGAAAAAATCTGATCGCCAAATTTTCTTGTTATCACAAAATCAGTGTAATCCTTTTATTAAATCGAATGCCGCAAGAATAAATTTATGAATAAATTGCATTTGCAAAACAATTTCCATTACAGTAGTGCAGTAGAGTAACTTAATCAGAAAAAGGGGGAATAATCGACAGTAAGCGCAGAAACCGATCGATCTGCAGGAGTGGCAATCCAAATCCGGAATCACTCTATAATAAGAAATCATTTTTAGGACCACCCTACATTCGATCGATCGGCCCGATTCGTGCCATCGCCGGTGTCGACATCACAATAGCATGCCCTTACTCCGGATATCCGATCACATCGGTCGGTTGGACCCGTGGTGGCGCCGAATTGCCCTTTGATATCAGGCATCTAGTCAACAGTGAAGGTTTCCTTACGATTAATACGGTGGATCCAAATGATGCAGGCACTTACACATGCATAGTTCGGGCGAGTTCCGGGGAAACCGCTAACAGAGACATACTTTTAACCGTCAGTAGTAAGTAAGAACGGAAGAATAAATCGAAATAATAATGAAGCTGATTAAAGAATTAGTTAACAAATTTTTAGTATTTTCGGATATATTAAATAATACGCGTTTTTAAAGATGATACGGCAAAAGATTGTAGCATTTTCAAGTTTCGCTGAACGAAAGAATGAATGCAGGAAAATATGACCTTATAAAAGAGCGGAAATACGTATTATAGTAATATATAATCCTTTCACGCTTGCGTGCATACTTTTATAGGTCCACCAGTAATGAGTCCCTTCAGCTTCCCTGCGAATTCGCAAGAAGGAAGTCGTGCTCAAGTGACATGCAGCGTAACATCGGGCGATCTTCCAATCTACATTTCTTGGTTAAAGGACGGCGAACCGCTGCCTTCTTCTCTTCGCGTAAGCATTAAATTACTCGTAAAATTCGTCTATATATATAAAGATTGTTCGATAATTCTCCGCGCATTGTACGACAAAACTGAAATTTTATTAAAAACTATGCACATATTTTACATGCACATATTATAGGAACTAATTTTCTAGTCTCTTTATGTTTTTTCGCGACATCCTCCTTTTGAAAACGAAAATATGTATCTCCGAGTAACAAAAGTCCTGCGAGAAATATTCATCTCCCGTGAACAATATTCAAATCAAATGAGATCAAATTTTAACTATGGCAAATAGGAAATGCAGAAACAATAAAAGAAAACAGCTTTTGCTCCTCATTTTTCTTCCACTAAAAAATTCTGTATCTTTTTATGTGTTCTATTAATTAGTATAATAAAAATTTATATGGTATTCTTTCTCGCGACGTATTCGTTAAATCCTATTTTAATTTCTAATTTCGGAATATTTCTTATATAGATCGAAGAGAGAGGCGCAGAGTTCTTCAGCTTGCTCGTGTTTAAGGAATTATCGTCACGTCACAGCGGCAAGTACACTTGCGTAGCCACGAACAGCGCTGCCAAGGTCAATCATACGGCAGAACTTCTGGTAAAGGTACCTCCTCAATGGATATTTGAACCACAAGACGTGGCGACCTTGTTGGGCAATCCGTTGAACGTTCATTGCGAGGCAAAAGGTTTTCCGCCGCCGCGTATTACGTGGCTCCGTGCCAGAGGTAGAACGTCCAACGACTATCAGCCATTGGTCGATGGTTCCGATGGTAGACTCACGATATTGCCTAATGGGTCTTTGTGGACGGCTTCCGCTGGCCCGCAGGATGAGGGCTACTATCTCTGTCGAGCTAACAATGGTATCGGTTCGGGACTAAGTAAAGTCATATACGTGTCGGTGCATGGTAAGAACGACTGATATTGTAAATTGTAAACTCAATTAAAGCAATATAAATCCAACATAAAATAAAAAAATTTTTAAATCCGCGTAATATGAAAGATCCCAATCAACAAAATGATAATCGATCATATGTACTTTATGTAAATTTATATTCTTCGTAAACATGAGACAAAAAATAATTTCTCTCTGATAACGAAAATATTTTTTTCTAATCATCAGCAAATTATCTAATGATAAATTAGCTAAGCGCATTATCTCGTATTAATTAAATGATAATATCAAGAAATTGTAATAAAACCTACATAAAAAGTCGCAAATGAAAATTTATTACTTTTATTGCAGAGCCGGCGAGATTCGAATTTCAGAGTAAAAATGTAACAATTCGCCGTGGAGAGTCTGTGACTATCGACTGTACTGTAATTGGCGATAATCCTATAGAAGTTCAATGGATGCACAACAGTGACCGGTTGGACATGAGTAATCACAGATTAAGCATCGGTCAAATAAAGACTGATAATGGCTTGAAGTCTCAATTATCTATTGCAAATAGTGATCGCCAAGATTCCGGCGTTTATAGATGCACTGCCGATAATGCTTACGGAAGAAGCGAACACTTGATATACTTAGCAGTCCAAGGCAAATATATATTTTTGTCATATGTTTCTTTTTTAATCTAACGCGAATATGTAATATAATCAATATAGCAACTGTATTGATCAAGCAGGATCTTTTATCAGTAACTATATCAAGATGTGGGATAAAAGGGATTAAATTGGCTTTATATCTTACAGAGAGACCGGATCCTCCGGCCGGGCTTGAAGTAATAGAGATCGGTTCCCGATCAATACGATTATTATGGAAGCGAGGCTTCGACGGAAACAGTCCTATAAGAAATTACGTGATACAGTATCAGTCGTTGAGCCACGGCATGACCGATGATTGGAATCCCGTTAAAACGCACAATGTCACGTACACTCCAGGAAGCTCCAATAGCGGTAATTCCATACATCCAACTCAAAACGGTCCGTCCACACGCCACGATCAATATCGTCGTTCTGTCTGTTCCCTTCCGTAACTTACATCAATTCCAGGTTTATCTCCGTTTGAAACCACTGACGATGATCAAGAAGTAGCTCTAGTTGGTGGCCTCCATCCAGCTGTTACCTATATCTTCAGAATATTTGCTATAAACTCTATCGACGCGAGCGGACCTACAGATTCTGTGGTAGCAAAGACCCAGGAGGAAGGTAAACGTTTTGTATGACAATACTATCATATGATTGAAATTTTGTATCTATATCATGTAACATTGTTCTCTATAATAGCACCCACTGAACCACCGCAAAATATTAAAGTGCAATCTGCTGGTCCTGGAGAACTTATAGTCAGTTGGCAGGTAAGTAATTTCTTTTCAGAATAATTCAGAAACATGAAATAATTTAAAAGCGACATTAACATTAATATTATTTATCGATGTCCTATTTTCGAGACTCGATTCTCAACTTTATAATGAAAATAAAAGTAAATAAATAAATAATATTTATTTAAAATTGTTATGATTTTATTTCTAGTTTTCAAATCAAGGTTTATATCAGTAAACTTATCTAATCGTCTATATAAAAATAAGAGAAAATCCAATCGAATTTTTATTAAAAAATTTTTATAATCTACATATGATATTTAATGATATTAAGTTATAATATTTTTAAAATAAATCACATAAAATGTTTTAAAGAAGGATTGAATAAATTACTGAAGATATGATATTAGAAGATATTCATCTTTTTAGCCACCTCCAAAAGAATCTTGCAACGGAGATTTACAAGGATATATAGTGACATGGTCGGAACATTCGTCGTCAACCTCGGGCGTTAATCAAAGTAAAAGTTTAACCGTGAATGGTTGGGCGACAACAAAAGTGCAGCTTACTGGTCTAAGAAAATTTACGAAATACGATATATCGATCAGAGCTTTCAACAGCATTGCTAGCGGACCTGCTAGCGCTCCCATTGTTGGTACTACTCAAGAAGGAGGTATGATGAGAAAAAGCCATAGAATAAATAGCATAATATAATATACTTAAATTTTACTTATTTTTACTTTATAGTACCGGAAACGCCACCGACTCAGGTAACATGTGATCCATTGTCTTCCCAAAGTGTCAGAGTGTTTTGGAATGCACCACCACCTCATCAGCATGGTGGAATTATTCAAGGATACAAAGTCTATTATAGACCAGTCCCTACTGATAACAGTAAGTTATTCGCAATCCAAATGAATAATCGATTGATGTGTATTTACGTTTATATTTTATCGTATATTAATTTCGATTATATATAATCAGAAGAAGTTATTATTGCATTTAATTTATTCTTTATATTGCAGTGGATATTTCGACGGTCGGTGAAGTGAAAAAAACTTCTGGCACAGATACTTACTTGCACACTATGTACAAGTATACAAATTATTCCATTAAGGTATTGGCTTTCACAGGCGCAGGTGACGGAGCACTGAGTCCGCCGATCTTTTGTATGACAGAGGAGGACGGTGAGATATTCTGATAATAGCAAACAAGAAAAAATATGTCTGACTATTTTATATGTAACAAAAAATAATATTATTTATAATACTATAATAATGAAATATTATTTATTTTTTTGACAGTTCCAGGCCAGCCTGCTGGCATTAAAGCACTAGCATTAACAGCGGAAAGCATATTAGTCTCTTGGTTACCGCCACTACAACCCAATGGAAACGTTTCAAAATACACTGTATATAGCAGAAAAGCTGGTTCCAATGAACATAATGCACATACGATGCACGAACCGCCATCATCGTCCACGGACACTCTTACGATGGAATTACGAGATCTAGTAGAAAGGTATATTCGAGTGAATATCCGCAATATCATGATAATCAACATTGTTTTTCTTTTACAAACTCAACTTTTTAGACAATCATACGAGTTCTGGGTGTCGGCAACAACCAGTATTGGAGAAGGAGAACGAACTACTATAGTTACACAGACAACGAATACCAGAGGTACTTGCGAATCGCAAATTGAAAGATCACTCAGATCTAGATCGAATTTTTAGGATTCAAATATTTCATTTATTTATTATATGTCTTATATCTTCTACAAAATATTTTCTTCATTTAATGATTAAATAATTAAATTTCTCTAATAGTTAGTTCTCTCTCTCTCTCTCTCTCTCTCTCTCTCTCTCTCTCTCTCTCTCTCTCTCTCTCTCTCTCTCTCTCTCCCCCTCTTTCGTTCTCTCTTCTTTGTACAATTATAAGAATATAAGAACTTATCCCGTAGCTCCCGCCAGAGTGGCATCGTTCTCGCAGGTATTAAGAAGAGCTGTAAAGTCGTCAGTTATGCTGTCTTGTTTAGTGGTAGGAAATCCTACGCCACGTCCTATCTGGACATACAGAAATGGTCAAATCACTACCGGTAGACATTATGAACTTACACTAGATGGACATCTCAATATACGGGGTAAACATTTGTTCTTTTATTTCTTTCTTCTATTGATAAACTATTGTATTAAGCTATAAGGTGATCGAGTGCAAAATAAAAATTTATTTATAAATTATCACTAATCGAATATAATTTTTATTTTATTTTATATTTCAGGATTGGAACAATCAGTTGCAGGAAATTATACTTGCTCGGCTAGCAACTTGTTCGGCGATGATTCCATTACGTATTCGTTAGTTGTAGTGATGCCGCCCAGAGCACCATCGTTGGAGCTGCAATATACAACGACCAATAGTATCAGATTTCGTTGGAATCATCCCGACAATGGCGGTGCTACAATACAAGGTAATGATGTAACTTGTAATTACATATATGCTTATAAAGAGAATACATTTGTATTAGGATACGTATTAAGCTACAAAAGGGATCAGGGTGGATGGGAAGAAATCGCTTTGTCTCCCGAACAGACGGAATTTGTACTTTCCGGATTGAAATGTGGTTCTTCCTATCTAGCACATTTGACAGCACATAATCGCGTCGATACCGGCGATCCAAGTCCATTGATAAGCGCAACAACGAAAGGCACTGGTGAATAAAATATTTCGCATATTATTAGAATCATCTAATATAATTCGATTTTAATTTAAAATTTCGCGATATCAAAATAATTTGTTATTGTTATTTGCTAATACATCTCGTTTTGCAGTCATTAAATTTTCCTCAATTCTTATTCTAGCACCTCTGTTACCTAAAGAAAGAGATATTATCTCGGCGAATGGTACATCGGTGAAACTAAATCTATTATCTTGGCCTAACGGAGGATGTCCCATTCAATATTACACCATTGAATATCGCAGACGAATCAGTACCGAACTGTGGATTTTGGTGGCTAGTAGAGCGACCGAAAATCTTGTGATACGCGATTTGAAAACGGCATCGTGGTATAGTTTACGTTTAACGGCCCATAACGATGCTGGTTCGACTCAAACACAAATGGAATTTGCAACAACAACATTAAGTGGCGTCAGTATAGGTCCACCCAACGATCTGATAATGGAAGATGATGTTAAGAAGACTGTGCCTAATCACAAAGTTTTATATGTTGTTGTACCGCTCATCTGCGCAATCATCTTAGTCGTTTCCGCCGTAATTCTCGGATATGTTATGCTCAAACGTAGTGGCAGGTAAAACATCATGTTCTCGAAATTTTTTAAATTTTATTCTATTTTATTGGTTATTAACGTTATCTCTAAATAGAGCAAACTACTTGGGTGAAATATTACCGGGACAGCAACAACAACAGCAGGCAGGATTGGGAATAGTTCAACAACAGCAACACCAGCAACAGCATCATCACTTGTCCAGCTGCATGTCGACTGTGCAACTTAAATCGACAGCCGAACGGGACAACAGACGAAATCATCAGGTTTATACCAGTTCGCCCGTAAAACAAGAAAATCACAAATCCACTGATCATGGATCAGGTATGTATATGCAAATGTGTCTCCATTCTGATAAATTATTTGCGATAAATATAGTTTCATGAATTGTTTCATTATCATTCATAGAAATGTACGAAATAAGTCCGTACGCCACATTCAGCGTTCCTGGAAGAGAGAACCGTTCGGTGACAACCGCAACGCTCGATTATACAATGCAGTTTAAGACATTTGGTCATTTGGAGAATGAGGACATCAATACTATTGACTACGATAGATCTAGCATGGAGTTCGAAAGGTAATTGTCTTCTTTCGTCGCTTTTCAACATATTGTATATTGTAAAAATATCAATCAATTTCGCTTTCGCATTTTTGTCCTTCGCCTCTTCTCTTCCTCTTTCTGGTGTTTTATCACGTGCAGGTCGAAAACGCCAAGGTGGCACAAGCAACGCTATTTCCCGAGCATTGCGGAAGCCGAAAGCAAACTGCGATCAAGTCGACAAGGCTCCGGCAGCGATACGTCCGGTAGTCCTTGCGGCGAATGCGCGGGACCTAGTTATAGAGTGCCAGTGAAGCCTTGTAGAGGTATAATCATATATTTTAATCCTAATTTAATCATAGTATGTATATCACATCAGATTAATATAAGAATTATTTAAGAAATCATTTAAGAGTCAACAGATTCAACAACGAATGATATTCATGTGACATCTTTCCAGATGTATTTTCGCGAGGTGTGGAATCGAGTACGGAATCCAACAACGAAGGCTCGCCATCGCTCGCGAGACGACGAAGCCGACAGCCGAGCCGGTCTACTCGCAGGTAGCCAAGGTTTGTTTGTTTCCACATAGCACTCAGTCTTGATTATTTGATATCAATCTTGTCAGTTTCACATGGACGCGAAAGAAGCGCAATAATATGAATCATATCTAATTATTATAAATATTTCTGCATATAACGAACACATATATTATAATTTTCTTGCTATTTTACTCTTTCAGAAACACTTCGAAAATATACATTCATTTCGCATTATTGCGCTTCATACAAACTGCAGTTTCATATAAACTTCAAGCTTTCAGAAATGTTATAATATATGCGCTATTATATACAAAAGAAAAAAGATTAATGCGTGCTTGTGTTCTTTTATTAGAAAAAAATTAAAGTCATAATCTTTTGCATAATTGAATAAAATTATGATAGTACTTGGAATATATAATTTTAGTATCACCACAATCTTCAATTCAGATAATCTCAAAGATATTGTAACGAAATCAATGATACTTTATTATAAATTCATAATTTTTCTTTCAACATAAAATTCATTGCTAATATTTTATTATAAAGTATCATTAGATATCAGATATTAGATATGAAAGAGATATTCGCTACAAATCGAATTGAATGAAAGGAATGTTTCATCAATTATTTGATTCAGACAATCAACGTTGCCCAAATCTTATAAGATTCTTCTTCTGACTCAACAAATATAGTTTCTCTGATCTGTTTGTCAGTTCGGTGGAAGACATGACGCTATTGCCACCAAGTGGGTTCAGCGATAGCCGTGAATTGAGCGATGTGGAGTGCGATCGTGACCGCGATCGCGAACGTGAGTGGCAAGGATTGACCGGAACTCGTCATGGCGGCAGCTTAGGCAGACTTCCGATTGAAGCCGTCGAATCTATGCTCGCTAGGTATCGGCACGAGTCTCCGTAGACCAGGCATGTCAAATACCAAGTAGCTGAGAGCAATTGAAATCCTCGAAAGTTTTACATTTTGCTATACTTGTACAGGATGTTTAAGATGATATGCATAGCTATCATTCAATTAAATCCAATTAAGAATAATATATAGAAGAATATGGATCTTTAGGTGTTAATAGTTATCAATGATATTAAATATAGTTTGATAAAATTTGAATTTTTCGAGGTTTATAATTGTCGAAATTTGATACTGTGTTATAGATCAAGGAAAAAGATCAGAATAGCTATAATATATATGCATATTTTTCCTGTGTAAGTTTATAAGTATTAAAATGAATTTGTCTACGGAAAATTGTTATTATATTTTTTAAAACACGCTGATTTGTTAATTCTTTACAGATATCAACAAAGAAAGGAGCAAGAAAGACAAGAATTCACTATACATGTATGATCGAGATTCGCTGGTTCGACTTGGTATCTTCGCCGGACGATTTAATATTGTTTACATAGAGTGAAGAGGTTGTCTCCTCTTAATATCATCCGTCGTTGATGACGGAAGTTTTATGAGATCTTAAAGAAGATCGGTAGTTTAATATATGTAAAGGACAATTTAATTAATTGGAGATAAAAAGTGACAAAGAGACTTACGAAAAAAACTTAACTCTACACACCGCGATCCATAAGTTCTGAGACTGATATTTTATACAGTCATAACTAATCTAAAAACTAGAAAGCTTTATATGATTATTTTGTCTGAATTTTATTTTTCCATGATTTTCGTGTAAAAATAATTTAAATTATCAATGATTATCTGATCTTGACTTGACATTACTATTTTATGAAATATGTTTTCTGAATATATTATGAATACAAAAAAAGAACAATGTATTGCGATTAAATCCCGTTTCGAATTAATATATCTGCCACAAAAACTTCGAAAATGGTAGAAAAAGTTAAACAAAAAAGACTAAGTCCAGCAAACGTCTTTTGATGCTAGATTTTGTGAAGAGAAAAAATCTATAGAGAATAAGCGCAATGCCACACAAACAAAAAGAATAATAATATTGCCTCTGTCGCAAAATTGATGAGAAATGATCGAGTATCACTGTATTGAAATATATAGTGCCACTAGTATAGTAAAAAATCAGTTTCAAAACTTATGGATTGCGTTGTGTACACTTGCCGAAGAAATGTCTCAATTGATCTGCGTTGCGCCAAATACTGCCGTTATTATACAAGAAATATGGCCTTCGTACGTAGCTCTGTATGTATCATATACGTATAGCGCCGAATTCCATAAAAACGCCAGATCTCGTCGGCGATATACTCAATGAATCAAGAAGCAATGGAAACATCTGATAATTAACTATACGTTTTTGATAGCATTTATTCTTTCTATCACTGAATTTTACGATTACATTACCGTATGTATAAAACGTGATCACGATAAAGAAAAAGATAAGTCTGAGTGACCGATCCATTATTTTCGCGACGACCAATTATCGATGTACAGGGTGAACGCCAACTTCCATGCGAGTATCTCCGCTTTATTAGTGCGATCTTATTAACGAATCGTTCTATGTATGAATGTAGAGATGATCGGGAATGAGTATTGCATTTTAAAAGACTCTAGAAACGCAACGTTACATGTGATCTCCGTAAAAGAAAATAGGTCAATTAATTAAATGAAAAATAAGAATTTATTCTGCAACATTGAACTCCCGAACTCCCGAAGTCGAGGTCAAACACTTGGTTCACAATTTCTTTTTTTTATTTATCGGTTTCAGGCAATTGAGAATGTGGTGTGACTCAATTAAGCGATTAATTAAGAACGATTACCAATAAGCAAACAAATAATTTTTTGAATAGTGCCAATTCTAGTCAAAATATATAAATATTAAGAACGTCTCATGAAAATCATCTGGAAGAATAGAAGAAGAAAGCGCTTCTTCATGCTCTAAGCGAAGTATTCATGCGCCATACTAGATAGTATCTACGAATGGATCATTTGAACGAGCGACTAGCGCCTTAACTATGTAAATAAATTTAAAACTGCTCTCTTCAAGAAATGGCATTTATCGATGTGATTGTAAAATACGCTAACGATTATGAGGCATCGCGTACGCAAAATTCTAGTGCGTCTGCAGGCAGAAATAAGAAGAATCTTACACAAAACTACAAAATCACGATTTCTTCCGTCGACAATCCGGCGCCTGATTTTCTTTTCAAAGATTTTATAATATGAGACTGACATTAATCAAGTACGCTTATCTCTGCCAATAGCAACAAATGGCTGATGAATGTTCCGATCGAGCGACACTTCCGATAAATGCTAAACACAAAACCACGCAATATGCGATGTGCCCTTTGTTTCTTTTTTTAATCAAAGAGAGTAAAGACTTGCTTAGAATTATCTCGTGGCTGTTTTTATTAAAGCGTCATTAATGTGAATAAGTCTAATAGAGATTTTGCGAAAATTCATGACATACATCTCTTGTTATATCAAATTATCTACGTAGATGCAATATGTATATAATTGAAATTGAAAAGTGATATTCTTCGGAATCGATCCGCACGGACCGAATACTTGTTCTTTAGAAAACAAAAATACAGATGCGAGGATATTCTAATTATCAGATCCTGCAAAAAAATAAATAAATGAATCGATAAGAATTGACAGAAATTTATTCTGTAAAGTTAAGTTCTTAATTTCCTAGATTGGGTGAATTTAAAGTTACGAGTATTTGCATCCAAATAGTTAAAACTGGTACGGAGCGAAGTAATTTTGGAAAAATGAAGCATGTATGTGTTTTAATTCATCGTGCACGATAAAAACAAGACAAGATCCATTGAACAGTTAGGATAAATATGAAATGTGAGAGATATAAAAACGTGTTTATATGTTTTAATCACATATGAATCGTGACATCAAGATTGTCCGCTCGAACAAGAACCATCAAACGAAATGAAAATTATTTACGACGAAAAGCAAACAAAAACACCATTTCGATAACTTCAGCAATTCTAAAATTTGTATATGCCAGAAAACCAATCTACTGAGAAATATGTATACACTTCGCTGAGAAAAGAAATAAAAAGAGAAAATATATACAAATACAGTAAAAATTTAATACGTCACACTTTCAATTCAACTTTCGATTCAACCTTCAATATATCCTATAAAATATTTGCATGCTTAAAAATAAGAAAATATGTTTGAAAATACATTCTTACTATATATCAAAATGAAAAAAATAACCTAATGAAATATACAATTAGATTTGTATACACAATTTATATTTTAATCCGCAAATTTTGAATGTAGCTTGAACGCACCAAATTGCGATTTTATCAACGGTGAAGTAAAGGTTATGGCTTCATAATTCTACAAACCCAAAAATAAATGTAGTTAGCGCTGCAAGTCTCCATGAACTTACTAGCTCAGATTTACTTTCAAATTTTTTCTAATGATATAACCTAAAATAGTGCATATGTATAAACTTACATAATAAAGTGAAATGTGGTATAATATTTTTGATATTTCTTTTTAAAATGTCTTGAAATTATTCCTAAAGTAATATTATAATAGTTATTGTATCTAATAAACATATAATTGTTAAATATAATATTTTAAAAGTCGATTGTGATTTTTCAAATAATCTTATAAAATGGGACGTATACAACGTAAAAAAACGTTAAATAATGAAACAAGAACAAACAAGACTAAGTTAGCGGTAAAGACACGTAAGCAATTGCGTAAAGAAAAAAGGGTGCAAAAAAAGATAAATAAAGCAGAATATTATCAAAAGAAGAAAACAAAAAACCAGCCAGAAAAATCTTTCGAAAAATCAAATCAATCATCAGCAATCAATCATGATAAATCAATAAGAAAAAAGGAAAAAGAAGAAGGGAAGGATGTTAAAGATGTATTATCAATAAAAGCAGAGAAACGAAAGATCAAAGATATGAAACAAGAGAAAGAAAAAACAGAAAATGCGAAAAGGCAAAGAATACAACAATTAAAACAGTTTAATCTGGAAGAGAACAAAATGATTAAACAGTTAGAAAAACGATTAAAGCTAAATAAGCGAAAGAGCAAATCGATTCCAAAGTCTTTCGTATCAGATGGTTTAGATTGTATGCTTCAAAATTTTTATAATTTTAAATATTGCGTATTCATATATTTTATTTTTAAAAAATATGTTTCTACATATAAATTTTTTTTATGCTTTCATAAACTAATTCAAATATAAATTACTATATTTATATATGTATAAATTATATTTCTCCAAAATTCTCTGCTATATAGAAAAGTGAATATTTTTATATATCAAATATATTTTACTATATTTTCTCGAAATAATAATTTCTTAATATCTCGACAGATATCCTGGATTTCTGTGATGCAGAAAATAGAGGCCATGTTGTTGAAAGTGAGAAATATTTGTTGGAATCTGGAATTAGCACAGAATTCGAAGAGGATTTGAACATTGCTATTGGAGATAATGATAGCAAAGATGAAGAAAATGATGAGCAACATAGCATGGATGATAACAAGGATTTTAAGCAAGATACAGATAACGAAAGTATTTTATCAAATGAAAATTCAGATCAAGATGAGGATAATGAAGAAGCTTCTGATAATGAGACAGATATCGAGTTTACAAAACATCCAACAAATAAGGAAAATGATATAAAAAATGAAGATTCGGCAGATAGTGATGCATCAGAGCATTCAAATGATAGTAAAGATTTATGGGAAGACATTTATGGTAGACAAAGAGACAAAAAAGGCAATATCATCGCAACAAAATATGTACCACCTGCTGCACGCATTGCAAATATAGACACATCTATCAATGATGAGAAAACTTTTAAATGCGAAAGACAATTGAAAGGTATCTTAAATAGATTGGCAGAACGAAATATGCATACTATTGCAAATCAGGTATTAATTATTACATGATACATATATGTATTATTCCATTAAATATATCAATAATCATATGATATAAATATATAATAAGATGATCATATATTATTAAATTAATTAAAACATATAGTTTAAAATTAAAATATATTTGTAACTGATAAAAAAATTATATTTTTACAGGTAGAAGAAATGTATATGTCAAACAGTCGTAACAGTATGAATGTAATAATATCTAAATTAATGATGGAAAGTATAATTGCGCCAGTTTTAACACCAGATCGACTTATTTGTGAACATATGATGTTGATTACTATATTACACGCAAATGTTGGTACAGAAGTAGGCGCACATTTTTTACTGACCATTGTAAAAAAAATTCATCAGATGTTGGACGAATCTCATTGTGTTGAGAATAAAGAATTAGATAATATAATTCTTATAATTTCTCATCTCTATAATTTTAAGGTAAAATATTATTGTATTATATAAATATTATAGTACTAGCATTCTTGAACAGATACAATTCTGTGTCTTTTAGGTATATGGCCATCGTCTTTTATATCAGATATTGGAGAAACTAGCAGTAAAATTTACAGAAAAAGAAATTGAATTGATTTTGTTAATTCTAAAAACAGTGGGCTTTCAATTGAGGAAAGATGACCCAAGTGCATTAAAAGAACTTGTACTAAATTTACAGCGAAAGGCAAATGAAACTGCTTTAGAAAAGTAAGTTTTATGATTTTTCTATTTCTTAATTTTATAAATATTATATGTATACACACACGCACATGCACGTACGAAATTTAGATTTAATTATTTTTCTTATATATTATATATATCACATAAATCTAATTTCTGTATTTTTTATTTATAATAAAAATCTTATCATTATTTCTATTATTATTCCTAGTTCAAGAGCCAAATTTATGTTAGATGTATTATTGGCAATAAAAAATAATAATATGAACAAAATACCTCAATATGATCCATCTCAAATAGAACATTTGAAGAAAATTTTGAAGAACTTTATCCATAAGGGCAATACTGTTACAAAATTTAATATAACTCTGGAAGACTTGTTAGAAGGTATGAAAGATGTAATAAGAGAAATAGTATATTATTTTTTTAAAATGCTAGGATCATGTATTACTCATCTGTATTTATTTATAGCCGATCAAAGAGGAAAATGGTGGGTAGTTGGATCAGCCTGGTCCGGTCTTAAAGATATTGGTACATTGGAGAAGTCTTCAGAAAAACAAAAAGAGAAATATAGTATCGAAATATTAGAGTTAGCAAGAAAACAGAGAATGAATACTGATGTTAGGAGAGATATCTTTTGCATTCTTATGACAGCCGAAGATTATCTAGATGCTTTTGAAAAGCTTCATCACCTTGATTTGAAAAATCAACAACAAAAAGAAGTGATCTATGTTATTTTCAGCTGTTGCATTCAAGAAAAAAAATTCAATCCTTATTATGCTGTACTAGCACAAAAACTATGTGACTATGATAGAAAATATCAAGTAAATATAAATATTTTGAATATTATATTTTGAATATTTTGATTATATTTTAATACATATTTTAACATTAAAATTATTATAATAATCAATAATGATTATTTGTTGCAGTTAACTATACAATATGCATTATGGGATAAATTAAAAACATTAAACGATTGGAACACGAAGCAATTAACAAATTTGGCAAAATTTTTAATCCACTTATTTTTAAACAAAGGTCTTCCTATTTCTGTTTTGAAAGTATGTAGATGTCTTTTTTCTATATTTATTTTTTATGAAATATATTATAATAATATCTTATATATATCGCATTATCATATTGTATCTAATTTTTTATAATTACAGGTAATCGAATTTACCGAACTAGACAATCTAACTATGAGACTTGTACGGCAAATTATGCTGGGCATATTATTACATGAAAATGAAGAAATGTGTTTAAAAGTATTTGAGAAAATATCTTTATCTACAAAATTGCAAACTTTCAAAGAAAGTCTTAGATTATTTATAAGTCATTTTCTTATGAAAAATATTTCTGCTGCTAATAATCTGCAAGAACAAAGTGCATTATTGAAAAAACGTGTTGAATTGATAGATAAAATGTTAAGTAGTCGGGAAACAAGATTTATATTTTAAAAATTAATATGTAACATAATATAATTAATGTAACATATGTAAATATATTTTTATATCCTAAAGCATATTTTATTCTCTAATATCTTTAATATATCTAATATATAATATATAAATTTTATATCTAATATACATCTAATATATAAACTCAATATATATTTTTTGAGATATATATATATATATGTCTCAATAATATTCTTTCTGTTATCTATGTAAGATATCTATGTAATATCCAAACATTAATCTAAAGATAATTCTACGAGTTGTATAATATAAAAAATATAAGTAATCTTTTTGAAATATCTCTTATGACATAGTGAGGATGCATGTATTACAAAACATTTTAATATCTTATTAGATTCATCATTGCATTATGTTCATTATATAAAATATATATCTATTTTTTGTATAATTGGATGTATTGTTATAGACATTTTATAATTAATTTATTTTAATTACGAAAAAAATGCAAAAATAAAGTAAAAAAGAAAGACTAATGCAAATCCGTTTGATATGACATAATGACGTATGCAAAAAGATATTGAAATTTAAACCACAAAATTAAAGAAAAAGGAAGTTTTTATCTACAAGTTATTTATTAAATGACAGTTTAGTGAGTAAAAAACATTCTTGTGCTGAAAATTGAGAATGATTGCGTGTCAAATAGATAGTAAAGATACATAAGCCTTTATCAAGTAATTATATTAAACTTATGTAACTTATTGTCACAATACATATACATATATTATCGTCCATAGGTTTGCATACATAACTTATATTTATTCTCGTATTTGCTATCTAATGGAGCGGTGCAGCCATATGCGCCTAATCGATGGATACGTAGATAATCATCACAGTTAATCTCTCCATTTCCAGTGCAATCCTATTCAATACATATAATATATTATGTTATCGAAAATACGAAACAATTTTACACTAGATTTAGAATTGATCTTACTTGGCCGAATTTAGCCATATAGCCTTGTATCGTGTCGGCGGCGCAATAAGGGTCATTTACACATCGGGCATAAGCTAATAAAAAGGAGGATAAGAGAATTATTTATATCTTCATTATTATTAAAATATTTTTTAATTTATTAAATATTAATAAAAAATTAACTTTTTTATAGAAATAATATTACGTTTTATACATCCTTTTATATATCCAGATCTCGACAAATTATACATATCCGGGAAGAAAAACTATTTAAAGCAAAATAAATGTTGTTGCTGGAATATCGCATATCCCTATGGATCTTTTTATAGTTAGTTAATTAGCAATTCTTGAAAGCATGCATTTTATGCATTCATGTAGCACAATTTCTAGATTATCGAAGGAATATTGAAGGAAGAATTAAGTAATTGAGTAATTTAGATTTCTTTAGATTTTTTCTTTTATTTATTAGATTAATTATCTGTTTAGTTATCTATTTATATACATTCTTTACTTATTCTTTTCGCTTTCTTTTCTTTCTTTATTTTCTCTCTTTATCTTTTTCTTCTTCAATAAATTTTTCACTACGTTACGAGAAACTATTTTTTTCTATTACAATCATAGAATATAAAAAGAATGTACATATAGAATATCCCAAAAGATTTCATTAAAAAAAAATCTTTTTTATGTGAAATCCACTTACATGCCTTTATATTTGTCAATTATCATCTATCAATACGGCGATTTAATCATAGAACTATTCCATCGAGCAACAATATTTATATTGAAATAAAAGAAATCATTATTATCTTAATAAAAAATTAACGCATTTTAGAAGAAAATTAAAATAAATCGTTTATTATTAGAAATACTCTAATAAAGAATAATTTTGCAATTATTATGTCTAAATTGATCTCCAAATGTCTTCATGCTGAAAAGACTCACCATCGCTACTGTTTGGTTCATTGTTTAGGGTTGGTTTGCCAGCATCAGACCAGTAGCCCCATGTTATAGCGAAAGGTCCGCATACTGAATCGAAACAGCCAATGGTAGTGTTACATCCTGAAGTAACTTCGCATATACAGCCTAAACAAACTTGTGAAACGAGTTGCTGCTTCGGTTGTTGAGCTGTAACGAAAAACGAATATACAAACGTTATACGCTTAAAGAAAAAGGAAGAGAGAAAAATCAGTTGTCTTAGTATCGTATATGCTATATTAGAAATATAGCAAACGAAATTAGTTACGTAAAAACAGTCACTCTAATTAAATGAAAACGCATTATATATAATTTAATTAATATTGAGTAATTAATATTAAATAATTAAACGAAGAGTATATAATTTTTTTCAAAAAAATATTGATGATATTTAAACTTGGAAAAACAAAGTTTATAACAAATTTCTTGTTACTTATATTGAATTTTCAAAATTATTATAACACAAATTTTGTTATAAAATTATTTTTTAAAAATGATTAATAGTGTCCTTTTGATAAAATTACTATATAACTAATTTCTATTAAAATCTAATCAAAGGAAAATATCAATCCAAAGTCTGTATATAATAATTAACAACAACGATAAATTATAAAGAATGATGATGATTTAAATCATTCTATTCTAGATTTTCTAGAATGACTCATGTTATGAATATTCATATTAGAAATTTACGAGAGGCTTAAATTTAATCACATTTCTCCAGAATAGCATACTTTCAGTGTAGATACAATAAAAATAGCAAAAATGAGATAGATCAATTTATTACATTCCCACAATATATGGAACCGGCATTTTCGATGTCACGATATCGCGCATACATCTTACGGCATTTGAGATGTATGTTGTGTGTGTTGCATCTATATGGACGAGGTTGTTTCCAGCGTCACGGTTAAAAATATACTTAAATCAGCATGTGAATTTAAATTACTACCCGCTCGGAAACGTATACCATAAAGATCTTCGTAGTATTCGATTTTTAAATTCAGGTCACACCTCACCTTTGTTATTTCTGCAAAGAATTATTCAAAGTCAAGAGATAATTATTTAAAAGCAGTCAGCTAGAACGTAGAATCCCTGTGGGATCGTCAGATATTAATTCTGTTATTCGCAATATACACAATCACAGTAATTAAGTTTCATATTCCATTCAGCAATTTCTGTATTTATCTTGTAGTATAGAGAATTATTTATCGCGGATAATCTTGCAGAAGTAGACATGTTATAATCATAACGTTTAAAAAGTTATTAAGCAAATTAAAGACAATTCGCAGGAAATGCAGCGAATGCAAACTATTGTTTGATAATTATGTTAGAATTAATCTGACACATTTTCCTTATCGTTATCTTAATTTTGTTTTATTGTAACTATACTATCACGTATCACCACAGTATCGAATCTCTTTTTGATGCTACTAATTATCTTTTCCGTATATATATTTCATCGACATTGTTAATGCAATATCTGAGAAACATTAATCATAATATGCATTATAAATCAAATGCGGATTATATGTTGCTTCACTGACTTAACTATAAATATAAAACATAATAAGCAGTTCACGTAATTGTTTCAGTTATACAATTTAAGCAAAAAATAACATTGATTTTTTTCAATTTTTCAATAGAATATTCCAATAAATAATCTGTAATATCATGATTACTAGCATGTAATATTTTGTTATATTAACTTAATATTAATAATTAATATTAATAATTATCAGAAAACATCGCTCGAATAAATAATAAAAGAATGAACGAGTGAGAGAAAGGAAGAGAGAGAGGGCGGGATATATAAATATAATTTTCTTTTCTTTGTATCAGAAATATTATCTGCAATTTAATTCAATTGTATATGATACTCCTTCGAGAAGTATTAATAATTTTCTCTTTATAGAGATGTATATCTGCATAAACAATATATTCTTACTGAAACAGTAGATAGCAGTGTTAAAAATATCGAATAATAGTCTCAGCCCACGTGTATATGTGTATAATGTATAATAATCAGGGACAGAGTCATGGACATCTTTCTCAAAGACGATATGACATAATGTCTGCTGTGCAGATATTAAAAGTTCTAAAAATATAATATCGAGATATCCTTCAGACAGATTGCATTATATCTCTTTTCTTTACAATTAATTAAAAAATTAGTATAAAATATAAAATTTTTCTTTGCTAAACATAATTTAAATTATATCATAACAGTACTACTCTAACAACAATATTTATAATTTCTCTTTTCTTATTGAAGAATAGCAAAAATTTACTAACTTACCATGAATAGAAATGCAAAGTAGCGCAAATATCGTTGAAATGACCCATGATGAGACTCCCACAAACATGTTGATGACGCGTTGCTATTGATCTGCAAATAATAGCGCACTATGCTTGTCGACTGATGCGAAGTAATCCGCGCTTTCGGGCCGTCCTCGCTTTCTTATATAGAGACAGTGGCCGTGTGATGGAAGCGAAGATAGCAGCGAGGATATGAAGGCATGGCAAGAGTGGGGAAAAGAAAAGGGTTTCGGAGACATAATTGTAACCGAAGGCCGAAGATCACCATCGTCATCGTCGTTATTCACGTCAGAAAAAAAGAAAAGAAATTCCGCAGATAAAATTGATAATAGACAAAGAGGAGAGGCTGAAAAATATCCTATCCTTCAATACGGATCTAAAGTCGTTGTTGATTAATTCGCCAAACGAAATTTGTTGGCAATAGAGAGATATGTGTTTTAAGAAGCTCTTTTGCACATGAAAAAGTGAATCTTAAATCTTAAAACATTTTAGATGCTGTCACAAATAATTTTCTATTGAATTGTAATTTTTTATAGTCTATTCTTATTTATGATTTATAAGCGAAGCTGTTAAGATAATACAGATAATAACGTTTACTCATCCGCATCATGTAAGAAATAATCGCAACTAGTAATCCTTTCAATTTGTGTGGAACTTTTATACAGAGAATATTTTTTTTATCTTCAGTTCATTTTAACACACACACACACACACACACACACACATGAATATATAGTTTGGGATGTTATATGTCTGGAGTTATATAAAAATATAATTCTTTAATATTTTTACGTGTATTCGTACATCTTTATTACCACATATTGCCATAGTTATATCTTGTAATATAAACATTGAAACTTTTGAAATCTTTTAAAATTTGCAAGGAAATATTAAGGAAAAAATTCTATCTTTTATGTTTTCTAACGCGTCTTTCCAGTATATATCGGCACCAACAAGACGAAATACAAAAATTTGCAGCTGAAATAAAAAAGCAGAAAAGAAGAAAAACATCTGAGATTTTGCATCGTGATAGAAACAGGGTTGTGAGGGACAAAACTTGGAACATAATCCCGCATTTTTTCGCGATCCTTAATATCTCTTCCAACATAAATATCCGTTGAGATATCGTTATCTTAAAACTTGCAATAGGAACGCGAAGACCGCAACAACCGGATCCCAAGTTCAATGTCAATGGCCTGGAGGAACGTGCGCGCGCGTATACGTAGATTTACATGATGCTTTTCCTTGAAAACTAGTTTGTAAGAACGGCAGACATGTGCATGTGAAGACATGTGACATGATACACATATTGTATGTATATAGCGTCATATTACTATCAACTAAAATCACCGTTTAAATTTTTATCTCTTATAAAATTGACAAACAAGAAAACCATCCGTTTTTCCTTATAAATATAGATATATACGTGTGTTTTAAATAAACATACATATTCTGTGATCGATAATCGATATATATATATATATGTGTGTGTGTGTATGTGACGCTTTTTGCATAGACAAAATCTCCGAGAGAAATTCCCGTTACATCATCATATAAGCAACATGATTTGAAATCACACTGGAATATCTGTTTTTTTGCTTAACTGTTTCTTTGCTAGAAATTAATAACAGATATCACATTATTATTACTTTTCTTTGGCTAGAGAAGTTTGGAGAAGTTTTAATAGGAAGAATGAATAGTAAGAAGTATAGATAGAAGGAAGTAAGAAAGAATATACTTAAGATATATAACAAGAAAATAAGATATATATAAAATTATATATATATATATATATATATATATATTTATATATATATTTATATTTATATATATTTATATCATTTCAAAATAAATTCTTAACACATAATATATATGTAAATATATATAACATGTGATATATGATATACATGCATATAGTGCACACAGCACGTATACAATAAGCGCATGTAATATATACAGAATATATATAATATAAAGTATTACGAAAATCATATAACATCACGTAAGAAAAAATATCAAAAAATATATCGAGGTTCTTATGATACATGATATTCAATGTGGATAATAATTTCGACGCATTGTACAAATAGCATAAAAATATATGCAAGCATGATACAAGCACGACTGATACATAAACCACATGATAAATTTGTATGAATAAATAATATCGATAAATCTATTTGACTTTTTATATGAATCATATTGAAAATACAAGGAAATATGATGATGTTATAATGTTAAAATCGAAAGCTAATTTTTAGTTTATCAAAATTGAATTGAGTTTATCAAGGAAACATTTTTCCTTATAGATATAGATATATACGTGTTTTAAATAAACATGTTTTTTGACCGATAATTTATATATATATATAATATGTGTGACGCTTTTTGCGCAAATAAAATTTCGATTGAGTATCAATCAAGAATAAATAGCGATAAAAAAATAACTCATTTCTTTAAAAGTTATCTTACCCGATGACGAAATTGGATAGGAAATTATAGCCGCAGCAGATTTAAAAATTTATATTTTAAAATTAATCATAATAACTGTTATGTAACAATTTCAATACATATTTTTCACATCACAATGATACTTTGCACATTTTGCATATCAAATCAGTAAAACATTGCTATTCAATCATTATAATTAAAAGTTCTTATATTATATATAGCATAATCAGAATTTTTATGTCTTGTTCGTAACATCTGAGTAGTGATGTATATAGATACATCTATAAAAATTTTATTTACAGATTGATTTTGTAATTGATATTGTCTAATGAAAAATGAAAAAAGATGCATATATGAATATATAAGAAATGAATAGGTATGTATATGTATGTGTGATTATAATTTAATATATTCACATGTTCTTTCAATATACGTAAGGTATTAAAATAAACATTCTCAAAATGAAGCTTCAGCAACATTATACTCTCGAAGACTGTACTAGGAATATTTCGGATTATTAGGAGAGTAACAAAGTATGTGTGTGTGTATATATATTATATATGTGTGTGTGTGTATATATATATWTATATATATATGTGTSYGTGTATATATATATATATATATATATATATATAAACAATTAATATTTATTAATTTAATATTAAAATGAGCTGTTTTGTCCTTTAGATTTTGTTGAATGAAGCAATGTCTACAGATTGAACGAACTCCTCGAATTCTTGAATTTGTTCAATCAACAAGTCTACAGATACTTTCTCGTCCTCTATTACGCACATTATTTGTAACTTGTTTATACCATAGCCAACTGGAACAAGTTTCGCTAAAAATATAAAAATTTATTTATGCACAATTCACAACATATATCAATAGAGCAATAAAGATTTTGTAAAAGCAACTTACATGCACCCCAGACAAGACCATCCATCTGGATTGATCTAACTGCATTTTCCATTGCTTTCATATCCGTTTCATCGCCCCAACTCTTTACATCTAATACGATACTCGATTTGGCGATGACTACGGGTTTTTTCGATTTTTTCTCCGCATATGCTTTTAATCTCTCCTCTCTGATTTTTGCTGCTTCTGCATCCTCTTCTTCATCCGAACCAAATAAGTCAAGATCGTCATCTTCATTTGCCTTTGTTGCAGATGAAGCCGAAGCACTAATAGTATTAAAAATGGCAGGAGCTTTCTTTTCTCCAGGAAGTGATGTAAAGTCGTATGTTTTTATGTGATTGTACCAACGAAGTACATGAGGATTCGAAGATGATGGTGCTTTTCCTAGTGCCTCAAGTACTGCGACATCAGTCTGAGTTGGTTTATATCTGTTAAATATAAATATTTGTTTTTTTTTCATTTTTATTATTCTTATAAATCTAAATATTATTGAATACTATATAAAATATATATATATATACATACAGAAAGGGAGAGAGAGAGAAAGAGAGTGTGTAAAAATTGATTATTTACTAAAATACTATTAATAAATATACAAAATAAATATACAAAGAATTGTTATATATATCATCTTATTAATGATTTCTTTATACAAATTTAATATAACTTTTATATAAATTTATTACTTTTATTAAATGAATAAATTATATATTTATTAGTATATTATAATGTGTAATAATGCATATTTAATCAATTATAATATTAATAATATGTTTAATATATTTATATATAATTATACATAAAATATAACATATTTTTATATCAAATCTTTCTTTAAATTATAAAAAAGGAAATTTAATAAATTTAAGTATTATATATTTATTTTGTGATATTATTACTTATATATCCATAAAAGAAATATATATTAATTTAACAAAATATAAAATGTATCCTGATTTACAAATATAAATAATCATTAAATTTTTATTGTTCTCACATATGTCCAAATATATATATCAGCTCACATATTTAGAAATAATTACTACTATTAAATACATCAAAGAATTTACATTGCTAAGTTCATAAAATGTTAACCAAAGAGAACAAGAAAAAGGATCAAAGATTTAAAAATAAATACAAAATGTGTTGCTATATACCTGTATACCTGTGTTATGTATCTATGTGTTTATATGTTTATATATTATTTGTGTATTTATACGTTTATGTATCTATGTATCTATGTATCTATGTGTTTATGTATCCATGGTTTATGTGGCTATGTGGCTATGTGGCTATGTGGCTATGTCGTTACATGGCTATATGGCTATGTTACATTTCTACTATATAATTATGTAATTATGTCTTTATGTGTCTATATATCTATGTATTATATTTTATGTGCTGTATGTTATGTGCTGTGTGCTGTGTGCTACGTCCTATGTGCTGTGTGCTGTGTGCTGCGTCCTGTGTGCTATGTGCTGTGTGCTGTGTGCTATATGCTATATGCTGTATACTGTGTACTGTGTACTATGTATGGTATATTGTGTATTGTGTACTGTGTACTGTGTGCTGTGTGCTGTGTGCTATATACTATATGTTGTGTGTCTGTGTTTAATATGCCTGTATGCCTGTATGCCTGTATGCCTGTATGCCTGTATGCCTGTATGCCTGTATGCCTGTATGCCTACATGCCTACATGCCTACATGCCTACATGCCTACATGCTACAAGACTGCAAGCCTACATGTCTACAAGACTGCAAGCCTGCAAGCCTGCAAGCCTGCATGCCTGCATGCCTGCATGCTATATGCATATGTGTCGTCTATCACATATGTCGTGTACCACATATCCATACGTAACAATGAAAATGCAATAATCTCTCATCGCATCAACGCGATTAAAGAACACAGAAAATGACGAGAATTTTTCATGAAAAGTTACTAAAAGTAGTCGGACATGAGAAAAGAATCTATCAAAATGCCGACAAACAGAACACGTGTACCGGAGAAGCAAATCACACAGAAAGTATATAAAAATAGATTCACCCTTCGATATAGCTGCGTTCGGCGAGGTAGGTATTAAGATCCTCGACACCTTTATCAGTTTTCAAATCACCGATGGCCATGGCAAAAGTTTGCTTGGTACGAGTAAATAGTTGACCAGGAGTTCGATGATTCTATATCAGACGGATAACTCTTCGTCTGATCGCCAAAAGAGAGAACTACGTTGCAAACGCGGAGAACACCACCGGCAATTCAACCTGGTTTGCATATTTTGACTTGAGTGGCAACGTGACGTTCATTTCGGTTGCGGCTTTTCAAGAAAGCGACAAGAGATAGGTTTTTTGTGTTACTGACTTTAATATGATATTAGACTATTCAGTAAATTAATAATATTTTCATTTTTTTTGTTACATCTTAAGTTTCATTACATATCGTATAACAAGTATAATAGAAATAATTATTACGTGTCAGCAACATGAAAATATATTAAACAAATTTACAAAGTTAGTTAAACATGTAAACAGCATTTAAGGAAATATATAAAAGTAGATCATAATAACATATGTAACAATAATTATAAATAATTAAAAAATTTTATTTATATACATTTTACATAAAATTTGGCTTATACCGCAAAATTAATTTTAATTAATGTTATAAAAAAGATTTACTTAAATTTACTTACTATAAAAGTTTACTTACTATAAAATTAGATTTACTTATTATAAAAAGATTTATTTAAATAAAAAATTATGTATCGATCAAAATTTAAATATAATTGTATATATATCATGATTAGGAGTAATTATTCTAAATAAAATTATTGATTAAAATTTGAAGTACACATGGAATGCTAGGTTACATATGGTGACGTAAAAGTAACGTCCGTTCTTTAATCGAACTCGTCATTGCTCATCATGAGCTCACTGTGGGTTGTTAGGTATTTCTGACATCTACAGAAGGTATACACATAAAGTTATGATAATTTTATTTATACGATTTAGAACATAATCTTCGCGCAAGGTACTTGAATCAATTGTCCTGATATATTTTAATGTAAACATTCAGTATTTTATTGTGACAATGTATCTTGAAAAAACATATGTTTGGTTAATTTATAATCGTCTCTAGTTAAATCAATTCGCCATTAATTCGCCAGCGAAGTTTATTTATTACATAATAATAAAGTAAAACTGATATTGATTGTCTAGTTTGGTGAAATGTTGAGATTACCGATCACACGGGCCACAGGCCTGGCAAGTGGGAGATTCAGCGTTGTCAGCTTTCATACTACATTCAGTAAGTCGCAACAAGAATTGGTTGAACTCTTCATTGATGACAAGCCTGTGCAAGTACCACCGGGAACAACGGTTTTGCAGGTTTATAATTTTAATTTTATGATCTTTTTCAATCTTTGGCATTTCTTGTGTCTTGGTACAAGTAATATACAACATAATCTCCGATAAATAATTTATATATTAAAAAATTGCTATTTTTTAATTAATACAAAAAATGTTTTTATTTTCCACAACACAATATTACTTCCATTAATTTTTACAAATTTATGACCATAAATTTTAAATAATTTAAATATTTTTTATCATAGATATTATTATAAAATATATATCTATATGAATAGTAATCAGAAAATATTTTTTTTAGGCTGCTGCAAAGGTAGGAGTTGAAATACCAAGATTCTGTTATCATGAGCGTCTTGCTGTGGCTGGTAACTGCAGAATGTGTCTTGTTGAAATAGAGAAACAAGTCAAGGTATATAATATAATAAATAATAAACAGATAGTTAAAAAGGGATTATATTAAAAAAGAATATGAAATTTCAGAATAAACTAATTAAAATTATATTTTATAGCCTGTTGCTGCATGTGCTATGCCAGTAATGAAAGGTTGGAGGGTGAAAACCAACTCTGATCTGACACGAAAAGCTCGTGAAGGTGTTATGGAATTTTTATTAGTTAATCATCCATTGGATTGTCCAATTTGTGACCAAGGAGGAGAATGCGATTTACAAGATCAAAGTATGGCATTTGGAAGCGATAGAAGCCGATTTATTGATATCAACTTTTCGGGAAAAAGAGCAGTAGAGGACAAAGATATTGGACCTTTAATCAAGACAGTTATGACACGTTGTATACATTGCACAAGATGTATCCGATTTGCTTCAGAAGTAGCTGGTATTGATGATTTGGGAACTACAGGTCGTGGTAATGATATGCAGGTATTTAATATTTCATTTATGTACTTGATTTTATAGAAGTACAAATTATAGTAAATATTCCCATTAAAAAATATTGTTATTACATAATTTCATCATAGCATATTTTAATGTCGCATTAAATTTTAGTTTCTTAGAATTACACTTTATTACTTACACTATATAGAATATATGCTTTATATCGAATTGATAAATTATGATATTTTAGGTAGGAACATACGTCGAAAAAATGTTTCTGTCTGAATTGTCTGGTAATATCATTGATCTTTGCCCTGTGGGTGCACTAACGAGTAAACCTTATGCGTTTGTTGCTCGTCCATGGGAGACACGTCGTACCGATAGTATTGATATTCATGATGCTGTTGGTAGTAATATTGTTATCTCTCACAGAACCAATGAAGTTTTAAGAATACTACCGCGAGTAAATGAGGTAAATATCTTTTAATGTGTTTATAAAAAATAATGTAAAAATTATGATATGATTGTTATTATGTGATTAATGTTAATTGATTTAGGAAGTAAATGAAGAATGGCTCTCAGACAAAGCTCGTTTTTCATACGATGGACTGAAAAGACAAAGACTTATTACACCAATGATAAAAATTAATGGAAAATTGCAAGCTGTGGACTGGGAAGATGCACTTGTTAATGGTAAAACGTTGATTAATGTTTAATCAATATATATATATATATATATGGATATTTATTATATGAATCTATTTCAAAATGATTATATTTCCATTAATATCTATAATTTAATTACATATAATATTTTTTATAATGATTAGCCGCTACATCTTTGGCGAATTTGCGAGTGGACAATTGCGCTGCAATTGCTGGAAAATTAGTAGATGCGGAAGCTCTTATCGTCATGAAAGATCTAGTGAACAAATTGGGCAGTGAGATGCTGGCTACTGAACAATGCTATCCAAAAGATGGCTCAGGTATCGATCTTAGAAGCAGTTACCTGTTGAATAATACTATTGCTGCTATTGAAGATGCGGACTTTGTAATATTAATCGGTGCAAATCCGAGATATGAAGCACCATTGATAAACACGCGTCTTAGGAAAGGTTACTTGCATGGTGAACAGACAATTGCTCTTATTGGTCCGGATGTAGATTTAACATATGAACATGAGGTATCATTATTTCTTATTCGTTCTTATATCCTAATTTTCTAATAATATATATCTTTATATATCTCTAAAATATAACTTTTCTTTATGTAGCACTTGGGAGAATCTTTCGATATAATAACGAAATTGCGGGATGGGTCACATCCATTCTGCGCAACTCTGAAAAAAGCTAAAAAACCACTTGTTATCCTTGGTGCCAATCAACTGAGTCGAAAGGACGGAGCTAAGATTCTTTATGAAACGCAAGCGTTAGCGAAGGCTTTAGGAGACAACTCAAAAGTGAACTATTCTTCTTAATATCATATCTCTTCTTAATATGATAATATCATATTCTTCTTAATATCTCATGATTTCAGAAATTATATAATAATTGCTCGATTCGCTTTAGGCTTCTCAGGACTGGAAAATCTTAAACATACTGCATACAAATGCTTCTCAAGTTGCAGCTTTAGATATTGGTTATGGTTCTACTGTAGAAGAAATCAAAGAAAAACAACCCAAAGTTCTGTTTCTTTTGGGTGCTGATGATGCAAATATTAAGAAAGAAGATTTTCCAAATACATTTATTATTTATATAGGTATATGCGACGACGAAAATGTTTCATTTAAAATCATGTGGTGTATCCACTTTCTTATATTTCCACTTTCTTTATGGCTATAGTACATATTAATATACGATTAATTAATTCTTAGTAAAATGAATTTTAAAAATGATTTTTATTATTTATGATTCTAGGAAGTCATGGCGACACTGGGGCGGCCATTGCGGATGTTGTATTGGCTGGAGCTGCGTATACTGAGAAAGTTGCGAGTTATGTTAACACAGAAGGTCGATCCCAACAAACATGTGCAGCAATCACACCACCTGGCTTAGCGCGTCCGGATTGGAAAATCATTCGCGCTCTTTCTGAAGTAAATTTTAGCAAAATGATTAATGTAGCAAAAATTAATATAAATATCGCAATTGTTAAATTATAAATTTTATAATTAATTCAAATGAAAATTATCGATATGTATTTTATTAGATTTTTTCATTTTTTCATTTTTTAGATGGTTGGTATTACCTTGCCGTACGACAATTTGAACGAAGTAAGTTCAAGGCTTGAAGAAGTTGCACCTCATTTGGTACGATATGGTGACATCGAACCGGCTAACTTCTTTACACAAGCTTTAGAAATAGCTAAGGTTTGTATTATTTCTTTATATTATATCATTTAATGTAACGAGAATCTTTTAATTATAATAACATATATTGTTATGCACATGTAGCAACAATCTGGAAGATCATTTTTGTCGGATCCGGTAGATATCAAACAAAAAACATTAGATCAATTCTTTATGACTGATGTAGTATCACGAGCATCTCCAACTATGGCGAAGTGCATTCAAGCAGTCATAAAACAACAAAATACGATATAAATTACTTGATAATGTATTAAAATAAAATTTTCACACCCGCTAGTTATTCGATAATATCGGCTTGACTTATATCTCAATCTTGCAACAACTAGTGACAAAAGAATTACAAAAACATTAAAGAAATATATCAAGATATATTTATAAAACTCTGTATATTAAACTGTATTAAAAATGGGATATGATTGCAATTGTCCTATTCTATTAGTCCCATAAATTGTACATTCGTGGTTTAGAATAATAATAATAAATTATCAAATAAGTATATTGTGTCGGATGTTTTCCTATAGATATATTATTTGCGTAAAATATGGAAATTTCATTAAATGTATTACAGGAATGTTTAATAACAATTTCTTCGCTTCGAAATATGGTTAATACAATTAATACCATTACTTAATCCATTTTTACAAACTCATCTGAATATACATTAAAATATAATTGTACAATATTACAAAGATACCTTTAACTATGTTACCTAAAATATGTCCATCAGATTAAATTTATATATCTTAGTCTCCGGAAATAATATTCATTTACAATTGTGTATGCATATTATCTTAAATACATTTTATATTTTAGATTATTTACGACATATAAGACAAAACTTGATTAAAAAAAGTTTATTAAGGATATCATATCGATATTGATCGATGACTTCTGTTGCTAAATCTATCTAAAGATACACCAATTGAATGCTATTTTAATTACTTGATTCTGGTTGATCATCTGTATCAAGTTCACCTGAACTTTCATCAGACTCTACCTGAAAGAAAAAAAAGATGCACTTTATTTATCATGTATTAATTTGTTACATTCATCTCACATTATTATGTGTAAATAGCTCTATAACATGTACTTTATTTCCTAATTCCATTAATCTTTCCTTATATAACATGATTTTATTATCTTGATCTGTTAGGAGTTCCAAAAGATCTTCTTGATCTTTTCTCAACTTCTCAAGTTCTTCTATCTTTGATTTCAGCTGATGTTCCAATTCAGATTCTTTATCATTATCTTTTTCTTTGCAATCTTGTGTTATGTGCGCATATTCTGCTAAACGACTTTCTAAATCTGCAATCATTGTTTTATACAATTCCTTTTCTAAATCTGGATTATTGCTGGGAGCAATAGGCTTCTCCTTCTCATGTCCTATATTTGTTTGTGCAGCTCGAAGAACTAGATTTTGGTCTCGTAAATGACTAACGGTTGATCGAAGTTCTTGTACTTGTATCTGCACAATAATGTTTAAATTAACTTGAAAAATATGTTTCATAAATTTATTCCTAGATACATATATCTATGTATACTTATATAATATATATAATACCTCAAGTTCTTGTTTTTCTTTTGTAAGAGAATCATTAGCTTGATTTAATTTTTGTATTTGCATATCCTGCTCCCTGATGAGATCCTTGTATTGTAAAACCAATGTATTATCAGATAAACTCATCATAGACAATTGATTTTTGTTCTGATGTTCGTTATTAGCATCTATCACTGATTTTATTATAATACCTGAAAAAAGAAGTTTGGCATTGCTCAAAAAAAATTTTGACCTTTTTTCAAAAAAAAGACATGTTTGATTTATCCTTTACAAACAAATAAAGACAGATCTAAATCTCAATATATAGATTTTAGAAATTTATATAAAAAGATTATAGACATCTTTTATCATTGAAATGAAAAGTGAAATAAATTCCTAGAATAAATATCATGCACATATATAATATAAATAAAAATACCTTCTAAACTTTTCAATAATCTACAGAATTCATGATCCAGTAATAATTCTGATGGATTTTTAGCTGACGGCTGTGGATGTTTTAACGTTCGAGAATATATCTCGTGTTTGCTGATACCTCCAATCGCATCTTGAAATCTTTCTAAACCTATCCTATTTTCAATTAAATTGCATACTTTCTCCTGCAAAATTACACAGAGAAATGATTACGCATTAGATTATTTTTAATCGTTCGTTATTATTAATTATATTTACCTTCGTATAAATAGCTACACTGTCGTCATTGAAGTGGACGCAAATACCGATAAGTAAGGCGCACATACTTTGCAGTAAGATTTCTTGTAAATCGTCATTATTCTCTTGTGACGACAGGAGAGCTGTTAAATATGCCACTGAAGAATTGATAGTTAAAAATAATTTTACCGCGACTGGACAATATGAAGTCCATCGACAAAGAAGAATCAGCAGGCCCAATTTACATTGCGTTTTGTTTCCCTGTTGCAACAACATAACACATTGTTGCATTAGAGTTACCGGTAACTTGCCAATATTGGTTGCGAGTAGTACTCTTAAGAGCTGTTCCTTCTGGCTTATGTTCTCGATTAAGGCATGAGATAACGCCACAGCAGAGAACCAATTTGATAAAGAATCTGTAGAGAATAGTCCACCGCACAGCAGCTGTCCTAACAACGAATATGTACGAGATATTTTTTTCAGCATTTAGTGTGAGACAGTGAGAATGCTGTCCCACATTAAACCGGTTTCTTCTAATTCAAACATCCATTTTATCGTGTGCAATATTTAATACATACATACATACATATATATATGTATGTATTTAAAAGAACTTAGTCTAAACCTGTGGTCAATGATGATGCCTCGTTTCCTTGTGGTAATAAAGTCTGTATTAACTGCGTTTGTCCCACTTCATTTTTATACAAGAAGCATTGGAAACAATATAATACTGAACAACGTAGAATGAATGGTTGTTTCTCATTAACCATAGACATCAGTAAAACAACAATAGCTGGTCTATAATCATTTGTAATTTATAAATTGCTTTTAAATTATTGATATAAAGTGATTAGTATCTTTAAGATGTACCTCGGTGGAGTGCTTGGCGCCATAACACTAGCCAAAAATTCTTGATTACTAGCATTTCCTCTTATCACTTCTGCTACAGTGTTAATAGTCTCCGTTAACACATCTGCTGGTACTCCACTAGCCATTAATATATCACACAATGCTTGCAATAATCCACATGCTCTCATAGTTCGTTGACAAGCAGCAACTGCCTTATATACAAATATTCATTTATTATTTTATTAAAAGAAAATTATGTATGAGAAAAAAAATTATAAATTATTATAAAATATTAATGTTAATGTTATTTTTACCTGTGCAGGAGCACTTGGCGCTACTAATGCTCGTACAACTTGTACCATACAGTGAACATTAGATACTTTTTGTGAACTCCATCCGCTAAGATTATTATCATCTATTTCATTGGGTATTTGAAACATTGGTGTCAATTTCTGAATATAGCTGCCTGTATATAATGCATAAAATAATTACAAAAGATAAACTTATAGAAATTATTTAGAAATATAATTAGAAAGATCCTACCTTCTTTAAAAAAGTTTTGGTTACTAACGTTTCCTCTGAGAAGATTCAACATTAATAAGAGACAATCTTCTACAATGATGCCTCCATCTGCATTGCCCTCTTGCTCGATGACATCAAATATACGATCAAATGCATTTTCAAATGCTACTATCTTTTGTATGTTTGCATTGCCTTTTGTTAGTTGGATAAGTAACAATAAAACCTAAATAACAAATGTAGGTAATATGAAGGACAAGGCAAATTTTCAAAAATATACTTGTTTAAAAATAGTAAACATACATTATTGCGTATAACTTCTCTGCTATCACTGAGTAAATCCATCAATTTAGAAACACCCATAGGACTGACCAAGATAATTTCTTGAATATCTTTAGATATGTTTGTTAACAAATGCATTAACAGCTTCAGTGCCGGCCATCTGACACGAAAATCAAATTCCTCGAGAAATGTCAGAATTAATCCGACACTATCTGGATGCTTGATAAATATTTCCGTAAACTGTTCACCTATTTTATTTTTAGGACCATGTTTATCTACTAAAACAATGTCAAATGATCAGATATGAAATTGACAATGCTAAAAGTCACAATTTTACCTTTTTCCTCGAATATTTCTGGGCTTGTTATGTTACAGAGGGTATCCAAGGCTAGACCAATTATTTCATAATCTGTCTTGTCCATCTGTAATACCTGCCTCAATGCATCCATTCCTTGAGCACCTACTTCCACGCGATATGTACGAGATAATGCCTTGAGTGCACGACAAGCATCTCTTCTGTCATCGAGTAAAGTAGAAGATTGTAATCTGTCTACTAATTTTTCCACCTGTATCAAAATATGTAAATAATAAGTAAGAATAAACAAAAGCGCTTGTATTACAATTATTTACATCACATAATAATTGTTTACAAGTTAGTTATACTAATAACGAGACTTTATATTAGTATATTAATAATAACATAATTTTACAGAAAAATGACATTTTTCCATAAGACATGAGAAAATAACCTCGCGTATGGAAAATATAATATTGGAATCAAATCTCCACTTACTGTATCGGCACCTGTAGGTTGCGTCCCAGCGGGAGCAGTTCCCAAAACTGATTTCAGACTGCTTTTAAAATATTCCATTCTTCTGACAAACTTTTCAGATCTTTCAATATAAACTACACATTACACGTCGACATTTTAAATCCAAGAAATTGACGTGCCGCACGGTGCCGCTAGCATGCCTCCTCCCGACGTTGATGTTGGAGGGCAAAAGAACAAAGAGCAAACATATTCAAATTCCAAGATTACTTAAAATAACATTACTTAAAACACAATGCTATCTATTTTAATAATCCTGAGAATTGAATTTGCCGAAATTGTTTCGAAATAAGTGACATGATTTTTCGAGTTTGTTCATTTTAGCTGCTCCATATTTCCATACATCTCTTACTTAAAGCGAAAAGAGGGTGCAATAAGCGCAATTAAAAAGAACAGACCTACGGATTGTATGATGCATGATCTAACCTAAGATCTTGCAAAATTAAAATTTTTCCTGCATTAGTGAGAGATATATATTGTTGCCGAATGTGTCGGAGTTGTTGACTCACGTATCTATTATATAAAAACATACGAAACTTAGGCACTCGCTGCTTTTTTTACAGATAAACTCACGTATCTATAGATACATTTCAAACATAACTTCGAAATTTTTTATAACAGTTGAGATAGACAGATAGTTAAATTTGTATGTTACGGGTCTCCTCGAGTTAACAAAATGTACAATATGTTCTCGAAATTGTCGCAAAAGCCATTAATCGTTGCCATCAAGAAAAGGTAATTGCGGCAACATTAACATTGAATAATTATGAAATACAACTTTGAATAACCTTTATTTTGTTGTACATGGATAATATTCTTGCTTATTTCATGAAGTATCTATTACATCCTTTGATCTTTCAGTTCACGCACAAAATATTTCTGGCAAAAATGTAACTTCTCTTCTCAAAGAATACCCTCTGATTTAAAAGAAAGTCAAAATAAAACTGTAACATCATTTCCACCATTAACAGAGCCAATTCCAGATTTGCCAAAAGCTATTTACTCTAATGCAAAAGAAGAGCATCAAACGACACAAATTACAGTTTTGCCAAATGGTTTAAAAGTTGCATCAGAAAATCGATTTGGACAGTTTTGTACTATAGGTGGTAAGTTAGAATATTATATCATTTTATTATCATCTGTATTTATACTGAATCTATATATAAACTAATGTGTTATGTTTTTTTAGTTCTTATCGATTCAGGTCCACGATATGAAGTAGCATATCCCAATGGCATCTCTCATTTTCTAGAAAAATTAGCATTTGGTGTAAGACTGTTATTATAAATATTATTATTTAATTATTACTTTTATTATTTGAATATTAATTTATAATAAACAAATAATATAAAAATAATTAAGTTATATATATATATATATATATATATATGTTATGCCTTTATCAATAATTTTGAATGCTCTTTTGGATAATTTTATAATCAGGTATTAATGAACATTTCTTGCTTAACTTATCATAATTAAAATTTCATTTACTATAGTCTACAAATACATATGAAAGCAAGGATAAAATAATGTTGGCATTAGAAAAGCATGGTGGTATATGCGACTGTCAAGCATCTCGCGATACATTTGTCTATGCAGCATCAGCAGAACGTCGTGGTTTAGATATGGTGGTTCAAGTCTTAGGTGATATCGTTTTAAGGCCTCAAATTACAGAGGAAGAGGTATGTATATATGCATGCATAATATGTAATATATAACAAAAATATTTCCTTCGCTTTTTTCTATATCTTCTTACTTAAAAATTATTTCAATAGATATGAATCAATATTATATTATTATGTTTTAAATTATTCTTATATCCGTAATATATTTATTGAAAATAAATTGAAAAGTAAATTATGCTAGGTACGAGTTGCCAGACAAACAGTACAATTTGAATTGGAATCTTTACATACTAGGCCAGAACAAGAACCTATATTAATGGATATGATTCATGCTGTAAGTTCAAATAAAAAAAGAATATTGAAAATATTATTTTATTTAACTTCTTTCATATTGCAGTATAATTGCAAGATAAATATAGATATATTTCTTTATAAGAAAAAAATCATATATTTATAAAGAACTTACCCTAACGAATATAAATTCGTATAGGCTGCATATAGATATAACACATTAGGTCTACCCAAAATTTGTCCAGAAGAGAATATCAAAAAGATCGACAGAAGGACATTGCACACATATCTCAAGTATCATTATGTACCAAGTAGAATGGTAGTTGCTGGAGTTGGTGTGGAACATGATGACTTAATTCGTGCTGTTAATAAGTAATAATTCTAAATTTCTATTAAATTATAGAATTAATTATTGTATTATTTAGAGATTATTTGACAGCTTTTAAACTAAAGTAAACATTAATATAATCTTTTTATAATATAATATATGATTTATGATATAATATATAATAGAAACTATATAAAATTTTTAAATATTATCTTTTTAATATAATAATAATAATATGTTCTCTCTGTTGTACTAATAATATTATTTTTGATAGATATTTTGTGGATCAAAAGCCTATTTGGGAAGAGCAAACTGAGCTTATCTTGCCAAATAATGCAAACACTATAGATCATTCCCTTGCGCAATATACCGGAGGATATGTTTCGGTATAATTATTCATATATGTTGTTAGATTAAAATAAAACATTTTGTTCTTATTACAAAATGAAAAAATTACAAATATGTCTATATTTTTAGCAAGAATGCAATGTGCCGATATATGCAGGACCCAGTGGCTTACCCGAATTATCACACATTGTTATAGGCTTAGAAGGCTGTTCTCATCAAGATTCAGATTTCGTTGCTATGTGCGTATTAAATATGATGATGGGTGGTGGGGGCAGTTTCAGTGCTGGCGGTCCTGGAAAAGGCATGTATACGCGACTGTATACCAATGTATTAAATAGGTAAGATTATTATTAAGATTACCTATTATATTTAATAGGTAAAATTATACTTATAATTCTTCAAATCCCATTATCCTTCTGTCAATTAATTCAATAAAAAAATAAGAAACATTTATAATTTGTTAAATTCATTACTTATTATAATATTACAATTTGATTCTTATATTCTACTTTTTTATTGAGAATATTATGTTTATTATATGCATTAATATGATTGTATTAACATGATCTATATTAAAATAATTGATGTTGCAGGCATCATTGGTTGTACAGTGCAACTGCATATAATCATGCTTATACTGACACAGGATTATTCTGTATTCATGCCTCGTGTACACCATCTTATGTAAAAGATATGGTACAAGTAATTGTGCATGAAATGGTTGCTATGGCAAATGAAATCTCAGATGGTGAATTAGGGGTATGATCTTCATATTTTTAATCTTTAATTAATGATATTCTAAAGCATATCCAATGTGGACATAATCGAGGATTAAAGTAATAAAAAAAATCAAATATTCGAAAACAAAAAAATCTATTCCATTTTCAGCAAAATCGCAATAATTAATCGATAATTTTGATGTCATTCTTTATACAGAGAGCAAAAAAGCAACTGCAATCGATGTTACTTATGAATCTGGAACAACGGCCTGTTGTATTTGAAGATATTGGTAGGCAAGTCCTAGCAACCGGTTCTAGAAAACGCCCAGAATACTTCATGCAAGCCATTGGTAAAGCAATAATCTTTGTAATTTAACATATCAGAAAATTAAAAACAAAAACACAAAACTTTATTTACATTTAATTAAGATACATAAAAAAAATTTTAAGATACATAAAAAAAATTTACTTACAGATGGAATATCCAAAGGTGATATCAATAGAGTAGCACGACGTTTATTAAAATCACCACCTTGTGTAGCTGCACGCGGTGAAACGAAAGCTGTACCTTCTATCTCCGACATCCAAAATGGCTTGCTGGATGCGCAAGGTCGGTTACCAGGTTCTCGCAGCAGATTATCACTTTTTCGTTAAAACTATGCATAAAATATGCAAACCGTTGCTTCAATTTAAATAAAACTGATAAATAATCGTTGATTATATATCAATGATACCTATCACGTTTCCTTTCATAGATTCAATTTTATCTAATATAAAAAGTATTTATCATAACTTTGTTGTTAAAATTAATTGGACAATTATACTAATCGAATTTACTAATTATTATGCGTAATATATATAAAAATTTTGAATAAATTATAGTATCCTCAATACCGATTTCTTAAATAGTTAGCAATATACATATAACATATAAACATTCTTTGATATTCAAATTTAAACTTTTGTACAAAAATAACACTAGGAATAATTAATATTTATCAATCAACAGCACGAAAGAAGGTGAAAATTGAGCCATTAATCAGAAACAGAATGCAAGATATACAAGAATGACATTACTTTTCATGTATTACGGCGTTTTTGTTGTATTGAATAACTTTTGTCATCGAAGCAATTACAAAAACATCTTATTTCTTCCCATTAAATAATAAAATTCTTATAAAATATTACTTCATTTTTTATCAAAATATTAAAAATAAAACTTCTATTTATATTGTAAGCAATATGTACAATTACAAAATAGATAAGTCAATTTTTCTTTATTCTTAGTTCCTGATTCGTACGAACTTATATACATATACACATCACAAAGATAAAACGATCTATGCCTCTGTATCCTTAAGAAACGAGGCCTTCTTCTGGGCTATGTGGTTCCTTCTCTCCGACAATGACAGTTTTGCACGGTTCCATCTCTTCTTGATAGGCTCTTTCTCCCTCTTAGTCTTCTTGTGTTCTGGATCTGCCCGGATTGCTTCGTGAGCTCTCATATAGATGGTCTCGATCTATTAAAAAAACATTTTTCATGTTTTCTAATTGTAATTGATTCGTATATGTATTGATGTATACATAGGTTTCGATAAATGCATTAATACACAATACATTTATATTTAACAACCAATGAAGATTGCTATTGTCCACCTGCGACACTGCATAGATTTAAATAATCTAGCAGCAATTATAAGTTGGACGTATATGGTTCATTACATATGCACATATTGCAATTCATTTTATTATATAGCACGAAATTGATAGAATGATATGATAAATACATTTCAATTTTATTAAAATCACTTACATCGTTCGCAGATATGCC